>JAPSGF010000010.1:9550014-9566548 GCA_035772895.1 Perdix hodgsoniae
TGTCATAACCCAAGAAATGGAGCTGAGCAATGGTTTGAAGCAAGATGAAATCCAGGTTGAAGTAAAAAGCAAGATGAAGCAAGAAACAACTCGGCTGACTGTGGAAAACATGGTGAGGAAATGAAATCCTCAGTAAGAAACTGAACCTGAAATATAGGATAAAAAGAAAGAAATCATGATTTTTATGGTATGGACGGGATTTTCTCCAGTTTGTTGGGGGATGAAAAAAGTACAAAGGTTTCACGTTTCTTCGACACAACGTAGAATATGTTGTAATGCTCTTTTTGTGACAATAGCATGTAGCCCTAGAAGGGATTTCTTTATTTCCATTGCTCTGAACTCACTAATTTGGGTTATTATAGGACCTTGAAGAAGAACTAGACATGAAAGATAGAATAATAAAGAAATTGGAGGATCAAATCAAAACTCTTACCAAGACTATTGAAAAAGGTAAGATGTTGTTATATCATCTTTTCTCATAACTTTGAATGTTCAGTCTGTGTAGCAGTGAAAGTAGTTTTACAAAAACAAAAAAGTAGGCTTTGAAGGGTTGGAGATACAAAACCTCAGGAAAAAGTGCCAGGAAACCATCAAAAGAAATTTTATAAAAACCTTTTCCTGTGTTTTTGTGTTTTTTTTTTCCCAGCTAAATAATGGGGATACGTGGGACCTAGACTATGTGATAAAGTTTAATTCAGAGGCATCAGACTCTGACAGCAAAAGTTAATATACGCCCTCACACAAACTGTCTCTCAGCCAACAGGATGTTAGCTTTGCAGATGAGTATGTTCTGTCACTGGCATTCAGGTGGCAGATGGTTACTGATAGGAAGTAAATCTGTACAAAGTTCTTATGCAGCAAGTAGTTCTTTACTACATATAGAACATGCTGCAGAAGGATGCAGAAGTGACTAAGGCAGAGGTGTGTCACTGCTGTTTGTTTGCCTTATTTAATGTAAATAATTCCACTGAATCCATTGAAACTATTCATGTAAGTAATGCAAACGTTATTTAACTCCAATGTTTGGAACTGTAACTTAAGAACATTCATGTGAACAGGCATTGTACTCTTTATCATAGAGGAACTGCTTTTCTCCAATAGCTTGTTCTAACACATAAATGATGACTTAGCAATTTACTTGCAGTTAATACTGCTTCATGTTTGACAGGCAATGAAGTTCATGTGTCAGCTTTGTCCAAAGAGTACATTGGAATGATGGAGTACAAAAGAGAGGATGAAGAAAGGATTGTTCAAAATCTGATCCTCGGTATTTTAGTAACATTTGGAATTTTATTGGTCGTCAGTGATATTCGGCATAGAACACAACACTACAAAGAAAACTACCGGATGCTATATTTTATTTTTGTTCAAAGTTGGCTTTATCTCACTCTCTTCCCACCAACGTAACTTGGAGATGCTACATTGCTTTTTTCCTATTGCCAATCATTTCAAATACAAAGTGATTCATCTCTGACTACATAATTCTGACTCTAATGTTCTTACTCTTTGTTCACTTATAAAGCTGTAAGTCTCAGGAGCACTCTTGGAACTTCAGTTTACTTTCTTCCTAGTCATCTACAAAGACTGTAAGTCATTGGGTATCTGTCCATGTGTGGTGTCTTAATCTTATCTGTCCTCTGCATATCATTTCATTCACTGATGAGAACTGTACTTTTGAGTTCCCGTTGTAAGGGAATTTTGCTCTTCCTCTGAGTCACTTTACAATGCCAGTCTTACTGCCAAACCAGCCTTTTGCATTAGCTTGCCATTAGTGGGAACTCCAACAGTTTCTCCATGCACATCAGTGCTCTTATTAACTACCACTTGGAAATAACTTCTTCCTTTCCTTCTCACCTACTTCAGCCTTACTTCAACATCTGAATGTTACTTTATTTGTGAAGACAGATGCGTCTTCAAGCAGTGCCAGGAAACTGTGGGCCTTACTACAAATAGTTAAATACAAGCCAGTGTATGAAGCTATCCTATCTCACATAGCCCATGCTATAGCCCAGAATTTGCTGCAATGCTCTCCTTATTTTCTGGAATGCTTAATTAGTGCTTCCACATGAGCAAAGTGATACTATTATACAAGTTTTCAAGAAGGAGCAATTAATCAGTATAACAACTATCAAGCTGAAGAAATGAACCTAAAGGTGCTTGTCTTTTTTGTAATGATGCATTAAAGCTCTGTATTTTTATATAATGAACCCGATGACTCTCCTTTATGCAGATTTAAAGCCACGTGGAGTTGTAGTCAATATGATACCTGGCCTTCCAGCTCACATCCTATTCATGTGCGTGAGGTATGCAGATTATCTGAATGATGCTGACATGCTGAAATCTTTCATAAATGTAACCATTGATGGTATAAAACAAGCTGTTAAGGTAGGAATTATACTTGGCTGTACTTTACTTTTTGATTTTCATGTAAAGTTTATAAGATGCATGCATAGTACCTGGGAAATACTGATACTTGCATCTGCTAGTATTCCTATAACAAGTTATTATTATTAGTTACAATATTTTTGGCATTATTAGTAGTATCCTTATGAAGCCTACAGGTAAGGTTCTCTTGTGTGGAATATGCTAACATCTTTATCCAGATTCAGATATGTGAATGCCCCGTTGTATATTTGTGATGCAGTAGGACATCAGTGCTTGGTAGGAATGAACCACGCTTTAAGCAGTTGAATTTGCTGTGTAGAAAATGCTTTATTTTGTTCATAAATTTATACCACATTTTACCCATAAGAAAAGCTTGTGCATGTATATCTAACAAAAAGAAGACATACTTAAGCAAAGTTAGAATTGTGTTTATACAGAGTTCAGCTTCATTTCTGTATGGACATTGTTCATGCTTTGGCAGGAAAGCCTCCAATGCACTACAGTGCTACAGGTAGAAATGTGTAACACTGGTTCAGACTGATGTATTTAGCCTGTCCCTTACATAGACTTAAACTGTGTTTAATGAGTAAAAGTGGGGTCTTTGCTATATATTCCCTCACCTGAAAAAATCCCAGAATGATTTGTATAGCTGGCACGTTACAGGTGCCATATGTTTCTTCTTCTATAGATAGGTGGTGTTATTGCTAATTCTGTAATGTTTAGCTAAATCTTTGGCTGCAGTTTTGAAATGAAATTAACTTCACGAGACAATGCCATAATAAGATTGCTTTATCATTTTCAGGAAAATTCAGAAGATTTTGAGATGTTGTCTTTTTGGCTTTCTAATACGTACTATTTTCTTAACTGCTTGAAGCAATACAGTGGGGAAGAGGTAGGAATGATTTCATCAAATAATTTCATTGCTTTACCTTTGTCAGACTTCAATAAGTAAAATGGACAGAGATAGTCAATAGATTATTATTTGCCAGCTCAGTGCTGTTCCTTCAGAATGTGTATTGCTTTGCAGTGCTGACATATGTTTTACACCTATAAGAAGACAGTATAGAAGTAACTGATAAAGTGAAATCAAAACATGAAAGTGCTGAGGTTAGTTGAAGGACACAGCAGGACAACTGTTAAGTAATTTGAATTCTTGTGCATGAGTTTGAGCTGCATTTGCTTGTTTAATCTAGTTTCATCCTGAAATCCAAGACTCTTTTAAATTGCAAACTCTTACTATATGATATTTTATTAATATGTCTTATTAACTTATGTAGGCTGAATGAAATTGAATAAGTATATAAGAGTACACTCTTCAGGATTAAAGCCAGTAGAATTTGGAATTACAGTAACTGTGCACAGTCTAAACAGCAGTACTCCCCCTCGTGGTTCTATTGATAACATGCAATGCACAGCGAGAACTGTATTTAAATGTAGTAACTAACAGTCTTGTAATTTAACACTAGCAGGAGGGAAAAGTCTGAATCCAGTACTTTGAGTGTTAACCTGTATTTGAAATGAACACTTAAGACTTCATGTAAGTTAGGATCCAGTCTGTATTTTTTGAAAGCAGAATTCTCCTGATGAAAAGTCAGTATAACAGATATTGAAAACAGAGCTGTAAACGGTTTGATTTAAAAAAAAAAATAATTAATTTTCTGTGTAAGTAATCTAGGAATTGCTCCTAAGACCACTGAAATATGTGCAGGCCTTTCTTTTGTGTTTAGTAAGCTTTTGGGACAGGGTAATCTTAAACGTTAACTGGTAAACAAGTAAAGGAAGCCCAGGATTAGAAGCATCCATTGAAGTTAGCAGATGCTTTGACTCATTCTGAGACTGTTTGGCCAGAGACAGAGTGAACTACTTTAATATATCCATTAGTATATAATACCAGTTTACAAGTATAATGTTTATGTGATTTCTAATATTTGTGTTTACAATGTAATATAGGAATTCATGAAATACAATACCCCTCGTCAGAATAAGAACTGTTTGAAGCATTTTGATCTCTCGGAGTACAGACAAGTTCTCAGTGATTTGGCCATTCGGATCTATCACCAATTCATTCTTGTAATGGAGAGCAACATTCAGCACATGATTGGTGAGACAGCAGAAGTCCAGTCAAAGATAATGTAGCTTATGAAGAACATGTATAAAGCCTATACGTGGAGGCAAAGGATGGAACTGACTTCTTCCTCCCGTTGATTTACGCATGAGTAGCTCCATGCATGTTTCTGCACGCTTAAATGTGAATGTTATATCCCCGAAGGGCTTTTTCCTCTCTACTCTTTACTTGTGTAGGATAATACTTTCAAAAAGACCAAAATTCTATAAAAATAGAAGTTATTTTCTTAAAAATTAGTGTGCTTCAGTTGTTGGTATTCTATTTATATAATATTATTTAAATCTGAAAATATCATGAAATTATGTTTTGTTCAAGAATGAAGTTAGTGTAATTGAAATGACCTATATAGGAGTGACTCCTATAGTCTTACAATTATTTTGTGTTGTCTTTCAGTACCAGGTATGCTGGAATATGAAAGTCTCCAGGGAATTTCTGGCTTGAAACCTACAGGGTTCCGAAAACGTTCTTCTAGTATAGATGACACGGATACCTACACGATGACATCTATCCTGCAGCAACTCAGCTACTTTTATAGTACAATGTGCCAGAATGGCCTGGACTCTGAGCTTCTCAAGCAGGCGGTGAAGCAGCTTTTCTTTCTCATTGGAGCGGTCACCCTCAATAGTCTCTTCCTCCGCAAGGACATGTGCTCTTGTAGGAAAGGAATGCAGATAAGGTAAAGCCAGGAATCTTTCAGCAAGTGGTTGCTTCAGAATGAATGTCTCACATTTTTTTTGTAACCTAGTCGTTTATGTCACTGGATATCCTGTGACCATTCTGTTGGAAGCAGCCAACTGTTTTTCACTCTTTTGGAAAAAATAGATCTTTGCCTTATCAGCTAAGCTTTCTGTGCTTAGCATACTACAGCATGCAAACACTAATGGAGAAAATATCAGTAGAGAGCTCAAAGTCAGTCCTATTGTTTATCATTCTTCTTATGCTTGTTGGCTCATGATGATGACTACTAAGAAGTAGAGTAAGCAGGTACAGCATCCCCTGTCTGGCAGACAGACAGAAGCAAACGTGCATTGTTTGTGCTCTATTGTGATAAAATAAAGCACCGAGACAGAGCCATTTGAGGGTTCAGGTCAGATGTCATCCATCTTATACTCATGAAGAGGATAGGTTCCAAACAGTTTCTGCAAAATACCATCGTTCATTTCATCTCCATTAGACAGTCTGCAGGCTAAGATGAAAGAGAATCACTCAAATTTTGACCATTACAAAATATTACTAGAAGAAAGCTTCTTTAACCTTTTAGAACTTAGCCCGATTAGTAATGTGTAAAGATTATTCTAATCTCCTGTATAAGCTTAGCTGTAAATTAATATTTTTAACATATACAGTGCTGTGATACAGTTGCCAGTGCTAGTAGATACTGATATTCTTCTGATTCTTCTGTAACAGCTAAGCTAGTAACTTGCTTTCTATCGGGTGACCTTTAAGAAATAAAGTGAATAAATTAAAAGGATTAAAGTATGCAAGAGATTAAACTTAAAAATCAGCAGACTATTAATTGTTTGATATTTATGATGTACAGGTATGGTGGTTTTTATTATTTAAACTGTATGAATATGAACATTGAATTACAGAAACATTGCTTCTTTAGAAGACTTCAATGTAATTTGTTTGACAGAAGGAACCTGACATTTCTGTTGTCTGTTCATGGTATAACCTAGATGTAATATCAGCTATTTGGAAGAATGGCTTAAAGACAAGAATCTTCAAGGCAGCAGTGCCAAAGAAACTTTAGAGCCTCTGTCTCAAGCAGCCTGGCTCCTTCAGGTCAAAAAGATCACTGATGATGATGCCAAAGAAATATGTGAACACTGCACATCGCTTTCCACTGTGCAGGTAATGAACCATTTGTTTTATTCTGGCACCAACCTGCCTAACAGAATTTGCTGCAAAGAGCTACTGCCCTTTCATTTGATAAAAACAGCATTCATCAGCTTTCTGCATCACTACTTGTTATGTTCGATTTTTTAACTCCTTATTTCCAACTGTTAATGCTTTAACTGCTTCTGTGGTGAACACCTGTCTGCCTTGTTCTATCTCATTTCATTCCATAATGATTATTTATTTTTACTTTGTTAGAGATGTTCTTGTTTTCTTTTATCAGTTCCACATCTCCTTGATCCTGCTGACAGATTTGGAAATGAGTCACAGCAGTGATCATGTATGCAAGAAATAATTAGGTTCCAGGTTGAAATTCTCACTTCATTGTAAAATTTCTTACTGAAAGTTCAATTAAATACCAATGAAGCTGGCATTTTAATGCTTTCTTTGCTTTTTGTAACATACTAAAATAGTGTATTGTAATTTGAGCAGATAGTTAAGATCCTCAACTCATACACTCCGATAGATGACTTTGAGAAAAGAGTGACTCCGTCATTTGTTCGCAAAGTCCAGGTAAGAGCTGCACCTCTTCTCTTTCACATTCAAGTTACAGGGTATTTCAGAGGCACAGTATTTGTAGCTACATGTTTATACCTGACCTTTATGTCAAATAATCACTGCTCTGTTCAGCTTTTCACTGGGAATTGATTGAGTGCAGTCTCCTTAAAATTACATGAAGGCAAGATCTGCAGTGAGAAAAAACAATGTTTTTGATTTAATTGGAGTACATTATAATCTTACCCTTTCTGCTGTAATTTCAGGCTATGCTAAACAATCGTGAGGATGGACCGCAGCTGATGCTTGATACCAAATACCACTTCCAAGTGACGTTTCCTTTCACACCCTCTCCACATGATTTAGAAATGATACAAGTCCCCAGCAGCTTCAAACTTGGCTTTCTCACAAGGGTTTAGTAAAACCAGTGCTTTGGTATTTTCTCTGTGACTGAATAAGGACAAGTAGACTTCCATGCTTTCTTCCTCTAGCTGGAGGATGGTATGGTAGCTGCCATGAATTAAGCTGTTAAAAACTTGTTCTAGAGTCAAGACTTAAAACATAAGAATTGTTTCGGCTTGTGATTTCTTTCTCTGTTTTTTTTACTTCTGTTCATTCTTCTTTACAGTCCTATAATAATGACATCAGCTGGATGCAGTTACACAGTTTTTTAGCCCAAACCTGATGAGGAAAGAATTTATCTGATAAGTTTACATTGCTTTTCTGTCAGTAACGTTAGAGCACTAGTCATAGGGAAAGGTTATGCTGGGATCAATATACTGTACAGTTTTCCTTGATTTGCTTTTGTATCAATTTTTTTTTTTTCCAAGATCACTCTGTTGTCTTGCTCTACTGAATTTGTTTGACTGTAGTATTCACCCTTCTATACTTTCACTGCCTTTATTCCTTTCATGAAGTAAGTTATTCACAAAAGTTGACAAGAAGACTGTAAGGGAGGGAATAGAAAGTCCTCCTGCATTTGTTTGGACTTTTTAATGTATTTTGTTGTGTTTTGTTTTTTTTTAAATACAGATAGCTACACCGAACATGGGGGGTTGAGGTCAGTGTAAGAGCACTGCTGAATTAAACACATGCTGTCTTTGTAGGAATGCTGGCTTGGCTCGCTCAGGCTGACTGTGTGCATTACAGTTCAGGCACAGCAGGCAGCTCTTCAGCCAGGGGAGCAATTTGGGTGCTTCTTTTGTAGGCAGATTTCAGCTGTGTTCTCTGCAGTGGCATCTGGATTTTCACATCAGTTATCAGAGTAGAAAAGTCAGATGTAAAATTCCTGTTGTGATCCAAATTACAAGTTCATTTCTTTGAAAAACAGGAATCCTGTTCTAGGTCCATTTCTAACACAGTGCCTTTAGGGACATACACTGAGTATCACTTATGTATGGATCTTTCTTTCTCCCATTCTTTTTTGCTTGTTTCCCTCCCCTAGTTCAGACACTGAGTAGGAGCTGCTATGGTCTGAAATTACTTGATAAACCAATCTTAATTCCTTGCATTTTTAAATTGCAGGATCCTTAGAAACAGAAGTGGTCTCCTTTTTGTTTCATTCAACTTTATTCCTGTCGGCAGAACACAAAGAATAACAACTTTCTTTAATACTAGATCCTGTCAGAACAACTGGAGAACCAGCATTCACCTTGCAGTGAAGGCTGTCATTAGAAATTAGAACATACTGCTAGTTTTGTGGTTTAGGCTATTATGGAAATATGGTACTAAAGCTTAGAAATATTGAAGGGATTCTAATTGACTTAATTAATTTAAATATTATTGGAAGAGGTATTTGATTTTTGTATTAAATAATGTTTAAAATTTGTAAATATAAAGAAGAATATTTTTGTTTTATTGTGTCCTTAATATTTACTATGAACAGTGTCATATTCATAGTGATAACTACAGAGATGCATAAAGAATATATGGAGGAATATTTTCATGTTTTGTTCAAAAGCTGTAAAAGTACAAAATTCAGAGATGTGTGGGTAGGCTGGTGTTCTTACCTGTTAAATAAAGCAGCTTCTAGATCAATTTGTAGCATTCTGAGTGATGCAAATATTTTCAGTAAACAATTATTAACAATTTACTTGGAATTATGTTAACATTGGTGGATACTGCCTTGTATTGTACTATGAGTGTTTATTTACTGGTCCAATTGCTTTGTGTATCTTCCTGTCAGGATGGTTTGCTGCTCCTGGTGAATTTCTATACCAATTTCAGTGAAAGCAGGTTTAGTTGCTGTAGTTTGTATAAGGCCTTTTTTACACTTACTGGAGCTGTATGTCACCTGAAAGGTATGAGTAAAAGCACAGTGCACTCTTGCATCAACATCACAAAGTGTCTGAGGATATGTATGTATGTACAACAAAAATTGTTGATGGAGGAAAATTGTTCTGACAATTTGATAAGTGAGTTTGAGAGGAAATTTACTGTGCTTTTGATGTTAATGCCTTCAGCCAATATCTAGGTACAGAATTCTGTCTTTTGTTTTCCTTCTTGGAAGTAGCGGTGCTAGTGAAGGGCAGGTACATGAAGAGGTGTTTCTGAAGTTATCTTTCCTAGAATGATACTAAAGGAGAAAGCTATTGCATTCAAATGGAAAAGTACAGAACGATGATCCTTCTGCAATGGGAAAGTGCTAAAAGTGCTTATGGAATGTGTTTAGGTGTGTGACTGCTGCGGTTCCTGCCAACTTGAGTGTAGGTGATCCCTTTCTGTCCCGCATTTCCATAATATTTTGGTTAAAATAAATAAATAAATAAAATTAGGATAGGTAGCAGATGTGACTTTCAGCACTTCTAAAATTTTTCAGTAGTTGTCATTGCTTTCTCCCAAGTTTTTTAAAAATCTAAGAAAGCAGCAGTTGAAAATCAACAAGATTAATAAGTTATTGTCTTAAAATGGGTGAATAGTTGACATACATGCAAGGGAGAATGAGCATGGTCACCAATCAGAGTTTTTGACTTAGAGTTTTCTTTAAGAATATCAGTTTGGTAAGTTGGAAAACACAGCAGCCAGTCATCTCCCCAGTATGTTTAAACTTTTGAAAGATATCAAAAGATAGTTGCAGCATAGAATGGGCAGGCGTTATCTATTTTGCTAAATAGTGTATATTCTCTGTTCTATATTCTGAAAGAAGGCAGTTGAAATAAAGCCTCTCAACTATAACTGTCAGTACGTAACTGACCTGAAGTGACACAACTGGAGAGGCTGAGCCTTAAATACCCCTTAAGTAGCCTTAATAGGGAGGCTGTCCATCTGCGTGGCAGTTGCACACGGCTTCTTTGCTCATCTTGAAAATCTCCAGGTTCTTGCTGTTGGAACAGGTAGGCAATTTGGGTATTTATTGACAAGATTCATTGTAGCATATTAGTTAATGTTTTTTATACTTCTAATGTAACTTTTAAAAAGCCTGTTACCCAGATTTAAGAATCTAGCACAGTTGAGCCCTGCTGTTGTAGACACTTCAGTGTTATTAGAAAAACTACTACAGGGAAGCTCCCTGAAAGAGTAGCAGCTTGAGGACTTGGGCTCACTGTTTGCAGAAGAATGCATTAAAAGCTTCAGGGCATGTTTATTGTTTTTCATCCAATGGGATATGAACCCCCTGGTTGTGTATGGCTGGTTGAAAGCTCCGTGTGGATTTCAGATTAATATGATGTAGTTTGTGTCAGGGCAGATTTCTTCTTCCTTGGGATGAAGTCACACAACTCCTGGACATAACAGAGAAACTTCTGATGACTTGACAGGATTTCAGAGTTCTTCATCTCCTGTTTCAAGCAGTCCACTGAAATATGCAAGGATAAGCAGCTGAATGGAGGCAACTGCACAGAATAAAATTGTATTATGTTTTTATCCAGCCAAACATAGTCTGAAATCTGCATAGTTCATTCCATTTACTTTGCTTCCCTTTTTAATAGCTCCTTCTCTTACACAGATAATGAGTTTATGGTTATTTGGCTAAATACTGATAAATATCTAAATTTTAAAAGCTTTCATTTAAAAACTGGGAAATACTACATTTTTTCCATGGAAAGTGTAAGGAGAAGATTGACACAGTGATATTACTGTTTGTTTTTCTGACTCAAGGAGCTTCTAACTCTCCTTTGATTATTGTGCTCTGATCATGGTGATGCCTGGCTCGAGAACAAAAAGGGGATTCTTAATGACCCGGTGTTCAGAGTGCCAAATCATCACTTTCTGCTCAAGCAGAACAATGTATGAAATGTATGGATGCCAACTGAATCCAAGGTCACCTGTCAGCTTTAAAAGTAATACATAATATTGACTATTTAATAATGCAGTGGGGGAAAAAAAAACAAATATTGATTAGCTCAGATTTCTCACAAATCCAGCTGGTGGACATTTCTGGTCACCGTCTGATGGCATTAGTTACACAAAACTAAAGATGTGCATGTCACGCATGCCATTAATCAGTGTGCACAGTGAACATTACAACAATGTGCAATCAGTGCTCATTATAACAGAATACACATTTTGCTTTTTCTTTATAAAATTCCAATCTGCAGATCATGTGACTGCCTTGCATGCAGTGGCTGTTCATTAAGCTCAAAAGATTAGTCAGAGAGATTATCCAGCCTCTAGCTATCTACATGCTGTCTAAGCAGAGAAGCAGCACGAAGCTTTGCACTGCACTGGAACACACTCTTTCTTCTCTCTTTCAGCTCTCTCCTAACGCAGAGATGTGTGACCAGACCTTCTTAGCGATTGTGTTTGGTCCGTGTGACAAGTGCTCCAAAGAGAAGCCCCTTAGGGCTGTTTACATCAAATCAGAACAGCTCAGCTACTGCTCACTATGTGTGGAAATGGTATGTTATTGATTATATCATCCGGAATGTGAAAAGACTGCAAAAAGTAGGGGTTGGATATATTAATGGTCCATTGTGTTGGATTTTTCTGGACAGAAGCAAGCATTGCTAGGCCTGAAGGCTGGCTGCTTCTAATTCAAATAAACACCTCTGCAGACACTTGATATTATTCCATAAGCCTGAAACAGATGTGACCCCGGGTTCAAGGATATGTTTTTTGATTTTTGATTGGAAAGTGGCCATGAGATTCTTTTCCCTAGGGCACTGCATTCCTTAGCTATGCTTGTGTTATGTGCCCATCTGAGCGAGGCTCTGAGGTATATATGTGTGGTTCTGCTTAGCCTATGATCTTGAGTGTCACTCTTGAACAAAATTTTAAAAAGACAAAACTATTGCAACAAGCTGACTCAGCACAGACTGGGGGATTGGAGTTAGCTGAGCTGTTTCAGCTCTCCTCAGGCAGAACTGGAGTGCTTTCTGCATGGCCCACCCCAGTAGCTGCAAGGATACAGCAAGGAAAGGCTGCATAGCTGTGGTGGCGGGTGTGGGTGTACACCACCACAGTCAGTCCTGCCACAATACCTGCATGAAGATGGGATGATGTTGGAGACTCTTTGATCTTCAGCAATTTCTGGTGAGGTGATAAGCCTATAAATAGCAATTTATCTAGTACGTTTTTGCATGACTTGGTTAGTGCACACTGGAACAGCAGGAAACTGGCTGTCTGCTATGTACAGTTCCTGCAACTTTCTCCTCATTATTTGCAATGTGGAAGTCAGACTGCTACTGCCAGAAACAGCTGCTGAGTGGAAGCAGACTGAGACTTCAGGAAGAATTGCCTCAGTCCCTAACAGCCTGTTAGGTGCCATATTAGCACTGCAGTAGGATCCCAGACTTTCTCGTAGATCTGGCTTTAGCTTGCTTCTACATATTTATTTTATAAACAACATAAAAAACCCACAAAAACAAATAAACAAAAAAAAACAGCTCTTTGCATCAGTGCCAAAATACATACAGTTAGGAAAGCAGCATCCTTTTTTCAGACTGGTTTTTCAGAGCTGAGGGTATCCTTTGGTGTATATCACAATGCACAGTGTGTCCTTGCCATGCTCATGCTGGTGTCTGTGCATGGACGTGCATAATGTGGTGTGCAACCAGCCGAGCCTTTTGCAGCTTCTCATTTGCACCACATTTCTTCATTTCAGATGCTGAGTGGAGTCAGCTGCACATATGCATTTTCACCAGCCAGCCTTTTTGATTTCCCCAAAACCAATACTTGTATAGGAATAACAGTTAGAAATTGCTGATTCCCAGCGTTGAGATCATCCTACTTCTAATAGGTGCCATTGGTGCTAAAGCATTTTCTCCCTCTGGGGTTCTGCACGTTGTGGGGGTTGGTGCTAATCAATAGAAATTCAGTATGTTTGCTGTTTCAGTCTTCCCAAAAAAGTACTAGAAAAGTAGCTTACAGTTTAAAAAAAGATCAGCTGGTGAATTATTGATTTTTTTTATTTTTATTATTTTTTATTTATAAATGCCTACCTTCTGAGATAGGCAACAATCTGTGTCAGGCTTAGAACTTCATTTTCCCAAGTGTTCCTACTGATGGAGCAGTGCCACCTTCCTCACACGTATTCCCCAGGGCAGTGTATTTGCCACATGCAGAATGTAGGTTTATGATAGTGGCAATGACTATTCTTGCCACAGTGCTTGGTGACTGAATGTTTCTGTAGCAGCTCCATACAGTTATGCTGCATATACAGCAGGCTGCTTTCGGAGTGGTTACATCAAAATTGCCCCGATCTGCTCGAAGCCAAGAGGCAGCCTGCTTTTGCTCCATAGGGAAGAGTGAGAGACGAAAGCTGTCTTACACAGACCTGTCCTAGTTTTGGGCAGCATGGCAGCTCCCTGCCTCTGAGCACACAGCAGCCAGTTTGGAAGTGGTCATCTGTCTAGTGAATGCTGGTGGTCAGTACAAAGTGACAGCAATAACAATTTATATACCAGCCATTACTGCACCATTAATGGAAAATGACCTTACAAAGCCTAGCTTTTCCACCTTGTTCACATACCATACCTTCCATACAGGGTGTTTTCACATCATTTTGGCCTGTGCTGATGTGTTTTGAAACTTGCCTGAAATCAGAACGCAAACTAGGAGGACCTGTATTTTATCTACTGCTCCAGACTGAGCTGCTATTTCAGATTAAATGTAGTCAATTCTAGTACTGTGATAAAAGTTATATACAACTAAAAAAAAAATTTAGGCAATTGCTAATGTATATGTATATCACCTTCAGTATGGTTAGATTTTATGAAAAGGGTGGAACAAAAATGTTTGATTGCTTCTTAAATGGTAACATTTTTTCTTTTGAAGTTGATACAGTAGTATGTTATCCACTAAATTAATCCAAGCCTACCTTATTTAAAATTCCCAAATGGCCTTACTCTAACTTGTTTGGATTATCTTGCGTGGTTAGCTAATGATAGTATTAACTAACCTGGGTCCACAAAATATATGCCAGCTCTCTCTACTCAGGAGAGACTTCCCTGCTCATCCCTGTTATCTCAGGTGTAGTATCAAGTCTCAGCCTGAACGTGTAGTTCCCAAAGACTGGAAATATGCTCACTGCTTGATTCTCCAGCTGTGAAACCACTCCTGTAAAACAACTGGAGCACGAGACCAGATCTAGGCCTGAATTTAACCTCTGTGGTGACAGGGGGAAGCTCAGCAGCTCTGCCTATGCATCCCAGCCTGGCAGTGGCACTGCTGCTAAGCCAGTGTGGGAAAAGACTCATTTTCTCTGAGCCCAGTACTGTGTCCAGGATGTGCCCTGAGTCCAAACAACAGCTGCAAACCCTTACATTATTATCTCCCATTCCAATCTTGGAACTTCTCCAGGTTGAACAATAGCCATTGGATTGTCTGTGTTCTGGTGAAAGGGAGACAATGGGAGTCAAAATGAGCAAAGTTACTCTGTGTAGATCAAGGACAATTGCTGAAAGAAGAGGACGTTTTCAAGGAATTCCCAGGGAACAGAGAGTTGCAAGGCTATTTGGCACAGTCCTTTCTCTGGAAATGTTACAGCTGTTACAGCTGCTGCGTGCCCAGAGCACATGCTCCCCATAGGCCTGTGAGCAGAGGCTGCTGGGGCATGGAGCTGTGCCCTATACTCATACTAAGAACAAGCTGGAGGCTTCTTTGCTGCCTTTGGATTTTTGGAAACTGGTCCCTTCTGAGGGCTGGGAAGGCCCTAGGCTCAAATTTGCCCATCTGTGTGCTGGGTGAAGAGGGGGCTCATTTAAGGATAAAAAATAAAGGCACAAAACTGAGGTACTCAGCACACAGCAGGAGGAAGGGTTCACACCGGTCTATCTGCCCAATGGGCCAGGAGCCATCCCAACAGTCACCTGCAGCCTTGGGGCTGTGAGGGAGCGATGGAGCTGAGCAGGCTGTGCTAATCCAGACAAACTGTGCATTCCGGCATTGAGGTGAACAATGCCTTTTTTTCCTCCCTAGAATCATGGAAGCATTAAGATTGGAAAGACCAATAGGATCACCACCAACTCATGTCTGTGACTGCTCTAGACCACGTCCCTCCTCCCTGGGCAGCCTGTTCCAGCACACAGACACTCTGAGAAGAAATTGTCCCTAATATCCACTCAGAACCTCCCCTGGCACAGCTTGAAGCCATTCCCTCTAGTCCTATTGCTGCTACCTGGGAGCAGAGGCCGACCCCACCTCACCACAGCCTCCTTTCAGGCAGTTGTAGGGAGCAATGAGGTTTCCCCCGTGCCTCTTCTCCAGACTGACCCACCCCAGTTCCCTCAGCCGCTCCCCACAAGACCTGGCTCCAGACCCTTCACAGCTTTGTTACCCTTCCCTGGATGCACTCCCGGGCCTCAATGTCTTTCTTGCAGAGAGGGGCCCAAACTGAACACAGCACTCGAGGTGCGGCCTCACCAGTGCCAGTGCACAGAGACCTGCAGCTCCTGCTGGCTGCGCTCTGCCACAAGCCAGGATGCCACCGGCCTTTTTGGCCACCCGGGCACACTGCTGGCCCGTGTTCCACCACAGTCTGCTAAAAACCCCACATCCTTTTCCTCCGTGCAGCTTTCAGCCACTCTGCCCCAAGCCTGTAGTGGAGCATGGGGTTACTGTGACCAAAATGCAGGACCCTTGGTGTCGTTGCAGTGCACGCAGTTAGCTTCAGCCCGGCGATGCATGTCCCCGCGCAGGGGCTTCATCTACGGGAACGCCGTGGGAGGCAGTGAAAGGCTCTGCTGAGGTCCAGGAAGATCACAACCCTCCCTCGCAGCGAGTGCAAAGTTGCGGCACAGATGTGCTCGGGCACGCAGCTGAACCCCGCTGCCGTGTATTCCTGAGCTGGCAAAGCCCCGGGCCGTGGGCAGGGCCGGAGCCCGGCTGCACCTGCAGCAGGGGACCGCCGTGTTGCGGGGCGGCAGCGCGCGGGGGGGGGGCCCGGCCCCGGCGCGTTGCTGAGGCAGCGGGAGCTCCGAGCATCCCCGAGAGCCAGGCGGCAAACTCCTCCTCCCTCCCTCTCATCCGTCTCTCGCCGCTTCCTTCGCAAAGATGGCAACCGAGGGGCTGCACGAGAACGAGACGTTGGCTTCGCTGAAGAACGAGGCGGAGAGCCTGAAGGGCAAGCTGGAGGAGGAGCGGGCCAAGCTGCACGACGTGGAGCGTGAGCGGGGCCGGGCGGCGGGGCGGCGGGGAGCGCGGCCGGGCCGGGCCGGGCGGCGGGCGGAAGGGCGCGGGTCGCCCCGGGAGGAG
>JAPSGF010000010.1:9566948-9589351 GCA_035772895.1 Perdix hodgsoniae
GGGCCGGGCGGCGGGCGGAAGGGCGCGGGTCGCCCCGGGAGGAGAGGCGCGGCCGGGGCCAGGGCCGCTGCCGGGGGGCGCCGTGACGGGTGGCGCCGTGCCCGCCGTGCGCCGTGCGGGGCAGGCCGGGGGCGGCGGGGGGAGCCTCGGCGTTCCGCAGCGCCGGGCCCGGAGCTCTGCGCGGCGTTACGGCGCGCATCGTGGGGACGGGAGCAAGGATGAAAGGCGGCCCCGGGGAAGTTGGTGGGGAGGTGCTTCGGCGAGGCCGGGTTTTCACCCGAGAGCTCGTTAAGGAGCGTTGTTTCCTAACGAATTGCTGAATATCGGCCGTGGAAGAATTAAAAGGGATTTATTTTTTTATATTCTTTGGTCTGCAGTAAATGGAGCATTTTCTGGTCTAGATTAGATGGTCATCATTTACACCCCGTCAGTAGGAATCATTGAGCAAAGGGGGATGGCCTAATTGCAGACACACTGCCATAAATCATCACATCCATACGGCACCACTGCTGTGTCAGTAGTAGTGGGGCCTCTCTTTGACAGACACTTAAATCCACCTTTGCTCAGCCAAGCGGTTTTACCCATGGTTGGAAAGGTGCTGTAAAAGGACATGATGCTGTGCTTGTAGGATATTTTCCTCTTTTTTCATACATAAAATCTGTAACTTAGATTGGAAGGTGCTGCTTGCTTGGCCATGGTGTGGTTTCCATGTCCTTATGCTCATGTAGAGCAGCGCTTCCTCAATTCTGAATCAGAGTTTTTCTGTGCTTCAGTTATCCCCAAGAGTGATTTCTGCAGAAGTTATAAATTACAGAATAAAGCATCTCTTTCTCTCTCTCTCTCTCTCTTTTTTTTTTTTTTTCTTCCCAATCTAAAATTGTATCTTTTGCATTTTTTCATCTGTGACCTTCCCTCTTTGGTTCCCAAAACAAACAGCTGGGGCTGAACTGGTACTGCCCTTATTTGTTCAGTGGGTTTGGAACAGCAGCTCTCAGACATGTGGACAGAAAGAGGAAATACCGAACGTGCATTTGAGCCACAGTGTTACAGTTTTAGGGACTCAATTCTATTACTTAAAATTTGGGGTATAAAGAAAACAGTTTGTCCTGTTCATGTGAGCCATAACATTTTAAGGCCAGAAGATATTGTTAGGACTTGCAGCACAGAAAAGATCAAAGACCCAGTGATATCTGCATCAAATCCCCGCTTCCTGTTGGGCCAAACCATATGCTCTATAAAAATAGCATGTTTTATCTGGACCTTTGTAAAACCACTCGAGCTAATTACTGGCTGCAGCCGATCTATTTGTCTGAGTGCATAATTTTCAACTATCCTGAAACAATGTCAGAGAACGCTTCAAAATAATTATCTGAGTCTGCAACCTGTGCTAGGCGGGTGCAGCGTTATTATGGCTGTGGCTGCAGATAAGCGTCCTCACAGAACGTAAAAGCCAAACCAGACAATTCCACAGAGTCTCAGTTGTGTTGACATAATGGAAATACTTTGCTATTGTCTGTGAAACGTTTGTTTTTTCAGATATGTTCTGGACACAAGCGTCTTTCCAGCTGCCATAATAACCTCCTGTCCTATGTGTTCGTGTCTTCTGATTGGATCGCTGAGTGGGTTTCAGTGGGTAAAAGTAGGGGGAAGATATACTTTTTCCTGAGTAAGCCTGTAGGATACTTTCTCAGAAACTTGTTTCTGACCTCTTATCGGAAATAGCAGGGTCAGATGGTCAGGGATGGTGGGCAGTACTTGGCCCCTGGCTGGGGGAGGCTGGGCAAGCGGAGATTTCAGGCAGAGCGTTGCTCTGGCACAGCCCACAAGACCGGTGGTTTTGGAAGACAGCTCTTGAAAATCTAAACTACTTGAAGTCAGCCTCTGCCTCAGGCAGAAATTTCTCCCCCGATCCTGTGCCAGGGATTGATCTTGAAGTGAAGGACGCCTGCAGCTGCTCTAGAAAAGTGACAAAGGGTATAGCAGCAGCATTGCTCTAGAGCAGTCACCTGTCCCACAGGGCGTGGAGCAAGGCTCTGAAAACCTTAACATTTCATCTGCCAACACATTAAAGCATGTGAGCTTCTGCATTTATTTCTAAAGATTTGAGTCAGGCATTGTCCCCTTAGCTAGCAGCAGCTGTGTTATATTATCTTTCATCATGGACAAACATGACACGAGATAGCACTGGATTCTATTATCATAGAATGGCCTAGGTTGGAAGGGAAATTAAAGCCCATCCAGTTACAACCCTCCTGCTGTGTTCCCACCCACCAAACCAGTCTGCCCAGAGTCTACCCAGCCTGGCCTCAAGCATCTCCAGGGATGGGGCACCTACAGCTCTGGGCAGCCTGTGCCCAGGCCTCACCACCCTCTCAGTGAAGTATTTCTGCCTAACATCTAACCTAAATCTCCCGTCTTTTAGTTTAAAGTCATGCCCCCTTTTCCTGTCACTGTCTTCCCCTGTAAAAAGTCAGTCTCTCTCCTCCTTGTAGGCTCCCTTCAAGTAGAGAGAGGCCACAATGAGGTCTCCCTGGAGCCTTCTCCAAGTCCAACACCCTCAATATTTCTTCACAGGAGAGGTGCCCTCTGATCACCTTCATTTCCCTGCTCAGTCAGAGATGTGTCTTGGCCCTCAGGACTCCCTTTGCCACCAGCGGAGATGGCATGGCAAGTCTCTGCTAGCTAGTACCTATATCACACTGAGTCTGACACCCAGGACAAGCGTTTTACAGTGAAAACTTCTGAGATTTGATGCTTATCTCTTTCTCTGTGTGATTTGTTCCTCCAAGACACAGCAGTGATCTTCTGTTCTGCTGAACACCTCAGGGTATGCGTTATCCTGGGGATGCTCTTTCAAGCCACAGTCAGACTGAGGTTTCCCTCAGTCAGTGAGAGGGAGGAAAGGGGGTGAGTAATTGATTTTCCAGTTATACTTGGGAACGATAGCGTGCAAGTGCTTCAGCTGCTACAGCCCTGGAATTCAATCCATGAGTGAGTTCATCCATAACTTTATTTGGTGGATATATTCATACACCTCCCACCTTGGTTTTATCACCTGCCAGCTCTGAGGCAGGCTTTGTTGGCCTGCATATGGTCTCGTGTTTCTTGGATTAATTTCTCCAAGTGACATTACTCACAGATGCGAAAGTTTTCTGTGGCAGAACTTCAATGCAAGGTTCCCTAACCATCAGCTGTTTGCAGTTCATCAGGTGGCAGAGCGTGTGGAGGCACTGGGCCAGTTTGTGATGAAGACCAGAAGGACCCTGAAGGGCCACGGAAATAAAGTGCTCTGTATGGACTGGTGCAAAGACAAAAGAAGAATTGTGAGCTCTTCTCAGGTATGCCACTGGATGGGTGTTTTTCAAAGACGATGTTGGACACTGTAACTTTGTGTACTTTGTGCTTCTCTTTTCAAATGATACCTTTGCACAATGTTTTCAGCATGCCCCTAATGCTGTACATTGCAGCATATTTGTTCAGAGAGCACAAATCTGAGCATAGCTACATGCTAAATACCCTAAGTGTTTCTTCTGCAGTCATATGAAATTTTTCCCTGTATTCTCTACTGCAAAAGAAAATAAAAAGAATTCATCTGAGGCAAATGCATACTTTTATTGCCTTGGTCTTTACAGACTTAATGTTCAGTAATGATTTCAGTTGATATGTTAACATAAAACAATCAGGAAAAGGGAAGGAAAGTAATATTAATGCTTCCAGAGATTTCTGTGTGCAAACATTTCTTCCACAATCTGTATGATTGGTGTGCCTCAAGCAATCTGCCAAAGCTACTGCATTTACTTGGGCATTTTGAGAAACTCTCCTACCACCTGCTCAAGCCCAGTCTTGTGAGCTGTAGGAGGTAATGAGATAATTACTTTCTAGATCCCCTGGTTCATCGTGCACCCAGTATGGCAGTAAGTGAGCTCGCTGCATCACACAGCTGTTCATTGACCTGTATGAAATCTGTCAGGGGTCTCACCAGAGGGATAAAAATAGGCAATCTGCATTGCAAGCCACCTTCAGTTACTGTGAGGTTTTTTTACCATTCATGGTGATTCCAGCAAAGAGAATCAAAGTTTAAATAATTAATGTGATGGCTTTTCTTAGTGGTTAAAATGCCACTGTCTAAATCAAAAAGCTAAACTGTAAAGTTGTAATGCATTTTGTCTCCATTTCTAAGAACTGAAATGGGTCCAGATATAGCAACAATTCCTGTTTACCAATAAACATTTCAGTTTCATGAAATGGAGAGGAGAACCGATATGATGCACTTAAGGCAAAGTAACTGGCATGATTGTTGCTGGCATACACAAAGTGGTTAAGTTACTCTCAGCAAAGTGTTGTTACGATTGCTATTTAGCTGATTGTAGCAGTAGATAATTGAAGTAAATGTAGCAAGAAGTAAAGAGGAAAATAGAAAAAGACAGGAAAGGAAGATGAATAAACACTGCAATATCCATAAATGATTCTGTGCGTGTTGCCAGCTGGGAAAATGACTTGTAATACAGGTCACCTCTTGTATTAGTATGGCCTTGCACTGAGCCACCAATAGGTTTTACATGGGAGAAGTGTCTGGTTTTGCAGATGGTGATTGCAGGCTGGGGGAAACACATTGTGGTTGAAAGGAGGCAAGTGAGTGCTTGGTAGCAATGGCTTCTTGAGGTGGTTCCGTTCCAGCTGTGTTCTGCAGACAAAAGGAGTTCTCATAAGCATGCTTGAGAAAGCCCTTTTAAAAAGAGACAGTCTTTAATCCAACACCAGTCATCTCAGAAAGAAATAGAATTTTCTTTTTGTTAAAGAAATAACTAGTGCTAGTGAGAAGCACCTCCTTGGTGCTTCACTGCAACCACTGTAATGTTGTTAAGATGGAGACAAAAATCTCTTGAAGTAACAGATTGGGGGATAGAAATGAGCAGCATAATTTGGGAAGTAAGCTGACAGTTATACCTCTCTCTGTTTGTGTGTTTTCATTTAGGATGGGAAGGTGATTGTGTGGGATTCATTCACTACCAACAAGGTAGGTGAAAGTCAGCAAAGGTCTGATTTGTGTGCATAGGGCAAACAACAGTGGGATACAGTGGAGCTCTGAAGGGCGAACAGGTGACTCTGGTGACAGCAGGATGATGGAATAGCCTGCAAGCCTCCACCAGCATCTCAAAGCAAGGAGACTACACACACTATCTCCCTTCACCTGTCTCTGAGCAAAGTTCCCATCGGGGCATTGTTATTTGTCATGATCTGCAGCATGTACCAATCCAGTCCTGTTACTCATGGGATGCCCCTGGGCTGGAGGAAAAGCCAGGCTAGTTAAATGGAAGTCTTTCCTGGGTAGCAGCTATGCAAGGTGCCATGTGTGATCATCAGGGATTCTTAGCCACGGTGTTCACTGTGATATGATGATACTGGCTCTCCAAGCCCTGTCAGGGCTCTCCTTTCTTCAGACAGCTGTGAAAATACAGCTAGTTTCTAACTCACTGGCGTATGTACCACGGTGAAGACATTTACAGCACCAAGTGGCCTCAATAAAACATGCTCTATGTTCAGTCTGGGCTTGTGAATAAGGTGGGAATAGTCAGGTAGCTATCTTCCTGCTGCTTTGCTGGGTTAGGGAAGTAATGATATCTACGTTTTAAAGAGATACTGTGTTTCAGGAACACGCTGTGACGATGCCGTGTACCTGGGTGATGGCATGTGCATATGCCCCGTCTGGATGTGCCATTGCTTGTGGGTAAGTTTCCAGTTTCCCCAGCTACTTCTGCAGAGAGGCTTGATTTGCAGGGATCTCCTGGTGCCTTCACAAGATGCCAGCAGAAGCTTGCGTGCCTTGATTGTAGATGGGAGGATTATATTCAGTGCCTCTGTTTCTAGTCCCATAACGGCTCATCCATTTTGTCTCCACTGACTTCAGTGCAATAACATCTGTTGTATAAGGATGGTAAATAATCCTCTTTCAGCATTTATATCATGGGTTAGGAATTCTGCATGCATGCAAGTTCTCTGTTCCAATTTGATTGTGTGCATTGGATATATCTTCTAAGGGAGAGTGGTTTTAACCCTATTCTTTCTTTGCTCTATTTATTCTAAGGGGTAGAGAGAAAGGTTGGATGATAAGGATTATCAGCACATGAATAGATCTTGCTGAGATGGAGTGGAGGGAAGTGACCCTGTCCTTGATAATTATCTTCAACTTTTCTGAGGGCTCATTTTTGGAAAAACTGAGTTTTTGCAGGAGAAAACAAAGAGAGAAGAAGTTGGCAAAAGATCTTCAAAAAGGGACTGGGTGGATCAGACAGACAAAGTAAGCTCGGGGCAAGAGAAGGAAACACAGTGAGACTTTACTGTGCAGCTCGCAAATATGGAAAAAAGATTCCATGAGTGTCTGTGGAGATGGAGTGCAGAAATTGTATGACTTTTACTATAACTTGAAGAATGACAAGGAAGCTCTTGTAAGAGAGACCGGGGGGACACAGTTGCATCGCACCACCTGGTTCTGTATTTCTGTTGTGGCATTGGTTAAATGCTGTGCAGTTAATACAAGGCATGAAACAAGCACCTGCTGGAGTCCTGGGGATCCAGGACCAAGGCATGGCTGAGCTACCACAGCTTTAGAAAGGCATCAAGGTGGGCACAGCTGGCCTGGGAGACACAGCTTGACTGGTGTGACTGTCCAGGAGGGGCACAGCAGCTGCAGGGGTTTGTGTTTCTGGTGGTATTTTTCCAAATTCTTCCAAAAGACCTTTTCTTCACATCCGCTATTTGCTATGCTTTCTCTTCTATAGGAATTATATGGAATTTATTAATGTACATAAATAATAATGTTTTAAATGCTAATAGAGTGACACACAACAGAAAAATGGCACTCTGAATAGAAAAAATTAACTCCGAAGTGACTGTGTCACCTTAGAGCTCGTACTTTTGTAAGGTTTAATTCAGTGCCATTTATAAACTTGTTGAGGGTAAGAAATAGTGAGCCTCAGCTGTTGATGTGCTGTAACGTCGCCAGGCTGGTGAGGCAGCTGGGCTTCCCCGCACGTGAGGTCCAGGCCAGCACAATACAGGGAAGTTGGCGCTTATGAGGATTTGGTAGCACAGCACTGACAGGTGGTTTCCTTCTTATCACCACTTGCCTTTTGTTGTTGCAGTTTTAACCAGTTCTCTCTGTTATTTGCTATTATTACTCTCTCCAGTGGCCTGGACAACAAGTGTTCTGTGTACCCTCTGACATTTGACAAAAATGAAAATATGGCTGCAAAGAAGAAATCGGTTGCAATGCACACAAACTACTTGTCTGCCTGCAGCTTCACTAACTCTGACATGCAGGTAAATGCATCCCCTGCCCGCTGCTCACTGTCCAGCAGAGCCTAACATGAGCCACACTTGTATGCAATGCAATAACCTTCCCTGCACAAGAGGCATTCAGCAGCCAGAGCCATATCCTGCCCTGTGCAGGGCTGCTGGGACACTCAGGGGCAATGAACGTTCTGCAAAAGCTTCTGTGACAGCCTCTAACATCCAGTGGCCAGGCTGTTGTGCCTGTGCCCTGCCGAAACCTGTGTCTTTGGCAGAGAATGCACCCTCTGTGTTCTTTGCTCACTGACTCTGTGCTGCCTTACGCTTTTAGGAGCTTGAACTAATGTAAATAGTTGAAAAAAAATCCAACACAAGTTCAAGTAGAACTAGACTTGGTGTTTGCTTTGCCAGCTGGTGGAGTGTGCATTGTTGCCTGCTTTGTTGTGGATGTCCAGCCAACTTCACCTTAATTCTTAGTATATTTTATTCATATCAAGTGACATATTTGAGCTCAAGTATGATTACACAGAGAACCATTCTTGCCATGATGTGTTCTCTTGAGGGAAAACAGTGATGTTGTCCCTGTTTCACAGATGGGGGGCTGAACACAAAGAGCAGTGATTGCTCAAGGTCACAGTGGGACTCTATGGCAAAGCTAGGGACAAAATGCAGATCATCTGGGACCAGACTAGTCTCTTTTAGTGAATATCACACTCCTTTCTCCAGAAACACAAAGGACTATGAAAGGAGCCAGGGTAATCTCCCTGCTCACTCTGGTTTTCAAGTTTGTATTGAAATTCTATTCAGTGCACTCAGGAAGAAAAAAAAAAAGAAAAGGAAGAAAAGAAAGCAGAAGGGAGCATTTAAATCATGCTCTGTGTCAGCAGAGCTGCTGGAAAGGGAATACCTTGTTCCCTTCTTGCAGATATTTAGAGCTCTTCTGAAGGAAATACCAGCTCTGATTGCTTCTATTTCAAGACATGAGATGCCCAAAAGTATGTTGTTATTTGCTAGTCTGCCATTCTGTAATGACTCTGAGGTGCTAATTCAGGCTGATTGTCATGGAAACAAGTGGTGGAGGTACCAGGCTCAGTCTTGCTCAGCCCTGACCTCACTGTGCAGGAACCCTGCATAAATGGAGGGGAGTCTAAGTGACCTGGAATGGCTGTGATGAGATACAAAACCAGTCATCTGTTTTCTTGTCCATACCTTTGTGTGTGGGGATTTAAATCCCATGAAAGGAAAAAAAATATGTATTTTTCATAATAAAAATAGAAGAAAAAATTAGGGTTTTTTTTCCTCCTTATTAAATACAGCAAACTGCACTACAGTGAATTAAGATATTTTATATTCAATGATTCTGAGATTTTTCAAAAGAAATTTTCTTGTGATTGATAGGCACATGCTTTTAAGTGATTGTTTATAGCACTGTATGTTACTATTTAAACAAATGGTTTGGCTAAGCTTCTGTTAGAACAGTGTTATATAGGGCATCCCAGAGAACCCCACATTGTTTCTCTTTTCTCCCTTTAGGTAATGGCCAAAGAATTAAAATCATGCAGTAATTCCAAGGGTGCACTGTGCAACAGGCACACTGTGCAGCTCTGCTCTCCTGGCAGTGTCACTGGAGGACTTGCCCTGGCACCTGTCCTGGGGCAGCCCTGGGCAGGGCACAACTCCCTAGGTGCAGAACTCCATAGCAGCCAGCACCCACCACCAGAGCTGCGAGTGCTGCTATTCTGCCTCAGCTGCTCTCTGAATCTACACTCAGTTTTCAGAATGAATGTCAGGAAACGATCTTAGAAACTGGTGTGTCCATGGCATCTGGTGAGAGGTGGCTCATCATTGATGAAAGCCAATCTCAGGCCGCACAGGTGCTGAAAGAGGAGGTGCCATCTTTATCCTTCATCATGTTGCCATCCCAGGCCAAGAGGAGCACTGAGTTGCCAGCTGGGCAACCTGCACAAATCAGCCTGGGCCCCACAGATCAGTCCTGCCAGAGTGAGCTTCCCCCACACAGAGTGCCTGGGAGCCTCACTTCCTAAATTAGGTATCTGCAGCTCTGCAGTGCGATAATGTTCCTCACGTGACGATGCTCTGTGTGTATTAATAGCAAGAGTTGGTTGGGATCTCGAGTGTTGTTCATGGGGCAGGCAGCCATAGCACCAGTGTGACAGAGCTAAGGAGCAGGATGTGACCGTGGGGAAGGCAGAGTGGCCCTTCTTGCTGCTCCCACCCCAGCATTTGCACTCATGGTGAGCCCTGGCATGGCTCACTGTCCCCTGCCATGTGCAGCACTGCTTCTTGGTGCCAGAAGGGACCCATAGCGGCATTAGCTGGAGCCCTGGACTGCCAACAAACCTCTACCTTATGTCTTTAGCTATTCCTATTTCCATCAGGTCTTTTTTTCTTACATGTTATTACAAAAGCAAATGCTCAGGTCTGGAAGTTCACATTCCTCACTCAGTACCTTCACTCTCCATCCGAGTTCAAACCATGCTCAAAATAGAGAATTTTATTAACCTAAGCTCAAAAACAGGTCAGAAAAACAATTCAGGGCTTTCTTCTACTATTAACATCCCAGAATATCATTGTGACTCTGCAGGAGGGTTTGGAATGGGCTGTTCTGCAGCTTTGCAGACATTTGTTCTTAGGAGGAATTTTTGGAACACCTGTCAAACATGATCAGTGTTTAACTTTTACTCAACTCTGTGAATGGTTTCATGATAATGATATGATATTTGATCATTTTTATCATATGATCATTTTCTTGTTAGGGAGTATTTTCTTTTTAATCTCTAATTACCTACTGGGATCCTTGAGTTTCCCCACTGAACATGAGAATAATCTTTGCAGAAGACTTCGTAAGGTCACAGAACTATAGAACATGCAGAGTTGCTCTGTGGTCACCCTAGTCTGTTCCATGTCTGTGCACAGAGACCTATAAAATCTGCGACTGCAGTTTTGGGTGCCAAGGGGAAATTCTAAACAATTGAACATCATCAGGCTTTAGCCGCAATCACAAGCGCTGATCACATGCTTGTAGCAGATGAGGGAAGCTGTGAGCTCTGTTTGGTCAAGATCTGTTCAAGCCTTTTCACACATAAATGGTTTTGGACAAGTGAGAGGTGATGGACTTGTCAAACAACTGTCTAGACAGGCTTTCTTCCCTTTCAGAATATCCATGTCTTAAGCCCAATTCGTTGGTTTGCATCTCGTAATTTCAAGCAGAAAAAAAAACTTGAGGAGTTAAGGGGGTAAACCACAATAGACATACTTAACTCCAACAGTTCTTTAAGCAGTTTGAATTCCAGCAGCCTAAAGTAGAGTTAAATACAGGGGTAGATAAAAATACCAGTCTGGTTCTACCATCCCTTTGGAGGATTTGGAAATATCAGCAGATCTCTGATGGCATCTGTTCTTCAAACCCCACTGCACAAAACTGACCATTACTGAAACACTATGTAGTTACAGCTGTGTCGGTTCTCCCTTTTCTCTCCACTCTCACTTCTTTCCTTAAGAGTTAAAAACACAAACTCAGCTTAGAATAGGATTGTTTTTATGGCTTTGATTTATTGTATAATATTTCTTGAAGTTAAAGCCATCCTTGGCGTACAGATAGGATGCCAGTAGTTTCTTTGAAAGCTTGATTATCTCTTGATTTTTGTGTCGTGATTTTCCTTGCCATGTTCCATAGATCCTGACAGCAAGTGGAGATGGGACCTGTGCTCTGTGGGATGTCGAGAGTGGGCAGCTTCTGCAAAGCTTCCATGGGCATGGAGCTGATGTCCTGTGCTTGGATCTGGCTCCTTCAGAAACTGGAAATACATTTGTCTCCGGGGTAAGCAGAAGCTTCCTATCATCATATCAAGTTAAGGAAGGTGGGAGGGAAAAGGCAGCAAAACAGGAGGCTCGTGATCTTATTGAAGAAGCGTTGGAGTATGTAGTGGGAGCACCACTGCAATCCTCTCATTGCAAGCAGATGTCTCAATCTGGAGTAAATTAAACTTCTGACTGTGGGGTCAAACCCACCCTCCCAGTGTGACCGCGGTTATGCTTACTTAGCAGATTCCATCCCACACCAAAGCAACTCAGCCCAAGATCAAAACAACACCTCTCCCAGGAAGGAACGGGCTGAGAGATGGAGCTGCAGGCTCATTCTGCAGACAGAGGTGTGAGTCCACCACAGCAGACACCCTTCTGCTTTTGGCTCTGTTGTGCCCAGCTCTCTGGAGCCAGGCAGGGTGTGCCAGCGGCTGCTCGGGGCACCAGTGCAGGGCTGTAAATAATGCACATGCCGTTGTGTTGCTCAACCACTCCCCAGCAGCTAAAGGATAGCTTGGGCGCTGGCTGGACCCTCACACAAGTTGGTGCAGAGAGATGAGGTGTGGCTACATCTTCAGCTGTTGCTGAGCCCCCTATGCTTTCCAGTGGTACCAGAAGCATTCAAAGACCCTTCGTCAGCCACATGCTGTTCACTGCTCCCCATGCCCTGAGGAACATGCAAACCTCGCTGGGGCCACAAGGCTGGTTCTGGGGAAGTATCAGGGCACCTTCCCAGTGGTGTCCTGCTGCTGAAGGAGCACTGCCTCAGGCAGCTGAGCCATGGCTACACAGTAAGACACAACAAAGCATAGAGGTGAATGCGGTGGGTCTTGGCTCCTTTTGGAGGGAGTGCTGGTCCTTCCCACCTCAGAAGCCAAGTGTGCAGGTAGGAGGTATTAGGAGCTGGGAGATGAGCCCTTGCTGCCAGTGACTGCTGATGGTACCAGTGATGGCATAACATGTCCTGTGCTTGCTGGTGGAAATGGCCCTTGTGCTGGAGGATACTGTCTGTCAATCAGAAGATTCCACTTGTTGTGCACAGAGTTACAGTCCTGTCCATCACGATAAATCTGGACCTCTTCAGTTACAGCTCTTTTTATCAAATTTGGCGGGCCCACCAGGAGCAAAGCCTAGCACGTTGGCTCGGTTTGCCTGCTGTTAGCACAGCTGCTCTGAAGCGTGACTGAAAGCTAATTCCATCCGAGTGCATTTACTCCTCCCGGGCTTTCCTGCCACTGAGCTCACTTCCCAGAAAGGACAGATTCATTCTCCCTGGGAACAGCTCAGCTTATTATAGGGCAAAGAATCGCAAGCAGCTATGGTACTGCTAAGAGAATATGTCATACTTTGTCAGCGTAGCATTTTGGGCTCACAGAGATTCACTTAACTCATGAAATGCAAAACACCACCTTAGTGAAGGTCTGTCTTACATTGAGTTGACAATGGCATAGCCAAAGTGGTGCAACCTGAATGTACAACGATACAGAGAGTCTCCCCGTATACCAGGGCTCTGCAGTACAGCAATCTTGAGCTGGAATAAGAGAGATGCAAATGCAATAGCATGTAGAATTGGAGCTGTTATATATAACCATTAAAAATCACAGCATGACTTATAGAGCTGGGTGAGCCCCAGGCTGTTGTGCTCTGAGCCCTTGGAGCATTGCTTCTTGGGGCAAGGTGGGTAGCACTTGTGGGGCCATCTCTCCACAAGTGCTTACTGATTTCTCCTTCAAACCTTAGCAGTCAAAGCAGCAGCTTGTCAGTTTGATCTTGGCCCCAAACTCCCAGAGAGGACAGTAAGAATGGTGCACATGGGAGCAATGCAAAGGGCTGGGCTAGGGCTGTGGCAGATCTTCCGAGGGAAATGTGCTGAATCCAAAATGTTCTCAATGCAGTGTGGTTTCGCCTACACAGAAACTGCAAGTTGGTATGAAGGAACACTTTAATAATGAATAACTTCAATAATGACATCATTGGTAATAAGCTGGGATTTCATTTTACAGGAGAGTTTCAAAAAATAAAGAGACACTTGAACTGTGAAGAGAGTTAATTTAACCAGCAATTACATTTGCTTAAAAATAAATAATGCGTGGCACAGTCTGCTGAGCAGCATGAACCAGCACAGCAGGAGCAGCAGTTGCCTGGGCTGCTCTGTGCTTCCCATACAGCATGAAGGCAACAGGGACCCTTTTGGAGAGGCTGAGCCACCCTCAGAGCTGAGCCTACCTTCTGGCTTTCCCCAGCAGGGTTGTGTTTATTAAAACCTCCCATCACTTTTAAAAGAAAAGTCTATATTCTTTTTCTTGCTGCTGCTATGGTGACAGCAGTGAATCACTGCAGCTGAGAGCAGGATCAACCGTATGCTCCTGCAGGTATGAGAGGATCCATTACTGAGGACATCACTGGTGCCAAGCACCTCTTAGGAAGCACTCAGTATTAAACAATCCTTTCAAAGCACAGCTTGTGTGGCTTAAAACTTGATGATGAGCTGAAATGCTGTCATGCTTCTTTCCTCATCCAGCCTTGCCATTGAGCATGTATGCGCTACAAGTCGTGGCAGGGGTTAACTCTGGTTTGGCAAGTGACATTTATTTCATTTTCAGTTTCAGTGTATGAAAAGCATTTATCATAAAACTTTTAATGCTGGGTATTAATATTTATGTTGAGCATGTGAAGCAGTAAGGGAATGAGTCAGTCATACAGCTCTGTACAGCAGGGAGACTGCAGATGCAGTGGCAGCATGAGCAGAGCAGGGCGCTGAGTGCTGGTCAGTGTGAGCACACCCTGCCTTGTTTACACAAGGGCCCCTCTCCCTCCAACCTCACTGTGCCTCACAGCAGCACTGCTCCCATGCTGCTCTGCAGCACCCACTGAGGTTCTGGCCCTCGTGGCACACTGCCCTCCTCACTGCAGCTGCATCAGGTTCTGGGGTGTCAGTGTGACAGGTTCTGGGGCTGCTTTGCTGGTTAATTCCCCTTGGAGCTGTGACGTTCAGAGCCCTGTGAATGTAGCCGGTTTTGAACACATGTACTGGATACATGGGGAGTGAATGTCACTATCTGTACAACTGTAGTGAGTTTATTTTGTCTTGACAGGGATGTGATAAGAAAGCCATGGTATGGGACATGCGGTCTGGTCAGTGCATCCAGTCATTCGAAACCCACGATTCAGACATCAACAGCGTCAGGTCAGTGTGTTTGTGGGAGAGGACACACTTGGGATGCTGAACCATGCATTGTTTCTGTTTTTGAAGACTGATCTCATCCAAATAACGTAATGTGTTCTGCCTCTTTTTTTCACTCATGCACAGATATTACCCTAGTGGAGATGCTTTTGCCTCTGGTTCAGATGATGCCACGGTATGTTGATTCAGCAGCATAATTCAGAGTTCTGCTGCCTCTCGGGTCAGATTGTTCTAAAAGCCTACTTCATATTCACAGAAATCTGCCAGTGGCTACACTGGGCCCGCAACACCAAAGTTAGGGAAGCAATAATGCTATAATATAAAAATACTAAATGCTGTATTTATAAAAAGATCTAGTAATGCTTTGTAGGTCACCACTGCAAAGTTTTCTACATGAGGTACTGCCCAAATCTTGATTTCAGATTTTTTGTGTTTTGAAGTTTCATGATCAAAATTAGTTGTCTTCCTAGAAGAGATTTGGCTTCATATAGTTAGCCACAATCAATGTAGAAAGAACCAGATAAATCCTGCAGCCCATCAGAGGGAGCAGCACAATGCAAGCGCACACAAAAGTGCATGTGACAGCAAGCAGAGGGGCTGTGGGCTTGGAGTGGTGCTGTGCAGATGCAGCCAGTTGGCCTCAGGAGCTCTGTGTATCCCGAGGACAGTGTGCAGGCTGGCCCCATGTCCATCTCCTCCCTGCCAACCTGACTCACTGCAATGAATCACTGCATCCAGGGCATCCTGGTGATACAATAGCCCTTCCTGGATCTTATCTATCTATGAGTAAGCTGCTAGGAGGACACACTATGTATTGACTGGTTATGTTAGTCGGCACATAAATACAACTGGAGAGCAGACCTTCAGGAGGTCCTGGCACCCTTCTGCTTTGTCACACATCACACTGAGGTGCATGAGGGTGAAGAACCTTTCTGAGGTTCTTTGGCCTAGAAGCATGTTTTGAGTCTGCTCCAAAACTGGCTCAACTCAACAGACCCATTCCCATTTTCTTTCCTGGATATGCGCACTGCTTTTTAGGTTTTAAAAGCTTTTATTGTAAATTAATTCCTCTAGCTGTATGGTGAGCCCAGTACATCTCTGCACATTTGGTTGTGGTACTGTGGTACTGTGAACATTTCAGATGCTGAGAAAGTGAGAAGAAATTGTCCAATTAAATTTCAATTCCAGTTAAATTCCAACTAGAGTGCTTTCTTTTGATTCCCAGTACCACAACCTTGGCTCCTGTGCTTACTAATTATTTTGACCTGATGGGAGAGTGGGAAATGCCATCTTTGTACTTTTGACAGAAGTTTTGGCAGTTTCCACCCATGTCATTGTTTAAACCAAGAGGTTGGTGTTTTCCTGTTACAGACTGGTGTGCTGATGGGTATCTCTGACCTGACTGTATATTTAGGGATTTTGAGGAACACGTAATTCTGACTGCGTGGAGGGAAATCATAAAAGTGTGCTCACGCAGCAGTGCTCTCACCTGAGGTGATCCTTACTCCCTGTCAGGACAGTCTGATACTCATTCACGGAAACGTGGACATTTCGTACCTTGCAGCTTCACACAGCCCTGCCAATGGCACAGCCCCTCCTTTATGTGCAGGCTGCTCATCAGCTGTTCTTCACAAGTCTTAATATTAAGAAATCCAGCTGGTCAAGGTTTGCTTAAGCTTAACATATTAAGGAAGGTTTTCAGCTCTAATGTTTGAAAAGTGCTTTGTGATTTCAGGGCTAAGAGATTGCCATTCTGAATGGCAATAAAATCTGGTCTGTCTATGCATTCTTTCCATGTTAAGTAAGCCAAAGTGTGCTGGGAGATGATAAGGGATTAGAGTGAGTGGGGATTTTCCATAAGAAATGAAAATCAAAGATCTGTATGAAAAATGTATTACCTAAATTATTTTCACATAGATTCTTCAAGCAGACAGACCTCATGTTCAGCCAAAGGCTGCTTGCTGTCCTGTCTCATGGCACAGAGCAACAGTGAGGCTCCCTCCATGCCAAGGGACTGGCCTTAGCACCATACCATGTGGGCAGTATTAACAAAGCTGACTGGAGGCTTAATTCTGCGTCTCTGAAGCTGTTATGCCTGAAATGTTCATCTTAGAGAGTGTGCCAACAGCCAGTAAGTAGGCAGCAGGATGCCCTAACACAGGAAACCACAGTGGGAGGCAAGAGAGTAGGCTAGGAGTGGGAGAAGTTCCATGAGGTATCCATAGCCCAAAACCAAACTGCTGTCTTTATAGCAGGACAGGAAGGAAATGTACAGAAGAAGTTTGGACAAGCAAGCTCTGCACTCGGTTTATACAAAGCTGCCTGGTTTTGTTCAGATCCTCATTAGCTTCCAGAGGAGTCCCAATTGTAGTGGGCAGAAATAATAATAAGGAAAGAAGCCAAGCAGCCATTTTCTGTGATACCTAGTAGGCTGTAGGCCTTCCCAATCACATTTCTTTAATGAGAATAGTGGTCATTGACTCCAATCTTTACTGTGACATGTATGTTGTTTTTGTTTTAATGTCAGTGCCGTTTATACGACCTTCGTGCAGACAGAGAAGTAGCAATTTATTCCAAGGAGAGCATCATTTTTGGAGCATCCAGTGTGGATTTCTCTCTCAGTGGTGAGAACTGAACTTAGGAGGTGGTGGTATTGGTGTTGGGATGGTGGCAGACTGTCAGATTTTGTCAGTTTAACTTGACAAAGCATTTGAGAACCAGTACGAAATACCACAATCTTTCTCTGTAAATTAAAACTACTCTTTATGTTGCCCAGCTGACTTTGTAGCAGTGAAAAGTATTTTCCTAGTCATGCTGAAAGCAGAAAATATTTTGCCATTAACAACGGCTAGGCTAGAATTTCACAATCATTATTAAAAATGCTTCAAAGGAAACATGAAATGTAACTTGACTATAACGCACACTTACATAAATAGTTCATTAAAGGATAATAAATGTTTAATAGAAACTCAAAGTATGTTAAAAGCACACAAAGGTAGAACCATTACCATTTTTTACTGCAAATCCAGAAAAGTGTGCTTGAGTCTTCTCTGCTTCCTCCCAGCCCTGCTCCAGGGGGCTCCTTGCAGAGTGAGCTGCCCTCCACCCAGCACACTGACAGATGTAGATGGCTCTGTGCAGGTCATGGGCACCACTGCTGGTCCCACCGGGGACAAAGAATCACCAGTTTGTCCACTGATTGTTCAACCATTTGTATTCAGCTCCTCGTGCAAAGCCTGAGCAAAGTAATGTTGGCCTTCATTAACTGCTGAAGTGCTCTCTGGTCAGCTGTCATTAGGGCTTATCCCCCATCTCTAATGACTAAGCAGATTCTGTATAATTGATATCAATTTTAACTGTATTTTCAACTAGTTAATTTTCTGATTATTTTAGTATTTAGTAGGGATAACAGTGTGGCAGTGTGTGTGTGTCAGCATGGGAAGTCTGGGCTGCTGCTTGCTTCCCCTTGCTGCAGAAACAATTTGTTGCCCACTGAAGAATTTGTTTTTTGAAATCTCATTCTTTTTGTAGGTCGTCTGCTGTTTGCAGGTTATAATGATTACACCATAAATGTCTGGGATGTGCTGAAAGGATCCCGTGTATCTATTCTGTTTGGACATGAGAACCGTGTCAGCACCTTGCGGGTCTCTCCTGATGGGACAGCATTCTGCTCAGGGTCCTGGGACCACACTCTGCGAGTAAGCACTGGGGGCACCTGGCTGGTTTGTTTTAATAGAAAGGGGCAAGGGCAGGGGTTAGGACAGGAAAATTGACTCTCCAGGTTTCTTTTGCTATCTAAAGGGGGGCTATAAGAAAGAAGGGGACAGACTCTTTAGCAGGATCTGTTGTATAGGACAAGGGAAAATGGTTTCAAATTAAAGACAGGAGATGTAGATTGGATACAAGGAAAAAAATTTTACAGTAAGGGCAGTGATGCACCAGCACAGGTTGCCTAGAAAGGGGTAGGTGCCCCATTCCTGGAGACACCCAAGATCAGTCTGGAGGAGCTCTGAGCTCCTGATAGAGCTGTAGGTGTCCCTGTTCAGTGCAGGGGAGTTGGACTGGATGGCCTTTAAAGGTCCATTTCAACTCAAATGATCCTATGACAACTAACTAAGATATAAAATCATGTTCACAGTGTAAAATGTAAACTGAAAATTCAAATTGAAAAATTGCCACACTGGGCTCACAGAGCTGTTGAAGCCAAAGAAATTTAAGTTGCTTCTTAATTGGTATCATTGCTGCTGGTACCCTGTACCACTAATCTGACTGCCTTGGCAAATTTTAATTTAGTATTTGATTTATTTTTATATTTTTATTTTTATATTTTATAGTATTTGAATTACTTTCATATTTAGTATTTAGTCAGTGTTGTAAATGATTGTTCAACTCTCTTTCTGCAGATCTGGGCTTAACATGAGATCCTGCGTGCAGAATCCAATGAAGACCGAATACCCGGACTGCAAAAACAGCTAAAGAAGGCTCCCTGAAAATCAGATATTCACTACTCTACAAAGGGGTGACACTGAACCCACAGATCAACAGAGCTAGGTAGAACATAATCTGCTTGAACACATAGCAAACATGAACTCGTGGTAAAAGTTAATGATTTTGATTCTGTTTTGGAAGTATTTTATTAGAACTAGTTTAGTTAATTATAAATAGACTTTTCTCTGAAGTCATCTGTATCATAGAAATGAGTATTTCAGTGCACATTATGTATTTATTTGCATGATTTGAGTTCCTTTTTAGAGCAAAAAAAAAAAAAAAAAGATTCCTGGTTTTATCAGGTTGTAGCATCAGGTTTTGGAAACATTCCATATTGGTGCATTGAATTTTGGTGTTGAAAAGTGGGAAGAAAAGCAACTCTGATGCTTTGTGATGTCATTGTAGCTGACTGAACCATGATAGTAAGCAGAGGCCCTGTTGGGAAGGTACCAGTTGTTGTCATAAAAATGTATTTTTTGTACAGAAAAGAATCCTTTAAATCCCTGCTTTTTCCTACTGTCTTTTTAGATTGAAATAAGTATTTCGTCTCTGTTACCTGAATATAAAGAATCTAAATATATACAAAATGATAAATGCAAAGATAAGGAATATAAACATGATTTACATAATCATGAGGTAGTATTTAACCAGTAGTTTCTTAGAAATCTTTAATTGTATCACTTGGTGAGTGAATTTTCTTTACTTAAAGGATACTACATGCTAAGCACTGAGGGATACTAAACGCTAAGCTCTAGCACAATTACACTGATGGCCAGGTCTTTTCCAAGTCAGTCAGTTATTCTATGATCACGATTCTTATTTGAATTTTGAGCAGTTCACACCACTGGGCAAGGTTACATTTAGCCTTAAATGTGTGTCAAGGCAGCATGCTCCCATTTTGAGATCCTTGGGTAACATCAGAGCAGCACAAGTTCATGCCAATATGGGCCAAATCTTAGAAGCCAAACTGTACAGCCCCTGCTTGAACAGCTCTCCTACTGTGAGTGAGGCAGTGCAGTTGTAGCTGGGTGTGAGATTGGATGGCAGCGAGCTGCTGGGGCCTGCTGTGAGCCAAGTCCTGCCTGCATAAGCCACTGGATCAGGGAGCAGCTGGGCTTCAAGGAAGCACCACTGGCCACAATGCTTGCAGTATCCAGCTCTGTAGGGGTACAGAGATGTACTAACTGGTGGGACTACCCCCTTGTGCAGCTGATGCTGTACAATTAAGATTTATTCAGATAAGGCTGAGATATAGTTGAGCATAGAACTGTTTGTATCTGCAAATCTCTAAATGTATCTGCATTCATACACTGAAGAAGTTGAGACTACAGCATGTCACCTTTGCTTATATGAATGGGTGCTGAGTCCAACATGAGCAGGGATGCAAGGAGAAAAGTGCTGGACAGCTGCTGGGGGCTGGAACAGCGTGGCCTGAAGGAGAACAGATCTAAGTAAGGTTTGTGTTCAGGTTGGAACAAGATGAAACAAGCCGTCACTGGAGTTGGCTGTGCACATAAGTTTGATAATATTCATGCTCTGTTTAAAAATGGGATTTAAAAAATATATATGGTCTGTAATAGAAACAAAGTTTTCTCATTCATGAAAACACTGGGTTCCAATGAATCCATGACCAGTTAAATTAGGACACTGATATGTGTATCAGCCTTCAGTCCCTCGTGAAATTTCAGTTGTTTCTGCTTCTAAAAGGCAATCCTGATGCTTTGGAATACTTGTGGCAAACAATGCCTGTAACAAATGCACAACAGAAATTGTAATGTCATATAGAGCTCACTGTGCAATATTGAGTCAATACACTGTACACATTTGATCAAAAAGATATTAATGTTTAGATAGTATTTATGGGTAAGATATTTGTTTCAAACATACTGCATTGTGTTGATACTTACGAATGGCCTAAATACAATAAATTGTATTTTGCATATTGAGAGCATGATCTTGGTCATTTTTCTGTTAAGTACTTGCAATGGTAATGATTGCTTCTGGTTTTTGGCATTTACTTGTTGCACCATATAGCTTCTTAGGTCATTTGCCCTGCAAAAATCCAGGGCAATATTCAGATATACTGGAAAATTGCTTCTGCAGTATCTTCCAGCGATACGCACAGAGCCAGAACTGCAAGAGCAGCCCTTGGAGACACTCAAGCCTCCCTTTGAGCTCCTTCTGCCTCCAGAAGGTTGAGATTCAGGTTGTGTTTTCCTGCTTAGAAGGCTCATAGCTGACATGTGATGTTTTCTTTCCAGAAATGACATAAGAATGCACTGGAAAATGCAGAGTATGTGTTTTGCAAGAGCCGGGGCCTGTCCTCACATTGCAGTGTGACACAGAGAGCACAGGGTACAGACATGCCGCTGAGGGCCTGGCTGTCACTGCTGGGGTAAATCCTGTGTGCAGACTGCGCCGAGATGCAGCAGTGAAGCTCTCTGCTTTGGCAGCAGAGCAGAGTCGTGCTGGGACCAGCTGTCCTCTGCACTTCCATGTAGGTTTTGCGGTCAGCGTGGAGGCTGCTGGTGGATGCGCTCAGTTTAGACATGGATAAAAAGAAAACCAAAAAAACAGCACCTTAATTTAGGCACATTTGTTTCATTTTCTTTCCTCGGAAGAGCTGTGGAACCAGCTGAACCAGCCCATCGCAATGACACCAGTGCCCGCACACTGCCACTCACAGCAGCCATGCCGGCAGCGGGTCTTGCACGGCTGTCCCTGCATGGAGAAGGCCCGGGGTCTCACACTTGAGGGCCACTGCATCCAAATGTGAGCGCGAGGGAGCAGCAGTCACTGTCAGGCGGTGAACAAACGCCCTATAAACAGGAAGGGTGGAAGAGGAAATTGCCGGAGCGAGGGCAGCCTCTCCCTCTGCTCTCCTGCCCTGAGGAATGCAATAGGAAATTCCTGCTCCAGGATTAACAATCGTAGGGAAAACCCGAGCTTCAAAAGCAAAAAGCCCTTTAAAAAAAAAAAAAAAAAAAGCAAAAGCTGTGCTGTTTTCCAGCCGCAGCTCCAGCGCATAAACACAGACCAGATTTCCCCGGTTAAAAGCAAAACAAAAAGCACCAAATATGGGGATGTAAAACCGAGAGTTTGCCTTAGTGGTGGCTCTGAGATCGGGCCGCTCTCGATAGCGATCTGAGAAATTTCAGCAGGATTGAGTCCAGCTCTATTTTTAGTTTCGCTAACGGGGCTCAGCGGGGACGGCTGTGCGAGAACGCACAGCTCATCCGAGGCGCTGCCGAGCCGTGGGGCAGCCCGGCCGGCCGGCACGGAGGACCGGCGCTGAGCAGCAGCGCCTCGGGCTGCTTTTGTTCTCTGCCCTTTCATCAGCTAGAGCGGAGCGTCCCGGTCCCACGTCCCACGCGCCGTCCATCCGCCTGCCGCAGTCCGGCTGCATCCTTTCGACGGGCACAACCCGCGCCCGTTGCACAGCCCCGCAGCCCGGAGCCCCTCGGGCGCGACCAGCAGGCCGAGGCACGGGGACGGCGCCGCGAGTAACGCGCGAAGCCGCCCCACGGCCGCAGCGCGTGCACCGCCGCGCGACAAAGGCGCCGCGCGGCACCGCCGGGCTGGGGAGGGGCGGGGCGGGGCGGGGCGGGGCGGCGGG
>JAPSGF010000010.1:9589751-9625135 GCA_035772895.1 Perdix hodgsoniae
CGGGCGGGGCCGCCGGCGCCGAGCGATGCCCGCGGGCCGGCGGGGTCCGGGCGGCGGGCTGGGCTGGGCTGGGCCGGGCCGGGCCGTCAGCGCCGTGCCGCGGGGCGGCTGTGCGGAGAAGACGTCCGAGGGACGCCGCACGGCCCCGGAATGGCACGTGCCAGTCCTTAGGCTGGCTGTCAGTGCGCCGTGCCGCGCTTACCGCCCCGCTCGGAACGAGCAGCGCTGCTGCTCGGCTCGGGGCCGCGGCTCGCCGTGTCCCCTGGCGGACGGCCCGGAGAGCGGCTGATGCGGGTCCGCTCCAGACATGCGGTGCTGTCGTGTGGCCCTGAATGCGTCTGGGGGCGAAGTCACCGGCCACGCGAGGTGGCCATGGCAAGTCCTTAACCGAAGACCAGGTGTGCTGCTCTCGTTCCAGTACTGGTCGGGTTGGGGTCCCGTGGCAGAGTGGCCGGCGGCCGTAATGCACGTGGCGGCGTAGAGCCGATGGTGATGGAGAGCTGCAGCTGCTGCCGCTTCTCTGCCACGAGATCCGTGCCCGAAGTGCAGTGCTACGGGCATCGGTGCAGCTCTGTCCGTGTTTCCAAAGATAATGTCACGTATCCTGCAGAACTTTAAGTTTCCTGTCTTCCAAACTAGCCAAATATTTGATGCCAGTGTAGAGAAGCACGAAAATCAGAAGGGAGTGGGGGGGATGAGCCCCTGGCTGTGTTGACTTCTCCTTCCCTCTGGAAAACTTCTAAAAATGAAGTTGGTGTTCCAGTGGTCACTCCTCCATCTGGATGCAGGGGACAGTACGGTGGTTGGCTGCAATGCAAACTGTCATTTAGCAAAATCGCATTGCCTGTTGGCAGAAATTAAAGTGTAAAGAACAAAGTTCCGGAAGAAATCAAGAGTATAACTTGTTTACATAGACATCTGCTGAGCGGAGTTCAAACACGACCATCTGGACTTGTATGACTGCCACTTCTGATTATCACGAATAAAGATCTGGTAGAGCAGCTGCCAGCTCTGCTCTGTCATAGGTCAGTCCTGAGCAGCATCCACTTGGCCCTTCCAAGAGAATATGTAATCAGAGTCGTGCATCGACCGGGATGGGACCGACTCCAGGCTTTCAAGTGGAAATTTCCATATCCTGTGTTTCAAATACTTTCTGAATCGTGAATGGGGGGAACAATGCTGGCAGCTGTGATCAAAACCTTGCTTAAAGGGGTGAAAATAATGTAGTGACATGCTGAACGCCTTGATAGGACGTTTGCAATTGTCTGTTGAGCAAGGCACACAAACACACGGAGCGACTGCTTCCAGTTGTCTCCTGTGTGAGCTCACACAAAGCGTTTTGTGTGCTGAAGACAATAGGGCTTAGGCTTTCGTGATGGGATTTCTGTGGTTGACAGGTGCTGCGCTGGGATTGTGTACCCGACTGTACTCAAAGACGCGTTTAAAAGAAAAATGACCAATTGCTAAGCCAACCAACTCAATGTCCTTTCTCTTGCTTTTCTAGGACGGCTTCTGTCGCTTCTTCGGCAGACATGGCTCCCAACCAGCTGACCAGAACAGTACCTTAAGCAATGCTATCATGGCAGCAGCAGGGTTTGGAATAGCAGGATTAGCTTTTCTCTTGGTGGTGCGGTAGGCTGATGGATGGATCTTGCAATGGGAAAGTACTCTCAGAACTGTTTTACCAGATTGCATTCTATTTTCTATAGAACAGATCCTCTAAGAAGAAGTTTATATTTTTAAACTGGCTCAGAAAACTCGCTCACCAAACCCTTGGCTATAGACTGCTTCACTCGCTACCCAGTAACAGCACAAACGTGTACCAAACCACCATTTGTGCGTGTTCACAATGTGTCGCCCCAAACATCCTCTGGACTTTCTTTTGAACGTTTGACCTAAACATTAACCATGGTTCGTGTACTGTAACTTCTGAGTGCTCAATGTCATGCTAGGAAAAAGCTATGGTGGACTCGTAACTAAACCCTGTGTTCAAGGCATTTACATGGAGGTAGTCCCAGACCTCGCCTGCTGTTCATACTGTAACGTGGCCTCACACCGACTGATAAAACACGGTTTGTGGCTTCACATGCAGTGCCCAGCACTTGATACTGAAAGGCAACTTGTTGGTTGATTTAGAGCAGTTAGTACCTGTGATGTGAGGCGTTATGGCTTGATGTAATGTAAGGCTGATTTCATGACACTACAAGAGTATAAGTGTTGATACAGGACAGTAATGGCTGCAGTTCCAGTTCTTACTGAAAGGAATTTTAATATTAAACCTTAATTGGTATAGTGAAATCCAGTGGAGGCTGGAATTTCTCTGGATTTCCCTTACAAAATGAGAATTTCCATATATCATAATATATTTTTGAAGTATTTATCACTGTATAATACTTGTAGCCATGACATCTTTATTTTTGTTCGAAACTTCATTTTTAATGCTGGTTCTTCTCACTCTAATGTGTATCAGACATTGTCTTGTTTGAGAAATGTTTTGCTCTATTTCCAACATGCTGTGTATTTCTTTCCATGGTTGTACAAATTTCCTTCTGTTTCTGGTAGCTTTTAATAACGTTCCTGGGTTACTTACAGCGTGTACAATTTTACTATGGTGACTTAAAATGGTGAATAAATGTTAAGTATTTTTATTTTCAAAAAAACCTAACTTTTTCAAATTCACTTAGGTGGATGAGTTTGCAGCCACCTTCTCAATGTGCTGACCTGACCCAGGGGAGCTGTGTGGCACAGAGCAGGGTGACTGCCATCCCCATTGCAGAGGGGAGCTGAGCTCAGAGCTGTAGGGGCAGGGCTGCCCCCAGAGATGATCCAGCCCGAAAGGCTGGCTTCACTGCTGTAAATGGAAGTAACCCTGTGGCTTCTGAAGCTGAAACTTTCCCAAGTTGGTTAACATAGCTGGGTACTGAGAGGCTCATCCGGGAGCTGCTCCTACTTGTACAGGGTAACAGAGTTCTTGTTTCTTCTCGACTGAGTTGCTGCTGTCTTTCTCTTTCACATTTAATTTTGATTTGCTTTTTTTTCCTCTACTGAAATGAGTTTCTGCTTGGTGTGATGATGACTGAGCAATAGCTGACTGAATTCAGCCCTTCTCGGATTAGTAATACCTGAGCAACTGCAAGCTTTCTTTAAAGCCATTTCACACTCCTGTGACACAGCCAGTTCTCAGAGCTGCCTCTTTCTTTGGCTTTGGTGGTCGGTGCATGCTGCAGGGAGCAGTTGCTGCTGGGCCTGCTCTGTGGCCATCCAGAGAGTGACTGCAGACCTTCCAGGTGGCCATGCTGCTCAGGGTGACAGACCTGGGCACACCAGCCTGGCATCTGGATCAGCATAGCCGTGGCCTGTGGCATCACTGTGTTCCTTTCCCTGGCTGATGGGCCGAGCAGGGCTGTGGGCTGCAGTCGCCTGCGCTGCGGTCCAGTTACATAGAGCCCCATTGTGCTGAGCGAACACAAACGCAGGGAGAACAACAAAAAGGAACATTGAGAGACGGTAAGTCCCATGGAGGCGGGAAGAAACTCGCAGTACTCCCCCTCATGCTGCTTGCAATGAACAAATGTCTGCTTGTTCTCTGACTTCCAGTTCTCTAAACCCTGGTTTGGCTCCTTAGCAAAAGGATTAAGACCCTGCGGCATGCTCTGTGCCTCCTCATGGTCCCACGCAAGCAGCACAGCTTGCTCCAGCACAGCTTGGTGCCCCTGGGTGCCTTCCTCCATATCTGGCAGCAAGGAGCTGCTCGAAACTTGCTGCAGTGGGTGTAAGCTGACTAATGCTGGGAAGCAGAGGTAGTTTCCAAAACAGAGTGCTTAGGGGGATGTGCATGGAGGAGCAAAGCAAGCATCAGGGCAAGAAGCAGTCTGACTAGAGGTCACATAGTACATGTCCTGCAGTGGGTCTTGTTGTCTTTCCAGTATCAAGCAGAGCAAAGACAAAAATACCTGTATCTTGCCTTGCAGTGTAACCTGATCTGGTAGGCCACACAAAGCAATGCCACAGAGGATATAATGCTGTCATTTCACAGTGCGCTTGGGAAAAGAAGAAAACAGTCTGGAAGTGTCCTTGAATAAAGTCCTGTCAGCCTGTGGTGCAAAAGGTACAGCTTGGAAAGCATCTGCCACTCTTCTTTGGCACAGGAGAAACAAGGGGCAGGTCTCCTGGGAGCTAGAAGAAACTATGGTGGCTTGGAAAGATTGGGAAGGGGTTAGGAGGGGTCACACATGGCCAATTAGTCTGGGCATGTGCCTGCTGGTTCCTGACTCCTGTGCAGGCATGGTGAGCACTATGGGAAAGGGACTGACCCAGGGCAGCTGCAGCCACAGCTCCCAGGGCCACTGTGGGATGGAGTACCATGGTCTGCGTTGTGGGAGTGCCGTTGGCCTCAGGACCATTCAGGCTAATTCATCCTTTTCATTGTTTTTTCAGTTTCAGTCTGACTTTGTCTCAATGAAGTACTATGTTTCAATTGAGAACTGCTTCTTGTTCCTTTTCCTGCCTCAGAAAAGGGAAGCAGGACTCAGCTGTTCCTTTCTTCAAATACAGAAGGAAACTAGGTGGTGGCTGAGCAAGGCACTGGGTCTAATCCTGATTACTGCTCTCAGATCTCCAGTGTTTGTGTACTTTCCAGGCAGGTGCCAGAGATCACAGGCCTGGTGCTGTGTGGCAATTAGTGCACTGATTGTTATGGGTTCCACTGAGGCTTCAGAGTTGCTCTCCTGGGAGGTCAGGAGTCCCTTTTGACCCTTGGTGTCCCATGTTGGTGCTCATTCAGCCTTGCTTCCCTCCATCTTTGCACCCATTCCTTTGGTTTGCTGGTATTTGCCTGAAGTTGTGTGCTCGTTGCTTGGTTGCCAATACCAGGTCTGAGCACTTTGTGTTCTGCTATGTTGGGAACTTTCTGCGGGACTGGGAGGCTGGAGGGCAGCATTCCCAGCCCACACTGGCATTCGCAATGGTCTTCCTGGAGCCGTTGGCATTATCTGCTGGCACCACACCTGCTCAGCACGATTTCCTTGTGAGGGGGCATTCATTGTAAGCGTTGGCAAAGGCTGCAGTGCTGCTGAGGGAACCCAGCTGCCTTCTCATTAACAGAAAGAGAAATTTATTGATTGGGCTTCCTGAGGCATTTAAATAGCCAGCGCTTTGCTTTTCTACTTGGGGAAAAAACTGAGATGCGGTTGTGAGTTCAAAAAAACACAAATCCCCAGATGGTGTTGTGTATCAGTTTTTAAGCAACTTTGCTGTGGTATGCAAAGAATCTGATCTGTTGTGTCCTGCTGAAGGTGCTGGGTCTGTGTCCATCTCTGCCTGCAGGAGCTGATGGGGATACAGCACGGTCCTGCAGGATGGTGCTCCCAGCCTGGAGGCAGCCCTACCAGATGTGTCATAGGGCAGCTGAGCTTCTGGAAGGAAGTGAGATCAAGCATGTGGCATTTATTCATGTAATCTCTCAAGTGTTCTCATGCTCATTCAGTGTGGATACTGAAAGCAGACCTCTGGGTTTCGCTTCTGTTTCTCTGGCTGCACTGTTTAGGAGACTCCAGCCAGCTCTTCCTGGCCACCAGGAGATGTGTGGTGGGGAAGTAAGCATGTCTGGATGTAACCCGCCTTCAGGTTTAGACAGTCATAGTGCACCTCCTTCATAAATGCTGCTGCTACTGGAACAACTTCGACAGCTCTGCTCTCGGGCTTCTCATAAGGATTGTGAAGCCCTGAAGTGAGAACAGAGTTGAACAAACTTCCTGATTTACTTGAAGTCAAATGTGAGAAGTCAGGAAATCAGCTCTGTGCTGAGCTCACAAGATGGTTTCACTGCAGTGTTTCTCCACCTGGGCTCAGCCTGTTTACTTTATTCAAACGAGATGAGGAGGGCAGGATCTGACTTCCCTTTTCAAATAGGGCTCCAGTTCAAATAGGTCACTTGTTTCTCTGCAGTCTGTGGTAAGTTCCTAGCATACTGTTGTGTAACTGATACTAAAAAATGGGCAGTCTTGTGGTTTCAGAACATTCACCTACTTTATGTCCGAGCATTACGCCTGCAGAAATGGCAGTTGTAGTTCGAGGGATTGTGCAGACTGCTGGGGAGATTGAAATCCAGATCTTCTCTAGAAAGAGACACCACAGCATACAAAATGAGGACAGCACGTCCTCAGAGAGCCACTGTGTGCACTGCAGGAAGTTTTTGCTGTCCTCTGGATTTAATCCTTTCAATGATTCTGACCTGTGACAATAGTTCAGTTGAGGGAGTTCCTGTGTTTAACTGAACATGCTCTTTTGTTTGTTTCTGAACAGATCAGCATATAGCGAGTAGCAGCAGGAACTCCACACCCTGTTTACAGCTTTCTTGATGCTGTCTCTTTTTTTAAAATGTGGCTTTTAGAAAGCAGCATTTGCTGTGGAGTGATGGCCCAGTTTGCTCGAGCTTCGTGGGAGTGTAGTGCTGCATTGCAGCTCTGGGAGCAGCAGGCATGGTAGCTGGAGAACTGTGGTGCTGCAGTGTGATGCCAAAGCCTTAAGCTCGTGCTAGTGCTTTTAGGCTGCAGTGCATAGTACTGAAAGTGCAGAGGTGCTGGGCTGCTTCTGAGCACCAGCCAGAAAGTCTTCAGTGTACTACCAAGCTGGTTGGTTTCTTACTAGTGGCTATTAGTACCTTTGAAAGAATCCCAGGCTACTTTAATTTCTAAGTGTTAATTATGAAGCTTTTTGAGCCCATTTGATGCTCCTGAAATACAGGCAGAACTGGCTCTGTGATGCAGAGAGCTGCTCACTCCTCTGCCCCAGACGCCACCCAGGAGCTGCCAGCAGGGTTCCTTCTGGGAATACTGGCTGGGCTGCTGCCACCTGGCTGCTGGGCACCCCTTGTTCCTGCTGGCTTGGAGCTGCGTGCAGGCACAGTGTTCTGCCAGGGCTGTGTGTTCCACCTGCTGTGTTCCTGACTCTGTGTCCCAAACTGCCATCTCAGCTGGCAGAGCAGCTTGCAAGGTTCACTGCTGCTGGTTTCAAAGTAGCTTGTCCCCACTTCATCCTCAGATGATGTGCTCACAGTTGTGACGGTGCTGGGGACAAGCAGTGTGCCCTATGTGCTCCTGGGAACATGGCTGTGAAGGGATGTTGCAGCAGAGCTGTGCTGAATGGGCGGTGGTTGCAGGGCTTTCTAGTGACTGCATGGCATGAGCAAGAAGGAAATCCACTGCTCTCATGTAAGATAACATGATAAATTGGTGGTGATAAGAGCAGGAGCAGCCCAGAGCCATGTGTAGGACAGCAGAGCCATGCATGGTCACTGCTTCTGTGGTGGAACATGGCCCTGCTGTGTCAGTGAGTGGTTTCCGTCCCAAAACTCCACAGAAACCACTGAGCAGTCTGGCATTTGAACAGTCTGTAACATATATCAAACCCTGCACATATATTTTTTCCCTCCCCCATGCATGCTCTAGAGAACACATGCACGCAGCAGCCCTGCTCACCCTCTCAGCATGGACACCTCTCTGTGCATGGCTGCAGCTGCTGTAGGCAGGGGCTGACTGCTCGCTCTGTGGTGTGGAGGTGTGAAGCAGCACAGTGCCCTCAGTGTGCTCTTGCTCCTCTTCATGCATGCAGCTTTCTGCCATGGCAGCAGTACCCTTTCCCAGCGTTCACAAATAATCAGTTTCTCGTAAAGCAAACCTAGCCTGAGTCTGTATAGGAAGAAGAAACACCTTTCTAGGGTCTGTGTATTGCTCTTGGTGAGACTCAAGGTAAAACAACTCCTGCCTCACTGACAGCCATACAACGTTTCTCACCTCCCTGGGCTGCTGTAGCAGTGTCCAAGGCTGCATTGCAGACTGAAGCTCTTGAGAGCAGGGCAGTAGCTTGCTGCCAAAGGAGAGATTAAACCATTCCATGTCTTGTCTTCACACCCTTTCTCCTTCTCCCTGAGGATCCCTGTCATCCCCCAAGCCCCAGCTGGGCTCCCTGGGCCCCGTGCTCGGTGCATGCGGGCTGCTGGCCTCCTGTGCAACATGCACCGCCCTTCCTCTGCTGCGCTTCTCCTTGGGAATGTGACCTTGCTCCCTAGATTATTTACAGTGAAAATATTGCTGCAAGCTTATGGAACACTTATGTACTTTTTTTTTTTTAAGAGACTGAATTCCACAAAAAGATGAATTCTTTCTAGGAGGATATGGGGCTTGCTGTGCAAGACCCCCTCTCTGTGCCTGTAATGGAGGTCCTGCTGCTCTCCTGGAACCTACCACCTGCCTTGGAAAGCTGCTGGCGTGACACAGCCCCAGTGCACATGCAACTTGACTCCTGCCCTAGGCAGCTTGGGGGACAGCGTAGTGGCTGTGTTCTGTGTGGGGTCTGGTCCCGCCCCCACGGCTGGGTTCCCTCAACTGTAGGGCTGTGTCCCTCCGTGTTGGTGGAGCGACACACCTTCTTGCCTAGTGTGTGCTGAAGGGTTAAGGAGTCCTGTGGCAGATGGGTTGTTGATAAGCAGATTGATTGCCTTCTGCAAGGTACATAGAGTCTCACCCTCCTTCAGAAACACAGTACATGTTCATCACAGGTAAACACCGTGCTTAAAATCCCCTCATTGCAGCTGACCCTATGTGTGTTTATCCAAGTGGCTGGAGTTATTCCAGTCTCTCTGCTAAGTGACCTTTCCCAAATTTTTCTGTTCAAGTTGACATTTAAGAAGGGGGAAGAAGTCACAGAAACACAGTGTTTTAACAATGATAAAGCCATACCAGTCAACAAAGCCAGGAAAGCCTCACTGGAGCCTGCTGCTGGCGGCTGGGCCTTCCCCATGGGCACAGGGACAGTGCTCCTGGCAGCCACAGGCACCATGCTGCCTTGAGTGGAGAGGAGCCTTCTATCTCCTTTGGAAAGAATCTGGCTTTTGGCAGGTGGTGGAGCGTTCTGCTTGTTTTGAAAAGGCCTTGAGCAATTTGGGTAAATGTTTTACTGTGTGTTTGGGGGAAGTAAAGTTTTTCCCTGTTTTTCACATTCCTGGGTTTCTGCTTCAGCAGTTTTGGTACTCGCATCCCTCACAGGAGATGTATCTGAGATGACATTGGTGTGCTCTGAAGAGGACTTATTCTTTATCCCATGAGCACAAGCTTTGTCCTTCAGACTTGGAGTCCCGAGGCCATCACAAAGGCTACCCAAGCGTCCTTCAGTGCTGCTGTCCCCACAGCCGCAGCATGCTGTCCCCATCTGGGTCTCAGGTCCGTGCTTGGTTAGGAGGCCTGCAGCAGCTGCTCAGTGTCAGTTTTTGCCTTGCTGCCTAGGGAGCTGACAGCCCCTTACTCGCTGCATGGCCCCCTGTCTTCCAAGGCAGGAGCTCCTTGTTGCACGTGAGCTCACAGCAGCCTGGCGTCAGCTGGCTGCCGGGCTGCAGTGGGACAGCCTGTGTCCTAGGACTTCCGTTCCCTGCTGTAACGTCAGTGTGGCTATTTTAGTCACAGGAATGTCAGTGGATAATTTCACTTTTGTTTTGTACTTTTGATAACCTTTCCCATCACAATGAGACAAGACGTCCAGGCTCAGCGCGCTTCCGGGCATGGGAGGGAAAGCTATTCAGACTGCTCTGCAGGGGAAAAGAAAAGCCTCTTTAAAAATAGCTGCACAATTGTCTGTGATGCTGAGACAAAGAAGGAAAAAAAAAACACCTCTGCATGCTGCCATGTACATGGAACGTGGGGAGATGGCTGCACCGGGCACGAGCCTGGTGGGATGGGAACGTGGGCAGTACTGCTCCTCCCACTGGTACCGGGCTGCATCCTATGACCAGGGGATGCCCAGGGCTGCCTCCTGTGCCCATGGATGCACGCATCTGGGGCCAGTCACCACTCTGACCCCATGTGCCAGTTTTCTGTCCTGCCAGGCATGGGCAGAGCGAGGCTGCCCAGCTGCAGTTGGATGACTGCCCTACGTCTTCAGGCAGGCATGCACTGGCTTTTTCTCCCTCCCTATCATCCTGCCCTGGGCCAGGTTCCTTCTCTGCAGGGATTCAGAGCTGGGTGCTTGGTCAGGCACAGGCCTCAGACGAGATAAGTCTGTCAAACCCAAACTGCTGGAGTTCAGCTCCAGTTTTTGTTTCCTGTGGAGAGGGAGCTGGCTGGAGCAAGTTGTGTTTTCTTTCAAGCATTCAGCCACCACTTCCCATGAACTGCTGACCCATCATGTGATGCCGGCTGCAGCAGGGCTGCTTGGATGCAATGTCACAGCTTATCGGCCTGTGCGACTCAGGCAGAGCTTTGCTCACAGTTGCTGCTTTTCCCATCCTGAGCACTGGGTGACTAGGTGAAAGGAGAGGAGCTGCTGGAGGGGCAGCTGCCTTTCCCTGTACCTTCTGTGGGTTTCAGAGCTCTGAGGAAGCTCAGCCCCTCCATAAGCCTGACATTCCCATCTCAATGTCTGTGCTGTATGAATGCAACGATCCTCTGCATGGATCCTCTGTGGCACAAATCCTGTTCAGCACACCTTTGGTCTCTGCAGCACCTGGGCTCCAAATTGTTCAGACCCTTTGCTCAAAGCTGGTGAGAAGCTTTTTGCTCAATCCAAGCATGTGACTTACAGGGAGACTCCAAAACCTTGCCATTCCAATGCTCAAGCCTGTTTACAAAACAGTGGCTGAGGGCTGCTATTTATTGTTACATACATATTGCATTCAGGGTTGCTAAACAGGCAAAGCTAAAATGAAAGTCATCTGAGCAGTTTGCTTTAATTAGAGTAAGATCCTGATTAATCATGAAGTTTCTTTACCTCAGAGATGCACAAGGAATTGACTTTGGCAGCAAACACCAAGGTACAGCAGTCTGCGACGCGCTAGCTGCCTTTGACATCTGCTGGAAAGACTTGTTTTTCCATCCCAAGTCACATGCTAGCTTGTGATCTGATCATGAGATACAAAGGATAATCTTCCAATATTTATTTTCCTCATCATCTGGAATTCCAAAAGGCAGAGGAAAAGACTAAAAAACAGTGTGAAACAGAAATACTGAGTCTCCTTTTTTTGGCGACTTAGTGTCACTCTAATCTCAGCAGGGCACTGGGTGCTTGCTGGCTGCTCAAGCAGGGCAGAAGTTTGCAAATGATGGCTGGCAGCAGCAGTGCATGTGGGGCTGGTGATGCCCTGTGTGCGGGGAGCAAGGCTGGCTCATGGGCTTGGCAGTGAGTGCAGGTGTGGAGCCCGTAGTGTTGGGAGGGGAGTGGGGTAGGATGGAGAACTAATGGAAAATGGAGCAGCTGCTCTGCTTTTGCTCTATGCAGCAAATAAGAAGGAACTGTGTGAAGATGGAGGAGTCTAGTGTGGTCATGTTAGGTTGTTCAGGGCCTCACAAACAGTCTGGCTGTATATGTAGCTGCTTTTGCTTGTAAATTGAGTAGAACACATTGCTACCGCATTCACAAGATGTGGAAGGGCCCCATCCTAGGACCATCGCAGGGCACCAGAGGACAGCAAGGCTCATCCTTGTGCCACAGCACCGCAGATGGGCCTGTGCCAGCCTTCAGCACTAAATGTGTTTGATTATAAATGTCAGAGTCACATTTTTTATAACAATCTCTTGATGCAATTAGCTACATAGGTGGAGTTTATAGGTTTACAGTGATCCCAGCTGAACAATTACATCGCCCTCCAATAAAATCCCCCACATGATCTCTGGGGAATTTTGCTAGCACGTCTCTTCTGTGAGCTGATGCACTCCTGTGGGACAATAGCTGCAGAGCACCAGAGGTCCCCACACACCCCTGGCTATGCTGGCACTGTGGCTGTCGGGTCAGCAGCTGAGCCCCAGCAGTGCAGGGCTGTGCTGCTGCCGGCATGGCTCAGAGCTGGCTCAACTTGTCCTCACTGTGAGCCTCTGCTGCTGGTAGGACACGGGGCTGGGACAGCCATGCTGCAGGCGTGGGTTGTTTCACAGAACTGACATCCGCGGAGGAAGCGGGGTGAGGCCCCACTCTGTCAGCGCCTACCGCAGCCCAGCCACAGCTATTTCAGTGCCGCAGCTATTTCAGGGCAGCGAGGCTTTCCAGTAAAATGGTGTCGAGAGTGGCATGTGGGCACTGGGGCGGGGTCCCTATGTGAGTTTCCCTAAGACCAGAGCAGGACGGTAATGCTGAGGTGCTGGTAGTGATGGCATCCGGCCGTACTGCTGCCTGGTAGGGCTCATGGATTGCAGGGCTCACAGACTGCAGGGCTCATGGATTGCAGGGCTCACGCTGCTCTTGCTGAAGGGGTTTCCCCAGCAGGTCTCACTGGGCAATGTTCTTTTCCAGCAGAGCAGGGTGGTCTCAGCAGGGGCTGCAGAGTGGCAGTGTGTGTGCGTGCCTCAGGAAGAGCACGTGGCTCTGAGTGCGGCTCCTGGGAGAGAAGGCAACTGGTGTTTGTAAGGAAATAAGCACATGCTGAAGCACATCCTCTCAGAGTGGCCGTCTCCTACTTTCCTGAATTCCTTGGGGACAATGAGCGCTTTGTAACCTCGCTAGGCCCTCAGCAGCCGGCACAGCTCCTGTGTGAGCTCAGCAGCTGTAAATCAGCGCTGTGCTATCGCTGGGGCAAGTTCGGTGCTGAGTGCTTTGATCTGCAATGCTTTTATTTGTCACCCTCTGTGGAGATACACGCAAGGTCAGACAGAAGGCTGATGGCTGAAGGCACTCATTGCCGAGGCCCAGCGAGGCCAGTGGTTTGTCACACCAGTGCTCAGGTTGCCAGCTGCAGGCCTGGGCATCGGGGCTGTATCCTTTTGCACAGGAGGTGTATTCTGCTGCACAGGGGCTGCAGCCATGGTTCTCACGGATGTCCTGGCGCTGCACAAATAGAAATGTGTGTGCAGTACACTCGTGTTCTGGCATCTGATTTCTGTTTGCCATTTACTTTCTCTGTCCGTTTTGGAAATGGATCAAAACCAAGCCAACCTGAAAGTTACTGTACAAATCCTCTTGAGCCTCTCCTGATGTGACCTCAGGCGGTGCCAATCGAATAGCCAGCACTGCATGCCAACAGCCCTCAGCCAGCACACAGGGCCATCCTTCTGCTGTCAGGGGCTAAGTCAGCCCCATCTGATGGATCTGGGCAGTGGCTATGCAGTGTTCCTATTGGACACCTGATAAAGCTTACCCTGTTGTCCTGAGCCTTGTGACTGCAACAGAAGGCCATGGAGCCCCATGCTGTGCCCTGCATCCCGCTGCTGCTCTGCTGGCGACTCACTGATTTGTTTTCAGTGTTGTCCTCTCCTCCAAGTGCTTGGAGCTGTCTTGGTGCCCAGCAAGCGGCACCCAGAGCTCAGGACACAGGTGGGTTGAGCAAGGCCCAGTGGGCACATCCCATGCCATGCTCCAGAATGAGCCGCTCAGCCAGGTCAGCCTGGTTTTCCTGTTTACTGTCTGCATGGAAAATAGGAGCAGAGTACAAAACCTCATCCTTGGGTTATAAAAAGACACTGCTGTCTGGGCAAAGGAGTTTTACCTTCCCCTCCTTTTCTTGCAGCCAGGCAGCGCCGCAGCGGCGCCAGGTGCGCAGCCAGCGGGTGGTGATGGCCGCAGGGTCAGGAGAGAGGCCTGAAATAGCAGCTCCCTGCAGGAGGAACTTCTTCCAGGAGTCAGAGCCATCCAACACTTGTCCTGGGCAGGGTGCAGAAAGGGCCCCCGTGGGCCTCAGCCAGCAGGTGATTGGGGCAAGTGGGACCCTGCTCAGACACTGAGCCTACCTGCCTGCGTGTCGGTTTTACAGCATCAAGATGAATTACTGGGATCCTAAACCAGAGAGATTGCTAAACCTTGTTTGCCTTGGATTGTTTGTCCAAAAATATACTGTGAAGTGAACTCTTTCTTCCCTTCATAACTGGCCATAATCTTATCTGAAGCCTTCAAAGTGTTCTCAAGGAGATAACAACAACAACAACAAAAAGTCCAAAAGCATTTGTTTCTGAACGTTGAGAGCAGCCATGGCTGGGTGGGCATTCACCTGTCAACAGCTAGGACTCCAAAAGCTGTCATCATAACTTGGAACCAGAAGCAGGCGGCTGTTGGCTATGGTGTGGAGCAGCCCCGGTGCTGCAGGCACAGCTCATGGGAACATTTGCCACTGCCACCAGCCCCATGGCCAGTGCCACCCTGCTGAGTCTGTGTGCACTCTGGCTGCACCCACCCTGCAGCTGAGTTTTGGGTCCGGAGCAGTGGGTTTCTGCCTCCATGAAGACTTTAGAAGTGTGCCCTGGGCTCATTCCTCAGCCTGTCACTTTAGCATGGACTGCAAACAGAGGGAGCAGTAGCTGGGGACCCGATGAGGTGAGTGGTGGCCTTGTGGTGCCCAGCCCTAGATCCTGTTTGGGTCCATGCCATACTGCGAGCAGCAGCACAGCAGAGTCGGAGAACTCAGCCGGCCGTGCTGACACACCCATTTTGCATGGATTGTGTGCACAGGCTGCAGCAGTTTGCCTGGGGTTTGCCACACATTTTCATCATGTTTGCAAAATGCTGTTATCGTGAATGGCACAAACCAGCCCCATCCTCATCCACTCAGAGCGATGACTCCAGTGTGTCCGGTCAGCTGAGCGCACTGTGTGGCACACAGTCATGGCTCACAGATGCTTGAGTCTGCTACTTTCAGATTTATTTATTTTTTCCAGAGCCCTTGCACTCTGCCCGCAGAAGCGTTCTGTCAGAGCTGCAGCCGGCAGCGGGCTGAGGCCGGGACGGTGCTGCCTGCCGAGGGCTGACACGGCCTTTCCCTATGCAAATGTGCTACAGTGAACCCCGCAGTGCAGCGAGCATCTGCGTGCCTGGTGTCGGGCTGCGTGCCACCGCTCTGCTTTGCAGCGAGGGCAGGGATGGGGCTGTGGCACAGCCCATCTCATGTCACGGATGGGGTTTGACGTGCGGTGCTGCACCCAGAGATGAATTCAAGCCCCTGCGGGTGCTGACTGCGGGCGCTGAGCAATGCGGATCGGGTCACAGCACAGCCGGGGAAAGGCCGCTCTTGGGGTGCGGGTGGGCAGTCAGCAGACGGGGCCGACACGAGGCACTGAGTCACGGCCGCGACAGCCCCCGCGTCACACGGCGCTATCAGCTGCCCCGAGGGTCAAGTGACCGCAGTTCAGGACATGAAAGTGCTGTGGAAATGCCAAAAGTACTGAGCAGCACTTTCCCGTCCTTCCGTCGTAGGCCGTTCCCTCCGCGGCCGCCTGGAGCAGCAGCGCACCCGCCCGGCCGCACCGCACCGCACCGCACCGCACCGCAGCCGCCGCCGGGGGGCACTGCGCTGCCGCCCGCAGCTCTCCCGCAACCGGCCCGCTGCGTGTGGGCTGCCGGGGAGGCGCAGTTTAGACGGGTGTTGGTGCTTCGCAGAAACATGCGTGTCACCGCTCTGACAAAAAAGGCAGTTCGGGTGGCTCCTCTGTATTCAGCTGCCTGCTCTTCGCAGACGCCTCGGAAATGCCGCTGCCCACCTTTACGAGCCCGGCTCCAGTAGCACGCCCGCCAGCAGCACTCAGCAGTCGCCGCTTTCCCCCAGGCTTTGTGCTGGCACAAACTCGCCTCGCTACTGCCAGTGCGATGACTTTCCCGCTTGCAGTTTCAGGCATTCAATCCAGCCGTCCCTCACCAGCTGTGTGCTGCCCGTCTGGCTCTAAGCACAGCACAGCAAAGGCAAAATGTGTGCGTGTGCAGCTGGACAGGTGGCCTCCGTGGGAGCACGGTGCCTACAGGTGCTGCCTGTGTCAGGGTCAGGCTTCTCCCTATGGAGCAGGGCTGCCCGCTGGGGCTCCCTGTCCCCCAGCACACACAGGAGCAGGCCGCTGCAGGCATCGACTCCAGAGCACAGAGTGGTGGTCACTTCTGTGACTGGTGTCACACACAGCATCTCCATGGCTAATTTGCTGTCTGTGACTGACAAAAGCAGGATGGATCAAATGTCTTCCAACAGATCTGCATTAAAAATGAAGTACTGGTGCTTGGAGAACTGACAGTCCCACCAGAAATAATGCAGGCTGCTGAGGGCCCTGGCTGCCTCATAAACAGCATCTTCCCACGTTGTCAGAACAGCTTATCTGCTATAGGAATAAATAAGCAGTTACTTGAATGAAAATGTTAATGGCTGAGATATAAATCACGTTGCTCTGCTGTAAAAATATGCTGCAGCTTAGAAATGCATCCTTATTTCTCAAATGTATGAAAATATAGGAGCGTATATGAAGAAGATAGATATGCATAGCTATGTCTTTCTCTTTGTATTTATACATAATGATATACATGTGTTGTACTCAGACCAGCAGCCAAAACCACCTGGCAGTCGGTCCCCCTGCCCAAGACATGCTTGGTGTGAGGCATGGAGCTCCGTCTGAGGCCTGGCTGGATCCCTCCTGCTCAGGGTGTAACATAGCAACCGCTGCTTGGTGCCAGGGAGGCCATATCTCAGAGCTAATTGTTGCTGCCCTTACTAATGACCACTGCTGTGGCTTCTGGTGTGTTGCTGAACCAAGCTAAGGGAACAGAGGTTTATCAGTAGAGCCCTTGGAGCAGCTGGTTGTGCAGGAAAGTGTGCAGCAGTGATGGGTGCAAAGCAGTACTAGCTCTTGGTGTACATCTGAACTGCCCTTTCCTAAAGGGTGGATGTGGCTGCACTGGAAGAACTGTCTGCACCATTTTTCTCCCTGCTCAGCAGCTGCTGCAACCACAGCTTCCAGAGCGGATGGTTGGCCTTGGTGCAATGACTGATTAAGGGAGCCCCTTCATGAGCCGGTGTCTGAATTCTCCTGTCAGCTCCTGCTCTTGGAGAAGCCATGGCTGTGTCTGTGTGGGGGCTGCCATTGGGCATCAGCACACCCTGGCACTGCTGCTGCTGACCTGAGCTGGTGTGAGCATCAGCTGCAGCACCAGCAAGGGGTTATATAAAGCAGAAGTGGTTTATATAAGCCTATTTTATCTGCAAATCATTTATATTTAGAGCACCTATTTCTGCTGGAAACCCTAAAAGCGTGTTACATAAGAGCCTGATAAATCCTTTGGCTTAGTGTTTCAGCAGGGGGAGGGAGCATTCGGTGCATGGGGCGTTCAGATTCGTTTTGTAACCAGAGCCTGAATGTGCCACCTGCAGCTGGGCTCGGGATCCTCCCTCCACAGCACCTTGACTACAGCAGAACGTGTCCCTGTGCTGCTTGGTGTTACATCCACTGGATTGCAGCGGCTGGCCTTCCCCGAGCTCACTCTTTTGGGTGAGCCATGTGTGAATGGCACAGGGACAATAGCTGTCCCACTTATTGAGGGCACCACGTATTTTGTCCAGGTTCCTTGTGGTCCCACTCCCAGAGGGCGGGCAGGAGGGTACTGAACCTTGCGCCCTGTGAGCAGCAGCAGTGTCTCCCCTGTGGCACCGTCTCCCACGGGATGTGTGACCCCAGCCCCTCGCTCCCCATCACGGATCATGTGTCTTAAGCAAATTCTTGTCATACTTCACTCAAGCCAGACGCTGTAAATTGGATTAACGTGGTGCCGGGAGAGATTTCTAGAGGGAAATATTTAAAACTAGCACTAATGGGAAAGTAGCTTATGGGCTACCCAAGGGTCAGGGGGTTACTGTGGCTGCTGGTGGGCACACGGGCTGCTCCTGTGAGGCAAAAGTTCCCACTGGGGAGCAGAGGAGTATTCAGGGCAGTGGCTGTTCCAATGCAATGGATACACAAGGCTGGGTTGGTGCCATTGCCATCACTAAGGAGCATCCCCACAGCTGGGGACACAACAACCTGCAGCAAATGCACACTGGCACTAGCAGCTGCTGGCTGTTTGAAGGCAGACAGTTAGCTGAGAGATACGTGACGTGGTTTTCATGTTGCTTGCACTGCAGCTTTGAAAGTAGCCTGAGAGCAGCACAAGAGAAATATCACTCCCTGGAGGCCCCTGTGCCTCATCCCGCTGCTTGGCCAGGCCTCTGGGGCCACATCAGTTCAGTAGATAACAGAGCCAGGTTGATAGGTTGCAAGCAATACTTTATGCCTTCATCTGATGAAAAAGGGGGATGACAGTGCTGGGAGAAGATGAAGGAGCACGCCATGTAAATAAATGGTCACAGTCTGTCATATTTTAGGGCCCGACGAGCATGAAGAACCATGGAAAATCAGTACAGTATTGCATGGAGGTATCCATGTGATAATTATGTACATAGAAGTAACAATCTTTCAGTAAGTGTCAATACCATATTTGCTAAGAAATGCTGTAGTATTAGCAGAAAGAATTCTGAGAGGCAGACATAATAGAAAATAAAAAACAAACCCATCTGCTTTATTAATCATGGCTTTAAAAATGTCTCTGCTAGCTATGCAGCTATTTCAAGAACTGTACTGTTTAAATCTATATCCAAACAAACACAGAAGCCACAATAAATCTGTCATTCAGTTATTCAGTTCTGTGGCTTTAAATGATTAAAAACGATAAAGTTCAAGAACAACGTTAAATGGAAATGTTGTCTTTGTGCAGTTTGTAACACTGGGGATTTAGCTGCTAATCCTCTCGATATGGGAACTGTTGAGTCACGGCCTGACCCACTGATTGAGCACCTGCGGACAGGACTCATTCAGCCCTGGGAGCACAGGTGAGGGCAATTGGGCTGTGTGACCAGAAGGGGTGGAGCCTGGCTGCACCTCTCTTAGACCCCATTTAAGGGCTGACTGCCATGGGGAAGCATCTCTGGTTGGTTTTCCTTCTGTGGATCTTCCTCGTGAGCACAGATCTTCAGAGATGGGTGAGTGCCTTTCCTTTGTCTTTGTAACACCATTCTATTTGTGTTAGTCCCTTTGCTACTGCACTCCTGTGTCACCCTTCCCTTGTATTGACCTTTCTTATTGTAGCACTCTCCAAATGGTATCCCCAAGGAAAGTGATGGGAAAATGTCCGTTTATCACCAATATGGGCCTGGACAACCATGCTGACTACTATTAGCCTCAGCCTGGAGGTGTGAATGGAAGCAGAATGGTGGTCACCATGCAGGAAATGTATCCTGGCAGTATGGACACCTTTTTGGAGAGATGCTGTGGGGATTTATCCTTACCTTGTACCTGCCATGGTGGGATTAAGGAGGCTGTGAGTCCTCCACGCTGCCCAGCATTCAGGGCACAGCCTGAGGAGCACAGAGGAATTCATGCACCGAGGAAGGCTGAATCTCACCAGGCCTCATCTCTGAGTGGGCAGCAGGCCCAGCGGGCAGGAGATCACCTCCATGCCCTGTACTCAGCTGCAAGCAACTGCTGGAAGAATGCTCTAAGCCTGGACCAGAAGTTGTGAAAGCAAGGAAAAAGGTTTAAGTGATATGGAAGCAGAGCAGGACAAAACAGTCTTCTGCTGACTAAGAAACAAACTGCAAAACTAGGGGGAAAAAATACCACTCCAACAACCACTTCAGTGGTGTTGATGTGTTTAGTGGCACATCAACAGAGTACATTAACAGTAAAGGTAGATCAACCCCAATGCAAAAAATGGAGAAGGGAAAAGCCCTTCCCCTTGTCTCTTCTACAAGGCCACGCTCTCATCAGCCACCCTTGCCTCCAGCTGACAACCAACCAAAGCCACCTCTGTCACTGGTGGAGTGAAGGACACAATCGATGGGAGGTAGGCACAGCTGCATCACTGAGTGCCACAATACAGAGGGACCTTGGCTGGTGCCTCCATTGGACAAGAAGTGTAGAAGCAATCGATTCCTGAAGGCAATGCACAAGTGCTTCCTGAGGGGTCCTCGAGACCACAGCTGCCAGGGCCCTTCATTTGGCCAAGGGGAACAATGGGAAGTCAGAGATTGTACAATCGATAGCATTGCTTGGCTCTGAATTCAGGCTAGTCACAAGGTCCCTGTCCTGCACCCAGCATCCTTTCTCACTTCTCACCATACATAACATTCTGGCTGGGTGACATAAAGGTTAAAAGTAAATTTGGCTGCAGTAGGACAGTGCACAGATTAGGAGAGGAATGTTATTATCAGTGTTCACTATAGAAGGACTGCTTTGCAGTCAGGATGCGATAGACAAACGCCAGCAAAAAGACAGTCACTGTGTGCAACAGCTGACAGAAGTGCTCGCAGAACAGTGCTGTGCTGGTCGGAGACTTATTTCCCCTGCACCAATAATCAGAAGGAACCTGAACAACAGTGTGGCTCCAGCTTCCCCAGGAGCCCAGCTGTGATTCTCTGCACCCTGTGGCAGGAATGAGCAGAGCAGGGGGTGAGGAGCTGCTGGCCCCACAGAGCTCACTGGGCTGCGCTGCACGAACACCTCTGAGTGCAGCGTGGGCCCTCTTATAGCCACGTATGGGATTATATATAGCAAATCTTATTAAGTTAAAACTAAATGTAATTGTCAGAATTGGCTGACTGTGACTGAGACTGAGAAACTCTTGATCAGAACAAACTGTTCAGCGCTATTAGAGTCCGTGTGATGACAGTACATTCAACATGCTCTGTCCTGGTTGTTACATAAGGGTAAACATCTCTTCTAGCTGAAGTCATTCTTAGATACACTTTAAATGATGCCTTTAATTAAAGACCGCATACAGGAGAAAAGGTACTTGTAAAAGATGGCTAGCGTTCTCATTTCTTGCTTTTTTGTTAAACAAGAGTGTTCCATTTTCCTTGGCAAGCACCATGGCACTAAATGGCCATCCCTTTACCTGGCTTACAATACAAGCTTTTTCTGTAATTTGTTTTAAAAGATAATTTAGTTGCTAGGTCGCAGCTCAACGACCATGCATGGAACTGTCCTACTTTCCTCCAGAGGTGGGCAGGGCTGTGAGCACAGCACAGAACCCTCCCACCCCAGGGTGCTTCTCAAAGCCCTGCTCTGACCATTCTCATACCGCACGGCTTCTGCCTCTTATCCTGGAAGAACCCAACTCCACGCCTTTGGTTATCATTGTTTTCTAGCAGTAGATTTAACTCTGCATGATCCTTACAGAGCGCTTCCACTTTCTTTAATCTCTGCATAGGGAATTACTCCTCCCTAATAAGCACAATGGTCTGGCTGTACCCTCCAATTGCCAGCATGTGCAACTTCTTCAAGCAGGGCTGGTACCACAGCTGCAAAGGAGAGAAGAACCACGCAGTCTCAGCACCTGACTGCTGCTTTCTTGGGTAAAATGCTTCCATTCTACCAGCACAAGCTGAGACTGTATTAAGTGTCCTTTTGAATGGGATGTGCTTTCAGTCTGAATTTCAACTGCAGTTCCTAAGCACTTCCCCTTATTCCTGTGGAGATGTTGCTCTACTCCAGTCCAGATCCTCCCTTATGGGAAACATCCTTCCTCCTGCCCCAGCCCCATCTGTACAAAGGGAAGGGGCTATGCCAAAGCTCAGCAGCGCACACAGTGTCCTTGTTCTAACAAAGCTGCAGCTGCCAGAGAAGCAGAAATGGAAACATTATAGAAAAAGTTCCAGGAGTTTGCCAGACGATGCAGTTTTATTGTACAGCTAATTAGCTACCTCAGGAACGGCTCTGATGGGAAGAACTAGAAAAGAAGAAAATACTGCTGCTCTTAAAGCATGCTGCAACAGAGTTGGTCTACACATTTCCAAATACCTTGTAGCAGTTACCTGGCCTTGCTCCTGAAATGATGGAACACCGGTGGGCTTCTCTGCTGCTTACCTTTACTGCAGGTTACCAGCAATATGAAGGCACTGCATGCAGGTGCGCTGTTCTTTCCCCTTCGATAACAAGTCTAAAAAGTGAATTGCTGCCCACTTACACTCTGAAATTGAATCACACTTTCAACAGGTACGCAGTTATCAGCATAACCAGTTAGTTACACACTCAGCCTGTAATCACAGCTGTACTCCTGCACAAGACTCCCTTACGCTCAGGCTGTACACAGTGGCAGGAGCACACAGAATCACAGAATGGCCTGGGTTGAAAAGAACCACAACGATTGTTGAGTTCCAACCCCCTGCTCTGTGCAGGGTCGCCAGCCAGCAGACCAGGCTGCCCAGAGCCACATCCAGCCTGGCCTTGAGTGCCTGCAGGGATGGGGAATCCACAGCCTCCTTGGGCAACCTGTTCCAGTGTGTCACCACCCTCTGTGAAAAACTTCCTCCTGATATCTAACCCGAAACCTCCTGTCTCACTTTAAAACCATTATTTCCCCTTGTCCTATCCCCTTACCATATCCTTTATCCTATCCCATCTCTGGAGCCTGCCCTCCACAAGACAGGCTCCTACTCTCCCTGAGCTCCTTGAGCACAGCACCCAGCAGCACAGCTGCCTTCACAGCACAGCCAGTGGTTTTTACAGCCACAGCTGTTTGCTTCTCTTTGTATAAAGCACCAGGAAACAACAGTCATTTTTTGCTGGCCATGTTTTTATTTGTCTTTTGTTTTAAACAGGGGAGCCAATGATACATCCAGTATTTAATTAAAAAAAAATAAATCAGAAGGGAAAACAAATTTTCAGAAGACCGAGATGCTACATGCTATATTTAACCTAATTTTAATTCATGCTTGCTTCGGGGGGGGAGGGGAGGGAAGGGGGCAGGAATCATTCAGTAAAAACATACAGTAAAAACAAAATGTCTCACCATATAGAACTTTAACCTACAGTAATGTTGTACCTTAATTATTTCCATGCACACAACTAACATTACAAAATTTTTTAGAAATGAACACAATTAAGACTTCTAGGAGCATTTTATAATAAAGCGATTCCTAATTTCTTTTGTAGAGATCAAGCACCTCCAATTACAAATTCCTATACACAGTGAGTGCTTTACTTGAAATGAAAACTAGAAAAAAAATGTATTGGATAGCCTCAGAATAAGCCGATGTTAATATATATCCAGCTATGTAGGCAATAAAACCATAGTGCTAAACAAAAACTTTTGTCTGAAACGTAACTCAAAAATTAAGTTGACTTTCTATAATTACAGAAATATACTTATTTGCTAAAATAAATAAAAGTGCTGCATATTAACACTTCACTATAAAGAATGCATACCAGAACATTTATAAATATTGAATGGTTTTCAGTAAGAATAGCTACTACAATAATGCTGGCTAAATAGAAGTGCATAATGAGAAGCACTATGGGTGGTTAATGTTTTGCCACATACTGCTGTTACCTTGAGGTAGATAACACATGCGTACCAAATTCTGCATTCGTTTCAGTTGCTGCTGGTATCATGTGTCTAAGAAATGTGTACAGTATGAAAAACTCTGAAAGACGCATGGATGAAAAAAACTTCTGGGAAAAATAGATATTCTCATGCAATTATGTACAGTCTCACTGTGTAAATTTCAAGGCAAGTTTCTTTTTTTTTTTCTGCAAAACATGGACACTGTTTTACTGAGAGAATGGTTTTTTTTTACTTGGTTTAGTGCATTTTTTGTTACCTCCTGCATTTTGCATTATTTTGCTCTATTCTTTAATTTTGTGTGCAAACGACATGCCAGTTTAAAAACAAAACTAACTTATGTATAGAAAGTAATTCTGGATTGTAAAAACAATGGTAAACAGAAAGCTAATGAAATCCATACCAAAATTACACCGTCTGATTCAAGTAAAAAAATTACTTACACTAGTAATAAAAAAAGACAAACACAGCTCATGAATATAAAAGAAATGTCTGCTGAGTGTTTTAATTTAGATGTTTCAGAATGCTGCTGTATGTTTTGTGGGGAATCTGGGGAGATGATTTCATAGCAGAAGGCGTTAGCGTGGCCTGTATGGATTTCAGTGGCGAACCAACAGGGCTATGAAACTGAGGAATACCTATAGCCTCAAGCTGCTTGTTGAAGAGGAGTTCTCCACTGTTACTGAGAAAGCTCTCTCCTCTCTCCTTCTCCCCAAGCTTCCCCTCTTCTACTGGCTCAGGTTCTAGCATTTCAGCATCTTCTTTCTTACTAAAAAATTTGTCCAAATAACTGGTGTAAGTATTTTCTTTTTCAGCCTGTTCATCTTTCCTCACCTCACAACAGAACTGGTCTATGAGGAAGCACTCCTCCCCGCTACTTACAAACTGACTGTCCCAAGACGTTTGGTACAGAGCTCCTAACTGTGCCAAGTTCGCCATTCCCTTCTCCTGCTTCTCTCTGCTTACCGACTTCGATATTAATCCTTTCGACTCCATTTGAGACACCGAGCTATTCAAGTCATTTAATTTATCAACATCAGTAGGCTCGTGTTGTAAACTAAGCTGAATGGTTTCTGCTATAAACGAATCAAAGTCAAATCCTTGATTCTTCTCCCTTTCTTTTTCAACAAGTTGCTGTGATGCTTCCTCAAGCGCTATCTGGGCTTTCACCAATCCATTCTTTTCACATTTAGACTTGCCTTTCTTATCAGACTTTTCTTTGCTCTGTTCCTTCCAGTTTGAAAGATCTATAATAAGCTTGGGCTCATAGTAATGGTTAACTTCACTGTCTCGCCAAACTAAATTATCTAGGTATGATGACGACCTCATTTTGTAATTACAAGTGTGACTACATTCCAGATCACAGTATTTGTTTTCATGGTGATCTGAATACTGCCAGCAAGGCTCAGTAGAGAAGTGGGTGTCAAAAGCAGGATCCTCCAGATACTTTTCACGATCTCCATCCAAATATTTGCGAGGATCTACTTGCACTTCTTCCTCATCAGTAACATCAGAAAGAGCCCTTGGATCACGCTGAACTTCATCAGCTTCATAGTTATTATGAATAGGCCAGTCATGGTCTGAAAACTGACTTTCATGGTATCTGCAAAACAATTTCCTAAGTGTTAGCAGCTAAAAACAGTCTTCTAGCTCCCAAGACAGAGACAGTTACATTTAGCAATTCCGTCACAGAATAATGACAATTCAATATAAATGACAGAAGTTTTTCATTAATCAAATCAGGTACCTCTTCCAGGTTGTTTGTTGTTTTGCTTTTTTTTTTTTTTTTAATTTAATCTGGCATAAAGCAATCCTCATATGCACATCTGAAAGATTCAAATCCAGAATTAAGTACAACAGCTCACTCCATCTACAGAGCTCTTCTGTGAAGTTTAGTGCACTTCAAAACTGTAATTCTCTTTATTGCTGTACGTACCAAGCATTGGACAAGAGCAATCTACACAAAATAAAAACACGGAGGGGGAGGGAAAAGAAACTAAACAATAATGGAAAGATTAAACTTTATATTTTAGATCCCCAAACATATATCAGAAATATATAAGCATATCCACATCAGTCTTATGAGTCATAAGCCCAGTGATTCTTTCTTAAAAAAGAAGTAGAAAAGGAAACAATGCCCAAGAAGCAACATGACTTCAAATAGGAAACAATTCAGTTATGCTACACGCCACAGTAAGCAACAAATTTACCTTTCCCAATTATAAATATGGCTGTGACTTTCATCCATCAGCAGAATATCATCAACCTCATCTTCAATGTGAAAAGGATGACTTGAAATAGGCTCATCCGTTGGAAAGGAATAAATGCTCATGTAAGGATGGGACAAAGCTTCTTCTGCTGTCAATCGATCCATGGGACTAAATGTCAAAATTTGCTCCAGAAAGTCCAGTGCTGCAGAGTAGAAGGCATTTAAAAGGGGGAAAAAAAAAAAAAAGAAAGACACTTCAGACATCTAGAATTGAAGATCACAGCATAATGCTCAGCTCTGGAGGTGTGCATCTGCTTAGAAAGTGTAGCTCGCCAACTGTGAGGTATCTATTCCTAGCACTTTACTGCCAAAAAAAAACCAAACAACCCCAAACCACCATTTGGCAACCATAGTAAACAGAAGAGTAGAGGTCAAACCTAGGATCTACAATAAATTAGCCCAAAACAAGAAAAAAGAAATACTACAGGACAGAATGCTTCAAATGGAATCAGTACCCACCAACTGTCAGGAAACACTGCTGTCAGTAACTAAGATTCAAAACAGATTGTTTTGGGGACTTAAAAAAAAAAAAAGCAAAAAAACCAACATTTGCAAGAGTTGTTTTAAACTGACTCAATCCCAACATTCCTTTATATTTAGAACGCTAGTGTCTCAAAATAGAGCAGTTTTGTCAGTCTCCCAGCATTAGCAGGCCCAGCACAGATGCATAATTCTACTCCCAACGTGACCAAGTAGCTATCATGTAATCAAATTGTGCTGTTGTCTTTTTATTTTGTTACAATAGAAGACACTTCTTCAGAGAACAAAGATTCTTCCAACTGAAACTTCAACGTAACCCTTACAGACATGCACTGCTATGCTGATCACCACTGTTCCATGATTTTTTTAATTATAAGAAATATTTCCTTGGAATTACTTACCTTCAGGACTGATGCCTGGAAGCAACTGAGTTAAAGGTTTGTGTGGCTCAGTCATATCATTTCTAATGTAAACTGGAATTACATTGAGAAGCTCCTGACGGTCCTCCTCATGTACAACAGGAATTGATTCTAGAATCAGCTGCATCTGTTCAAGTTCGTGTGCACCTAAAGACCAAGAGAAGACATATGCTGTCATTTCTACTTCAAGCACTTCCATCTCTATTTACAGGGTTATTTGCATGCCAGCGCTTCCCTCCTTTCCCAAAGAGCTCAGAGCCAGAGACACTCACACGTCACAATAAATACAGAAACAGGCTGCACCATCTCAAGATCTACATGCTGTCGGTTCACTTCAACAGCCTGCATGACAGCCTGCACTGGACACCCTGCCATGCATTTACCAGGTTGAGCAAAGAAATGCTAAAGCCAAATCACTGAGGAGAAAGCAACTGAGCCCTACATTCCCCAGATGAGTCAGTACTGCTTCACATCAACATACTACAAATTCCAATACAATCTATCAGACTGCCCATGATTTGCTGCAAATAGAATTCTGCTCTACTATTACTTTACTATTACTTCACATCCAATCCAAGCTAAGATTAATCAGCTTTATTCATTCCACTTTAGGCAAAATTAACATTCTAAAAGATTAAGAAAAAATAAATAAAAAAACAAAGTTATTTGAAACAGCTATTGGACTCCTCTGCCCCAACATTGCATCTCCCCCTCACCCCAGGTGTTCTGGGATTTTAAAGCCCGTTCTTCTTTCTGTTCCCTTTAGCTTTCCAGAAAGCAAGATGCCAAGGGGATGATTCAGAGGCAGGCAGGAAGTTACAGACTGACCAAAACAAGCCCTCCAAACAACTCTGCAAAATAACTTGATTCAGAGCCTCAGGACAGGTTAAGTGGCATATTTCCAAACATGTTCACATTCCAAATGCATCACTTTAAGAAGTCCATTGTTCTTCAGATCAGAAAACATAGGCAGTGCTAAATTAATCAGAAGGACACAGCTGTATCTAAATAACTTTTTTTTTTATGCGCCTATGCAATGCAACAGGGGTACATAAGTGAGTCTGGAAATGTAAGATTTTGGTTATTAAGACCAAATTAAAAAAAAACCTAGATCACTGTAACTCTGGCAAATATTAATGCAATTCAAGGGGAAAAAAAAAAAAGAAAACAACCAAAATGCTGCTGGTGTCATTACACAGCAACTACAATCCATCTACGCCAATGCCAAAATCCAGACTTTCTCCTATATTTCTCTGTTTTTCAGTAGGAATACTTGGGGCGAAGCAATCCAGTACATCTCTTATCAGTTGAGCATTTATTATACTAGGAGCATTACTCCAGTAATTATTAGCTCAGAGTTAGCAACTCAGTGCAATCTAAGAAAATCCTCTTTGCATATTATTCACTGACTTCTGTAACTTTATGGTTTCAGGGTGACGGTATTCCTTTAATAGCACTTAATGAGAAAATGCTTTCACTTTCTTTATTTTGGGGTATAAAGGTAAGAATTACTGCAGAGGTTTTAGTCCACATGTACCTAGGAGGAATGTGACTTTTGAACCACAAGCTCAAATCTTTGAGGGTTTTATCTACACGACCCCAGTAAGCTGGGCCAACAGGAGCCACCTGCAACAGAACAGCTGCTGCTGAAGGCCCCAGGGCCACACAGAAATCAGTGTTTCAGGGGACTGCTCTAGACTAGCTCACCTGCTCCATGGACTGGATGCCCATCAGCAGGGGGAGCACACCAAGTCATCCCCAAGTGCAAAAAGCAGTTTAGTGCAGTTTGTGCACTGAGCTAAAAATGAGCACTGCGGTCAGGAAGGCTACCCAGAGATTTGCCTCAGAAAAGCACTCCTCATCCTAACTAAAGCACCCCATGAGACCAGAGTGCTGCTTCCTATTTTACCACAAAATCAGGAGGTTACATGTCTCCTTGGGATGCTACACTGCATTTCAAAATCCTCAAGTCCTGCTAATACCACTGAAACACAAGAACATCTGAAGATTATCAAAGCTGGCAACTTTCTCAGGTCAAAATTGTGTGCAGTGAAACAGAAAAAAAGAGGAGGAAGGGGAAATGGTCTACTCTTTCACCATCTAAAATACAAAAAAGCAAGATGCAGTTAGATTGACTAAATTAAGAAATATTTATGAATGCAACACTTGGACCATTCATAACCCTCAACACCCCTGGAAACATCAATTCACAGAACACATACTTAGAATACTTCTTCCACAGCCAATATAGAGCTTAGCCAAATCACAGAAAGATTAACCACGTGTGTGCTCACTAAGTTAAATTCTGCTATTTCTTGTATAACACAATTAAGACACACAAATGCATCAATTTATAGCACAACTGTATAATAATACAGCATTATCCTGACAGTTGGAGAGAATTGATACTAACCAGGAAAACAGACCCTTCCTTAGGAATATCATCAGGCAACACCATTCCTTTTAGGAACATAGACAATATTTTTCTTCTACTCACCTGCAAAGAGGGTTTTCCCAGTCAGCATTTCAGCAAAGATGCAACCTGCAGCCCACATGTCAATGGCTTTAGTGTAGTTGTTAGGCGAAAGTAAAAGCCGGGGTGATCTGTACCATTTAGTAACCAATCCTTCAGAAAGATGGCCCTAACAAACACATAAAAACAGACAAACAAAATGCTTACTTACATTTTTTTTTAAGATGTGTGTTTTTAATTACTTTTTTCCCCCTTATGTTTTAATGCAACACTTGAAGATTTTGGTCTTGTGGTCTCAGGAATAGTTCTAAGTCATGTACTACCTTTTAAAATGGAACAGCACTATCTTTATGAATGAACAGTAACAACAGACAAGCGTGATTCTACTTGTTAGTCAGACACTACAATAAAACTTCCTAATTCCCAAGTGCCAAATACATGCAGACAAAATAATTAACCCTCTGAGGACACATCACCTGAACCAGGAACACAGCATCTCTGAATAAAGCCCAGGAAACGGCCACACTCATACACTATGCACGTGTCATTCATAATCTTATCTAAGGCTTACTCACTTATGCCTCTACATGATGCTCTTGAAAAATCCCAAGTTCAGTACTCACAGTTAAAAATAACCTGCTTTTTCTGAATACATCTAATTATGCTTTATTTTATGCTACAGTAATTGTTAATTGCCCCTATTTGAGATAAAAGGCGTCACCTAGAGACCCATTTCATTTGATTTGCTAGAATTTCATTTCTGCTGTGTGTACGACCCCTAATCTGATATCCCACTGCTAAAGAAGCTTTCTCCAGACTGCATTTTACTCTAAGTACCTTGACAAGAACCAGCAATTTTATTTAATTCTGCAAGAAGGAAGATGCTATTTTAAGGAGGCACCGCTGTCAGGGTATCACTTAAGTATTTCCACTCTTCACACACCTTGTGGGAATAATGAGGATCCATGATTCGTGCAAGACCGAAGTCCCCAATCTTCAGCACCAAGTCTTCGGTATTAATGAAAAGGTTAGCTGGTTTGAGATCTCTATGCAGAACATTTGCAGAGTGGATATACTTGAGCCCACGTAGCAGCTGGTACATGAAAAGTCTGGCGTGATCTTCCAGTAAAGGGCCTTGCTCTAGCAGATTAGCCAGATCCGTCTCCATGTATTCCTGGACAATGTAAACACAGTTCAGCTCTGTCAGGGAGCCCACATCATCTGTTAGCTGGCTTCCACTAGGACCAAGAATTTCAAATACTTTGACAATGTTATCGTGGTCAAGTCTTCTAATAATTTTGATCTCACGTAGAGCATGTTTAACACTCTGGGGATCCGTAAGGACAATTTTCTTGACAGCCACTCTCTTGTCACAGTCATTGTCGACAGCAGAAAAAACTAAGCCATTTCCACCACAGCCCAGTGGTTTTAAGTCCATATACCGAGAGCCCAGATCAAAACCATGAATGTTCATGAGACTTTCAAATTTTTCTGCCATTTTAAAATTCTTTACGTTTTCTTTTTCCTCAAACTACTAAGCTTCTGTAAACACACGGAGACACTTCCACTGGTATCTGAAGGAAAGGTCTTACAGAAAGGGAGAAGAAACACTTGGCTTCGACTGCAAGATGGTTTCTTGACACTCTCATTTCATTATGAGCCAGCCAGGCCTGTTGTGTCCCCTTGAATTTAGAGCCCGTCAGCTCTAGAACTCAAACCGAGCATAAGATAGAAAGATTGCAGCATTCATAGTTCAAGAAAGGTGCAGCATTTCTGCAGACATTAAAGAAAATACTCACAAGAAACTCAAACGGAATGAAATGACATACTATGCACTCAGCTCTACTGTGCTAAACTGGTTAACATTTAACAAAAATGTGAATAAATATGCACATAATAGGCTTCTATTAACATCCTCCTCCTCACAGTGCAGATACATTCAGTGTTGGACTGGTCCTGAGCAGCGTCATTCTATGGTGCTGGTAAGCACTATTTTTTTCTTCTTCCTCCTTTTTCCTCTCCTTTGTTTACAGTCTGGTTAAACAGGAAACTGGCAGCTCTTGATTTACAAAAGATGCCTTCTGTTAATGATCAGGTGGCTCCAGCTCACCACAATCACAATCAAAGCTACCATCCATCTTACTCCGTGGCAACCTGAAAAGAAGACAGAGAAGAGATCAGTATTCCAGCATGTACAGAAGTTCTCTTCCTCTCCCAGCTCCTAAAGTTGTCCTTGATATACAGCTTAGTGTTCACTCACAGAACGCCAGGTCACCACAGAAGCTGAACTACCAGAAGTGACATATTCTTCTTATACTTCTTGCAGAAAGAAATGGACAATAATCACCAGAGCATCACTTCTAAACAAGCGTTGTCAAAGTTTTATACATGCATAACCTAGTGAGAATGTAAGGCACCTAAGTGAAGAATCTCCCAGAGTTTAAGCAGCACCATATAGAACCTGGAATTCTCCACGACAGCCGTCAGACACGAGTCAGCAACAATAAAATCCTGTGCCTCAGCCACCAAGTTTTGAAGTCATTCTTTCCACGCTGTTTTTACTCAAAGCCACAACTGGGCATTTAACTATTTTGTCATCAGACATAACCGAGTACTGTTCACAAAAAGGATAAAGGATAAACTTCCACGACTGACTGAATTCCAGAATACATCACACACATCCATTGCCTTAAATCCCCGTGACTTTGCACGAAGCTTACTCAGAGCCCTGTTTTACCTCTCCAGATTGATTGTTGCAAGAATCACAAGGACACCTCTCCTAGATATTACATAAATTACAGTTTACCAGCTACCTCCACATTTAGTCATGCTAGATTATAGAAAGAAATAAATCACAAGGACAGCATTTCACATGACAACCAGTGTGGTCTCCGTTTCCTCTAATGTACAGGCACTTTCAGACATCATTAATTTTTCTAATAGCCTAATAAATGCAATTACTAGCTAGGAAAACAAAAGTAGCAATTTTCTCGGTAGGTTTCCCTGTCTGCAGCAGCAGAACGCTGTCAGGAAAACTGCATTATATTTCTGCAGAATATCCAGAGATCCAAAAGCTCAGAGACACCACATACACACAGAAGAGTCAGAAGGCACACCCTGCACAGCAAGGCAAGCTCTGGCCAGTTCCACTTGGATGTTCTTCCCCAAGGACCAGAGTGACAGCAAGCCACAGGATGTCCTAGCTTCAGTCTAAACATAATTCATCACTTGTATTCAAGTGAGCTCTTCAGCCAGCCCTCTACGCAAGCAAAGGTTTTCCAAACCATCCTAGCATTGAGAATTACAAGTTTTAAGGGAGAGCGTTCCTACAGTTAACGTTCCAGTGAAACAACCAGGAACAAGCAGAACAAATGTCCACACTCCTAGCAGCACAGCAGCTGACAAATTATTAATGTACTCCAAACAACAGCCTCTTAACTCGCTAATCAGAACTGCATGCAGAAATAATACAAAAGGCAGGCTGGCGAACAGAAACAAGAGTGCAGCAAAGCCCCAATGACCACCACTCACTCGTGCAGCACAGGGCTGTCCTGTAACAATATAAGCAGATAAACTACACATGCAGGACACCAAGCCTCCTTTGCACCCAGGTGCACACATCCAAGACAGCCCACAGCAAGGAGGAAGGAAAGGAAACACGTCACCCTCTGCTGGTTTTGTTGTTTAAATTGAGAGTGCCAAGTATAGCACTCCTATACCAAAAGCATTAACTTTTGCTTTGCTGCCCAGCCTCTTGGTTGTTATTTTTTTTAAATAAAAGCCTAAAAATATTTTCTCCATCACATGCACCAGTTTCAGGCTCACTCACGTTGAGCTGTTGCCTGCTGATAAACTGGTTCACTTTCATAGTTTTCCCTTCCAATCCTCATATCCCACAAACCGTAACAGAACTCCCTTGTTGGAGCTCCCACACGTCACATCTCATGCTTACCCCAGGTCCAAGCCTCTGCCTCAACACCCTCAGCTGTGTTGTGTTTTATACCTGTAGGGCCATCTCATACCGTTTTACCCTCCCCTTCTAATTAAGCCTACTGTTTCACATCACTGATGTCTTCAAGATTCAGCAACACACAGCTGGGTTGCAGCAGTTGTGCAATGCATCTGGAACCTCCACTTCAGCTGGTTCCATTAAAGAACACGGGAACTGATTCAAACAAGAACTGACCCACCAGCAGCAGGGAGTAGCACCGCAGGGCTCCTCACTAACACAGCTGCTACCCCAAACACCATGAAAGCAGCAGCACTAGAAGAAGAGGAGGACATTGCTGTGTTCCTCCAGGAGAGCAGAGCGATGTCCCACTTGCTCACACAGCTGGGGGTCCTGATGCTTCCACTCTGAAACCTCCCCCCAATAATGTACTTTTAGTCACCAGTTTCCACTGCACCCATCCACTACATAACCACTAATTAAGACATTTTCAGAAGGATTATCATCACTTCCAGAATCAGAGCAACTTAGCCAAGGAATCAAACATCTACTGATGACATCAGCAACCTGCTGCAGCCCTCAGTCTGCCCCCCATCCTGCTACCAGCTCTCCGTGTCACTTCAAGCAAGCAGCCTGCTCCCAAAAAGCCCCTGCCAGCACTCCAACCAGGAGAAAGTGGTGGGAATTAGACCCCCAAAAAGAGACAGTGCCTCGTGGGGCAAGGATGAGGACAAGCAGAGACTGTCTGAGCAGAAGCAGCCTGCTTTAAAGCAACTCAAATTAAGATTCAATAATTTGAAAGTGATCTTTTACAGTAACTTAACAAACAACAGGTGTGCAGCAGGTTCATGCAGACCCATGCCTGAATCAAAAAACATGTTTCTGCACTACACCCACTACTTCAGCCCACCCCCCTCACAAGCAGCACTGCAGCCGTGCTGTGCTCTGCCCTTCCTGCTGCCCCACACAGCCCCAGGGCTCTGCTTGGGGTTGGAAACAGTGCTCAGTGGTTCCCCATCTAGTTAATGGCAAACAGACACCTCACCAGCAGTTCTGCGACCAGATGTGGGTGGGAGGGGCAGAAAATAAAGTTAACCCTAAACTTCCTTTCATTCAAACTAAAATACTAATTAAAGGATAATCGAGAATAAATCATGACTTCTTAAAAACCAAAATAAGGTCAAAGCAATAACTTTTCTTCTTTGCATTTCAGAGCTGATTTTAACTTCAGAAAAATAAGGGTTTGTTTTTCCAGACTCTCAAACAACAACACCAGCACACTTGACGCATTTTCAGTTTCGCTGTCAGCCATAACCATCAGCCCAAGCACCTGTCTTGGAAACAAATAGTAAATAAAGAAGCCGATCAGCCCTTCCTCAGTCATGTAACAAATCTAAATCCAAAAGGTCTGTCACACAGGGCAGCGCATTACAGACAGGGGTTAATCACCCTGATTTGAGCCGAACGGGCTGTTCCCTTGGCACCCATGGCTCTGCTCAGAGCACTGCCACCTTTCCAAGAGCACCTTTTAAAAATCAGTATCATCACTACTTGTTTGTGTCTCCTTCCTCCCCAGCTCCGTGAGCGGTCCAGCCACGTCCTCCCAGCAGCCCGCTCCTGGCTGAGGGTGCCCTCGCCCCGCACACGGCGCAAGCGGCCGCCCAACTCCGTGCTCAACCTGCGCGTGGGGCTCTCCTGCTGCTTCAGGAAACAGGATGTGCACTACGACAGGGCAAGCATGAGACGTTTACTTTTTCTGAAATCCAAACAGGATGGAAAGATACGAGTTAATTTAATCACGCAGACCGCATTACGATCAAATCATTACTCACAACAGAAAGCCCAGGAATGACTAACGGCGCATTATACAACCTGCTAAGTGCTATCTTCTGACTACAAAAATACAGGGCAGCGGCGTTGTTTCGGAGCAGCCACGTTGCAGTCAGTAGGCAGTGAGTCATCGCCAGCTCAGAACCGCTGCTCGCTGCCTCCCACCGCTCCCCGAGCGCCAGCGATTGCTGCTGGGTCACAAAAGTCTCCCGGAGGAGACGGAGGAGTGACGGAGCCCGGTGAGCAACGCCGGGATAGCAGCGCTGCCCTCCTTCTGGGTACCTGGGTGGAAGCCGCCGCTGCTCCTTACCGCTACTGAAGAAACGTAACGTCTGCCCGGCAACAGCCTCAGCGCAGGGCTGGGCGAGACACAGAGCTCCCGGTCCCGGCGCTGGCTGTGTAACACGCTCACTGGCCCCTGCTACCAAACCAGAACTTGCTTCAACTTTAAGCCACTGCTTCGTGGAACGCGCAGCTGGTTTATAAACACCGTGCGCTGTGGCAGCGCTTTGATAGGCACGCACAGATACCCGCCCGCTGCCAACGGCGCTTACAGCAGCAGCGGGCACATGACGGCGGACGACGCCCGCTCCTTCCTCCGGGGCGCGATCACCGCAGCGTCCCGCCGGCCGCAAACGGCACCGAGCTCCCCGCACAACGAGCGCTCGGCGCCGCCCGGGGCGGAGCGCACGGCCGCCCGGCAGCCCCGCAGCACCCGGCGGTGCTGCCAAACTTCCGCCGCCTCGCCGCGGCCCCGCTCGGACGTCCGGCCGCCCCCGCCGGGCCCATCCCTCCCCGGGCCGAGCCCAACGAACGCGGGCAGCTCCGCGCCCGGCCCGGCGCGGCCCTACCTTCAAACGCCCTTCAGGCCGC
>JAPSGF010000010.1:9625535-9886185 GCA_035772895.1 Perdix hodgsoniae
CGGCCCCCGGAGCCGCTCGCGCCGCCCGTCCCCGCGGGGCGGTGGGCCGGGGTCCCTCGGCGGCGGTTCCGCCGGCACGGGGCCGAGCGGCCGTCCGGGGCGCCCCGTCGGTGCCGCCGACGCTCTGAGCCGCGGTGAACGCCGGCCCCTTCCTCTTCTGCTGCGGTGTCCGCTCCGTCCCGACGCCGCCGTCACGTCGCCGGCTCCGTGCTTCGGACCCGCGTGCCGCTGGGCCGGGCCCGCGGTCGGCTCAGAGACACCGCGGACCCAGAGGCCGGACCCGGGCAGGGCGCTGCTCCGTGCGGCCGGCGCGGGAGGCAGAGGCGGCGGGCCCGGCTCCGCCAGCGGCGTTACCTGGGCCGGCGGCCGCAGGCCCGCGCCGTCGTGCTCACGCTCGCTGGCCGCGTGGTGGAAGAGACCGCGCGGCGCCGAGGGCGGAGCGGCTCTCCCGCCCGAAGGGAACGGTGGCACTCACGTTTTCTGCGGTCCCTGTGTCACCGTGGCCCTGAACGTTTCTCCCACAGGTACCCGCACGCTGCTTCCCGCAGCTCGCACTCCGGCAGGCATTCGCTCTACTCTCCTTGCCTGCAATTATATCCCTCCAAATGGACGTAGGCACAGACAGCAAAACTCGACTTCTTCCTCTACATCACAACGCATACAACAAAATACAGCAAAATAATTCAAACCTTAAATGTTTTCCCCACGAGACTTCTATGCGGACATCTCAATTCCCGGGTGTAAAAAGATGCAGGAAAATCACAGTGCTGCATGCAGCAGCAGGAGAGCTGAGGTTCCACTGAGGGAGTTTCAGCACAGCTCCGGGGCGTTCCCCGGGTCCCACACAGCCCTGTCAGCGCACGATGACTCAAAAGAAGATAGAACAATTAATGCTCATTTTTACTCTTTCAACCAATTACTTCTGGCTTGAGATAGTGCTCACTTTACTCAGAAGTTACTCACAGCACACAGGGCTCTGTGCCTACCTCCATTGCTACCCAAACAGCAGCGTCCTATTGACCCTGGCAGTTGTGAATCACTAACTTGATTTTTTGTTAAACGTGCCGCCATATCGCACCAACTCGTAACAAGAAAAGTCTTTGCAGTAACAGGTGCAGGAAGAGTCAGCATTGCTCTGAAGAGTGAGAAAGGGAGGAGCGGAAAGGCCAGTTCCATGGCACAAAGGATCGCAGGAGGGGAGCTGGCGCAGCCCCGCTGGTACTGCCCAGTGCTGCTCACGTGCACAAGCACGCCTGCTCCCCAGCCAGCTGCTCCCCTCTTACTGGGAGCAGAGAAGTGACTGGGGCATTTGCTAACTGCACAAATAGCTTACATACAGAAGTCAGTAGCCAAACTTCTGCTGTTCATTACGATATTTGGTAATTTACAGGCATCCGACTACGTTGCCAACGGTGGACAAAAGTCAGAAACAGAGTGGCATCTAGCTGCCCAGCAGAGCAGCACTGGAGGATTGCAGCACTGGCTGCTACAGAGGCCTGTATTTAAATACAGTCTATAAAAAACTGCGAGTGCATACTTGGAAGAGGTGATGTTAGGACAGCGCTCATAGCCAAGCCACAAAGGAAAATTTATTTGCATTAAAAGGAGAGATTTTGGACACACACAAAAAAGCAGGAGCAGCAGTGGCTTAAGTGTCTGAAAGCCAGAGCTATTTACTTAATTAAAGAATCCTTCCACCCATACAAAGTATTCTCATTATGGGAGACCAAAAAATCAAGCTGATCCTAGGGCACTGCAGCAGGAAAAAAAATATACTGCAGCCTTGCAGCAGCAGCTGGAGACCCCATCACTGTACTACATCCACTGCACTTTTGCCAGCACCCACACTGTCGTGTCAGTCAGGTGGAAAAGTCACACATCTGTGGGGTTTGCTGCACAGCAGCCCAGGACATTTGCGAAGTAGTGCAGCAAACACAGAGTGAGTTACAGGCTCACTCCCAAATCTCATGTAGCCCAGACGTACCGCTATTTTTCTGGGTTACTAATTAATGAATCAAGATCTCCCCCCTCCCAGAATTATTGTCTGCCATTCTAAGAGCACAGTCTGTGCGTAAACGTAGTGAGTGAGATCCTTCTATCTAGCGGAAGCGTTGCTCTGCAATTTTTAGCTATCTAATCAGCCAAATTGCTAATCCATACCTGGATTTTTGATAGCTTATTAATTAGCTATAAATTCCTGCACTGAGTTGCTTCCCCACTCTCCGAAGAACGCAATTTTACTGCTTGTAGATGATATGTTATATGATACCATTTCATTTGAAAACATTTGCAGATATTAACTGCAGAGTAAGAAGAGAATTGGTCTTAGAAGGCCGTAAAGCCCAGCAATTAAAAAATAATTAGAACTGAAACAATGAATCTTTTATTAGATCCAAGTTCAAAAAGATCAAACAGTAAATTCCAGTGTACTATTTCAGTCCAAGTGTGAATCACAACTTGTGGCATAAAAGGGAATAAAGCATTTTTTTGAGCAGCCACACCCATTACGATTGGCAATGGAAGAAAGATTAAGAAAAGGATGAAAAGGTTGCCCAAGGTGACTTGGCAGCTCCAAGCTTTTGTCTCAGTTTTTCTGTGGGAAATCACTGCTTGCTGGGTCTGTACAGCTCCCTCTCAGCATCTCAGCTACCTCACACCAAGCAGACTCCACTCCCAGTGAAGACAAAGGTGTTTTGGTGACACTGGCAAGTCGCAGGTCCTGCAGCTCAATGGGGTTGCAAACCCCTTGCTCTGCCAGCGTGCAGCTTATGGTGCTGGCATTCAGCGCAGAAGTCCAGGTACAACTGAGTTTCACTGAAAAAATCAGACTGCACCTTTCCATATTGGATGTAGGTTTTTCTTTTCCTTTCTTTACTATTTTACACAAACGCATTTTTCTAATGTAAACTCTCTGAGTTCATTGACATCATTCTTTTCACACCAACATTATCAGCAGATAATCACATATAAGTCACCATCTTAATTTTTTTTTCTTTTTTCTTTTCTTTTTTTTCCCCCCCAAAATTTGGTGTCAAAATCCTTTCTGAGCTACGCTGTACAATAGCCAAAAGCTACCGCAGCACAGACAGCACACCATCACCACCTGGCTGAGTAGAACTAAGTTTGCTGGAGCAAACTTTGTACCCATCTCCAGTGTGATCAGGAAAAAAGATATGAAAACATTAGAGGAGTGAGAAGAAAGGAAAAAGGCAAACCCTAAGGTCTTCATTGCTGTGTGAAACAATAGAAAAATTGAAAAGAGCGGGCTATTGACAAAGAGACCAATTCAAACCAAAGGCAGCAACTAACAAAGGGCAAACGAAGGTGGAAAAAGAAAGTCACTCACATAAAATGTTTAACTTTGAGGTTAGAAATAAACGGTCCTGTGACATACTTTGGAAATTCTGTGATTCTGCAGGGAAAAAAAAAAAAGTCATTAAAAACTTAAAACGGAACGAGTCATTCTTCCCCCTTGGTAGATGATCAGCAATCTAGGACACTACGGTACAGTTTAACTGCAAGCAAACTCCCCTCTTAATAGCTTGCATTTATTTTAAGACAGGCAGTTCCATTGCCTGCTTTTTCTGTGTCTTTACCAACACTTGGCACATGGACACAGCGTCTGCCTAAAGCAGAAGCTGATGAAGCCATGGTAGTACAGGGAGAAGAGGAAACCATAGAACATGACCCCACTTGTAGCTGGGTCATCACTGAGAGCATCCTCAGTGTGTGAGATTCACTTGGCAAACAAAACACGAGCTCTTCCTGATTTTGGGACATTTTTTAAAATTCCTTGCTATCTGATTTTGCATAGAGTTTAGACATTACTATTTCATGCACAGAATAGAAAACATATAGAAAAAATTACCAGGGTAGGCAATAAAGGCAGGAGATCAAAGCATGTTTTAGGTTTAAGCACATTTTACTGGTACCAATGTGTTTGTGCCTGGATGCTCCAAGTGACCTGAGTTTCTTCTAACTTCCCAGCGCAGGACATGGGAGGTGTGCTGTCGTGATGTGTAGATCCTGTCAGTGGATGAATCTACAGCTGAAAGATATTCTCAGAAAGAGGAGCAGGGCTGTTGTGGTAATGCAAGGCATAAGATGGAATGGAAACAAGAAGCACCGAGTGTTGGGGTCTATTTTCAGCTCTTAAGAGCAAGGGAATTCTGTGTGTGACAGTCCTCCCCCATTCAATCCTGCTTCTTCTAACTGCACTACGGTGCTGCTCTGATCCCCGCATCCAAAGCCTCAAGCAAAGCACTTTAGAGAACATCAGCCTGCAGAAGTGGCACCAAGGTAATTGTCAGGGGCACCTCTCTACTACTATCCTGGCACAACTCTGTACTGGTCCTTGCAGCCACAGCACAGTTAGTGTGGTAAGGAAGCATACCACTGTACAGATGTTATTTTTATATCACCTTGGTCACTCCAAAGTGGAGGGAAGCCCTGGAAATAGGTTGGGTAACCGCCTTTGATTTGTATAGCTACCTGAAATACGTCAGCACTTCAGCAGAAGTTACAGGGGCCCGATGATGGATTTACCTTGAACAATTATATTTCATTGCAGAGCTACTGCATTTCATTGTAGAACTATAAATGTTTTAATGCAGAACTACTCCTGTTAGTTCCTATGGAACAGTAACCCTTCCTACTTGCAGCTTTTTGCAGCATTTTAATTGCTATTGCATTACAGAGACAAAGTGTCTGCTGTATGACTGTAAATACAGCTGGTATTGCAGTGCTTGTCATTGACAGAGAAAAAAAATATCCAACTAACATTTGCTAACATGTTCACTAGCACCAGAATCCTCTTGAAATACATTTACAGGGGGCAAAGCTCAATACAAATACACGTGCAGCAGCTGATACACTTCTTTCCGCCTGAGGCTATGCAACTTTTACATATCAAATAGCAACAAATGTTATCTACAGGCTCTAAGGGGAGGAGCAGTGAACAAGCTGAGGCATTTCAAACACTTTCAGAGATTACTTTGCAATAAACTGCACATGGGCTGGCTCACAGCCAGGAGGAAATCTTTGTGAGCAATCAGGAGGAGATGTGGTGCTGCCACGAGACATTCGGGACTAGAAAAGCAATGCTAACTGGTTGTGCAGAAGGAGTTTCAGACCACTGCTGCCACTCAGATGTAGCCTCTGCAGAGCCCTGAGTGGCTGGGATGTGGACTTGGATCCAGCCTAGGTCACCTGTGTCACTGCGGTGCCTTCCAGAGCAGTGCAAAAAGGTGAAACCAGGTGGACTTCGAGTCACATGGAGTACCTTTGGAACTAATTCACAGCCTATCAGGCAGGGACCATTCTCCGTTCACTTTGCCCTGCATACCATGCTGCCTGCACCCAGAGCTCAGGGATGCAACAGATGGAGAAAGGCCAGCAGGTTTGAAGCGCTGTGGGGCCAGGGCAGGTGGGCAGCAGGTGGGAGTGCTGCTGCTCGGGATGCGTGTCAGCCGTGGCCAACGCTCTAATTCAGGATTCCTGAAATAGCAGAGCAGGCCTGCTTGGAAGCACACCGCTTCCCCCAGCGCCTCCTACGGCCGCCATCAGCCTCCCACCTCCACCAACCTCCTGAAGCTGGAGAGAGCGCTCAAGTGTCATTAACAGTGCTAATTACATTCTCTCATCTTTTTATTTTTTTTTCTGTTTTTCTTTTTTGCCTTCAGCAGATATCAGAAAAGAAGAAACTTTTTATAGAACTTCTACCATCCAATTGTACGACACGTATTCAGCACTGCAAAAGCTAGCCTAAGTTGCTTTTGATGTACCTTTAGACATCAAAACTGAAAGATTTTACTTTAATAACAGAGAGCTCTGGAACCAACTCCTTTCCCTTTAAAGCCATAACTTTTTCTCAGTACACATTCCACCATCTATTTCTAAAGGTTTTCAGTATATCAGATTATTCATTTCCCTACATTCTCCAACCCCATTAAATCAACTTTCATTATGATTTTCAAAGATACTTCAAGTCTTTTTCAACAGTTTTGAGACACTTGCTGGCAGGGGATGCATTTCCAAACTGTTTGTTTTCTCATGAAAACTGAGTTTTGCCTGGATGCCAGGGTCAGCAGACGTTTTATAAATAGTTTTGGACAGATGACAGGAAATGATGTAAGGTATCAGTCCAATCCACAGAGGGCAACTGCCTGTAGTGCCCAGAAAAGAGGGAGTTGCACCATTGACTACTACACAGGGAAACAACAACAAAAAACAACTGCAGAGAAGCATCAAGTACTGCAGAGGGTTTCAGGTTTGTGAAGCACAAGATCTCTAGCCTCCATATTACAGCTCAAGGAAAAAAAAAAAGTATTTGCTTGCAACTACACTACAGTGAAAACCAGCATAATTAAATTTTCCTTTGAAGAGGAAAAATTGAGCAGAATTGTCTAAACTCGCTTTGTCTTTTACTAATAAGGAGGAGCTTTCTGCTCCTGACATGCTCTAAATACCAGCAGGCATTGGAGATTCTCCAGACTGTGGCTGGTGCCAAACACCAGGATCATCTTCTTACCCTGGCATTTACCATCAGCTTCAGTAAAGTCTCTTCCAATTCAAACTGCTTTAAATGGGCTCCAATAATAGCTGCTTAAAAGTTAATCTTCTGTTCCTCTTCGCAATATTAGTACAGATTGGTGAAGCAATTCACTGTCTCATTTAGTTTCTGTCAGCCTCCACGAAGGTAAAACTCAACCGCTTACCCCCAGATAAATGCTTTAGTTGCAATAGGGGCAAAGTCCACGGTAGAATTCTCAGCAGGCTGAACTTCAGCACATTAACTGCAGCCTTCCCCCAGTGCTCCCTACCAAGGTGCAGCTCTTCCTAATGCCAGCAAGCCCTGCTCTCCCCATCCCTCGCCACGCTTTCACACCACTGCTGACTGACAGCGTTCTGCGTACCGCAGGCTACGAGTGTTACTGAGACACAGTGACCTACCCAGTAGATGTGCCTGCTGAGCCTCTCAGTGCTGAGAGCAGCACGGCTGCAGCATGCAGAAGAGCTGTCTTTGGAGGGGCACCAAGCACTCAGGTGTATTCACACACAGCTCCTCTGCCCAGAGGCATCCCCACAACCACCCACAGTGTCATCTCACGCAGATTCAGCCCCAGGCACACTAGCATGAGACCTCTGCTGGTGTTTTTCTTTAACAAAGAATTAATATTTGATCCTTCTGGTGGCCCTGCTTTCAGAAATGGAGTGTTTCTGCTCACTGTTTGTTACTTATCTGCTGAGAAGCGTTTCCTACCTACAACAGGAGTAGGTAATACACGACACTTTTAAGCTTCTGGACTGAGTAACTGACTTTACCAATGCTCTGAAATTATAAAACTCTAAAGAAGAATTTGATTTTTTTTGCACTGAAAGCATTGCATCTGACTAAATTTTTGTTATTTTGAAGATATTACATCTATCAGGCAGTATTAAAACAGAACCGTCCCAAACCTTCTCTGTTAAATGCTGTGCAAATAGAAACAGAATCCATCTGCCTATATACAAATTCCAGGAATTAAAGATAATCCGTTAGTGGTGTTCACACATGGTGTGTATGCATGAGAAAAAAGGAGTCTGAGAGGATACAGGAGAAGGTGGGCAAGGCTGTCAGCCTCAGCAGAGCTCAGTGAGAATGCCAGGGCATGAGATCCAACTGTCCTTAATGATCACCAGCATAAAAAAACTGGAACTGTAAACCTGGACCTCATTCTTTTCTGCACTTAGAAAGAAAACCTATATATGCTGTTTGCTTCTTGACCTACAAGAAAAGGTGTCTGCATGCCTATTCATTGAACAGCCAGCTCCACAAAGACATGCTCTTCTTGTACAGAGCTAATGCAGACTACTTCACAGGACACTTCAGTGCTGAGAAATCAGTGAGAAGCAGCCCAATCACATCACATACAATCATGTTTGGTACAAAGCTGTTAGAACCAAAACACCACATGCACCTAAAGCTGTATTTTGTGGCAGAAGGAAAAATATTCTGCCCTCATTCTTTCTGTTTAATGAAACATTGGAGAAGCATTTAAGTCTCAACTAAAATCAATTACTGATAAGGCTATTTTAATAAACAGAAATGTTGCTAAACCTTATCTCAGATTTCTTATTGTTTAATCTGGACACTCCCAAAACAAAGGCATCTGAGATCAATCGGAGGAGAGTTTCAACCTTCGGATCAGCTCTAATTGCAATATTTCATTCTTGTGATTGCTGCAATTCAGCAGACCTTGATGTCATAACAGACATTACATGGCCGCTCTTGCTGTCATCCAGGGCAATGTAACTGAGCACATACAGACACTATGTCTAGTGTTCCTGGCAGCTCGCAGTGACACGAGCCAGGTGAAAGCCCAGTCTCTGTTCCTTTGCACCCATTATCACAGAAGGCAGGTGCACAAGTCCATTCATTCCTGTTCAGTTGCAGGAGAATATTTCTGACAAGGCCAGGCTACTCGATGTGAGATTACATTAGGTCACCCAAAGCGACAAAGTATAAGGCTTCAGCCACTGAGCAGTGGGAAGACTCTTCCTGATAGTCCATCTTGAAAGAGCAGCCCAGACGGACAGACTGCAGCCTACAAACCTCTTATCTTTTCCTCGTTATTAAATTCTCCAAAACAGATAGCCTCTCTAAGCTACAAATTATCTCAGAAAAGATGTACCCTTTGTGCCAAGGATGAGTGCAAGTCTCAGTCCTTGCCATGAGAGTCCAACCATCCTGACAGGTCTGGACAAAGAGTCTCCCTTGTGCTGCTCCAACATCCTTCTTCAAGGGCAACTCCAAGGAAGACCTGACCCTCAGGTTGGCCTGTTACACACACACTGTCTTCAAAATGCAGTGCAATATTCACTAAAATGAAATTGCTGTTTTCTGCCCCAGCCCAGCAAAGGTTTCCGAATGTCGGCAATTTATTTTTTCCTGTCAGACAACCCAGGCTGATATTTCCACAGTTGCATGGACTGTCTAAATACTTGAAAAAAAATGAGATTATTATGGTCTGTGATAATACTCTCGTTTAAATAATTAAGGCAATTCATTTACTTGTAGAAAAAAATGATTCAAGGACTATACGTACAATTTGCGTTCAAAGTACTACCCTGAACCCAGCGTTTATCATCCTTGATCCAATGACACTTGTTAGTAAACAAGACAGATGTAATTATTGCTAGGAGTAATAGTAAATCAGTGGCAAGACTTGAACAGGCCATTGTCAAGTTGGAAAACTTCAGCCAAGAACATGCAGTAACTGCTGAAATCAAATGAAAAAGCAGAGCAGTAATTGAAACTTTTGAACCTTTTTACACAGAGGAGCAAGAAAATTTATCTTCCTGATTGCTCTAATGTTTCAGATAGCAAGAGAACATGGGAATATGGCCTTAATGTCAGCTAGTAAACTTCTGTGACCTTTCAAGGGAGCTATATCTGCCATGACGATCACCGTAATCAGAACAAGATCTATCTGCTCTGACATAGGTTGGCTGCATGAGCAGATACCTCTTTTTCTCTCCACAAGTGCTCAGTGCTTTGCTTCATTCATTGTACAAGACAGATAGTGTTCACCTGATTAGCAGTAATTGGATACCAGGAAAAATAAAATCCACGTACTGCCCTATGTCTTATTCACTACACCCTGTCCTGGTCTGAGGACAGAATCAGAGGGGATTTTTTTTTTTTTACTTTACAGGGCTTAAGGGTTCTGCAAATATCCATTAATTTTATTTCTGCAGTCTGCAAAGCTACCAGGATATTATCATTTCCACTTTCCTGAACTGAGTCACAAAGATCAAGGTCACAATAACCGTTAATAGCAGCCAATTTGAAATTCCTAAAACTTTCAAAGCAATTGGTACTTTATTCTATCATTCAGGTTTTCAAAGTGATTGGTACTTCTTTCACCAACTGCAGATTCACAAAGTTCTGAATTTTGAGCATTTGCAGATAATTCTAGATATTTCACATAATTTCTAGATAATTCAGATAATTCTAGGCTTTGTCCAGGTTGGACTTCCCCCAGCAACAGAACATCCCCATGTAGCTGTGTTTGCACACCCTCCACACCAGCCTCTCCACCCCCTTTCAGCTGCTCCACTGATTTCTCCAGCTCTCCTCTCATTTCCCATTCAATTCTCAGTTGTTATTTGCTTTTCTCCTTTCAAATTCAAGTAAGATTTTTTACACTTTTTACAAAGTTTTCTCCCCAGCCTATTCCTTAAAAGTTCCCAACTCATTCAGTCCTCATTTCTTCTGCATTTGAGCTGCTTCCAGCTTCTTACCTGCAGGAGCCTTTGAAAGCAGCACATGGGAGGAATGGTCCACTTACATCATATTAAGGTGCCCCAGCCCAACAAAACCTGCAGCAGCCCACAGACACAGTCACAGGAGAATCCCTGTTCAGAAGTTTTCTCAGCTGGAACACACCCAGTACTGACAGACTGCGTGGGGAATTTGTCTGCTACCACATCTATCCAGGCTACAAAACCTGAGGTCTCCAGTTCATATACATTAAGAGATTTTCCACGAGGATAAAACACAGCTTTGATTCCTGATTTCAAGAATGTCCTCCTGTTCTGGAACAGGCAAAGGATTTCTAAAGACTCTCTTTGTTCACCTGTTTTAAAAGTAGGGCAAAATCAATGCTTTCCTCCAGCCCTGTTCTTATAAAATGACAAAGCAGTTGAGCTAAATTTTCCATCAAAGTTCAGATTTGGAAGTGTACCTGGCACAAAACCTTTCTATCCAAAGACTTAATTAGCAGTCGGTCAAGTTGCATCTATCAAAAAAGAGACAAGTACTCCCCAGACTGTGGCAATGCAGGAGCTCTGTGGCCTCACCAGAGCCGCACTGTGCTTTGCCATGCCACTGCCCTAAAGCTACTCCCCATCACTTCTCCTTGTGGGCAAAGGAACAGGCACAGAGCCGCTTCTCCGTACCCAGACCCCTATCAGGCTGCACTGCACTTCCAGGCAACCTTTTCCTGACATGCCCTGGGAGCTTGAAAGCCACTAGGCATGCTGAGAAACGTGGTGGTACGAGAGCCTTCTCACACGAGAAAACATTAGAGCTGAAAAAGAGAGGATCCATGTTTCTGAGACCAAGGGGGCACTGGCGGTACACAGGTATGGGAGCACAGGGAGGCTGGGGGTACGGAGGGCTCTATTCGATACACTGCATGATTCCCTGTTCCATAAAAATATTCCACGATTCTATGAACTAATCTCCATCATCAGCTTCTCAATAACCTCAGCTTTCGACTGGTTGGAGGGACTGTGCTCAGGGAATGGGAAGAGACGGCAACAAGGCAGATTTAGCTTGGTTTTCAGGTGGTGACAGCAGCTGTAACTTGTTATTATCTCCACATGACAAGCACTCCAAGACACCCCCACACCAATCTTATTATGAAAAGCTAGATTTCACAAAGCTGTTTTCCAACATGTCATACCCAGGTTTTGTGGCTTCCCCTGACAGCTTCACAAAGACGGGTCACAGCAAGGAGCACAAGCCGGGACCTGGCCTGGCCAACAGGCCCTTCCCACTGCCCCGCTCTCTGGCTTTCACAGAGGCTGTTCCACCTGTCTGTCATTCAGCAGCAGGTCTGTTCCTGGGGTCTTTACTGAGGAGATCCCAAAATGAGACCTGTCGCTCCTGCTGCCCCTGCTCACGTGAGCCATCCTCTGCCACCCCGCAGGGCCTCGCTTGGTGCTGCCACCATCGCCTGAAGAAGGCACGCAAGCTGCTTGTGATCCTTCAGCAAAATGCTCACAGCGACGGCAAGCAGAAACCTAGAATACATCCCCAGATTCACCCTTCTGTTCCTTAAAACTAGTGTTTATTTGTGCTGCAAGTGATGGCAGCCCCCCGTCTACCCTCACTCACTTATGTTTTCCCACGTGCCAAGATGAAGCTTTGACTTCCTCTGCAGAGAGAGCACAGCGTTTACATTTACAGGAATGGTGCTGTGCTTACATAAAGCTTCAGACAATGCCAAGTTGAACGTCTGACAGAGGAAAACCTCCTGTTAAAAATATATTTTTTGTCTTTTCCAGAGATCTAATCTATCTTCTGTGCATTCCTGACCTTCAGAAAGTATTTCCATCTCACACATTAAGTATAGCAATCCTCTTAACAAGGGAACATTTTGTTAGAGCTTTAAATTGGGTTACGTAAATTATTTGTAGTTCTGACAGCAAGTTTCTCTTCCATCCGCAAGGACAGATAGCTGTTAGGAGATTGCTACAAGGTTCATTTGCAATCACAGCAAATAATCATCTGAAGGCACTGTTTGGAATGGGATGTGTCCTAGGGATACACGGTAAGTTTAATAAGGCATAAAAGCTTTTATAAAAGCAGCATATTTGATAAATAATTTGCAGTACAGTAACCACACAAATAAAAAAATACAACAACAAACAATGCGAGTGGTAAGTTAAAGAAAAAAAAATAACTTCTGACTCCCACAAACTTTAGGAGGAAGAGAATACAGATGGGAAAAAATATCTATTTATCTATATAAACAGAGAGAGCACACACAGTTCCCTGCCAGCAAGTGCTGCCTGGCACCAAGCACGTCCCAGCCCCTGAGCTTACCCTTGCTGGCTACAATGGGAATTGAGAGCAGTCAGGATTGGGCGCTTTGCATCCAGTGAAGTGCTTGCTCAGAAAAAAAGAGCAGAGTAGAAAAGTTATTCAAGAAGTACTAGCACTACTTTCATTCGAAGGCTCTGTGACTGAAGAAAGATATTTTTCAGTACTCTGTTCCCACTCTTCCTTCTCAGCACCTCTCCTCATCAGAAAATTAGGAATGGGAAAAGGTCACAGGCAGTACAGTGTCCCTCCTTCCTTCCTGCAGCCACTGTTCAGGCTGACTGGAGCACTGAGTTTCTAACAGTTTCTTCAGGAATAAGAAAAGAAGAACACGATTTATAAATCAGGTCACACTCCTTTTTTTTTTTCTTTTTTTTTTTTTTTAAAGGTTCCCCATTCAATTTGTGAGCAGCTTTAAAAATAAAAACAAACAAATTAAGCAATATTTTATTCAAATTGAAAGCGTTTTGTTTGACTTTAGAACACAGGTCACTTAAGAGAAAAATTTAAAGTAAGGATTTTCAGATCAAAATAGGGACATTTCATTTTAAAATCTCTGTAAGAGTATCTCAGATTTTTCTCCCTAAGCGACAAGAGCGGTGAGTTAAAATTCAAGGAAGTTTTCATACAATTTTAAGCATTAGCAATTGGGAAAATCCAGAAAAGCCTCTTTCTACACAGCCCTGTTGGCACTAAGCCCTCCCCAGCAGCAGCCCAGGCACCAACAAAACCAGCCACCCTTTCTGCAGCATGAAGGCACTACAAGAACTGACACTTGAGATGAGAAAGAGCGCGCGGGTTTGTTAAACCACTCACACACACGCACAAACACAAGAAACATTCTAAAGGTGGTTAGCAGAGGAGGACCTTTACTCACAGGACTGAACACTTTCTGATCTCCCTGTGAATACTTTACCTTGGTGTTTCCAGTCCTACTGAGATAATTCGTAGTGCTGTATTTCTTTCATATCCCCTCCCCTTCTTTGATGCTAACTACTTATCTTCAGCAGTCTTTACGGATCATCACCTTATTAATTAGCAGTCTGTCTTATAATACTTTATCTACAGAGAATGCAATGTATTAGTACTTCTTGGTACAACATTAGTTATTTCTCTGAATTATCTGGAGGCATTAGCTGACTAAAGTACAATGCTTTCATTGGTATAAAAGACCACCTATTGCTATTTTGGTTATTCACAAGAGAGAGGCTTTTAAATGTTAGGTAGAAAGTTCGATCTTAGTCCTTTATACTTTTCTCTCTAAACACACAGATCTCATAGGAGAATACACAGACATTTAACTTACCATTATTGAAGCTATCTTTTGACTTCCTCAGTATCATTAATATTTAAGCAGAAAGAACAGAGTGAAACAATTATCCTAATGACACCACGCCAGAACTAACAAAATGATTTTTAAAAAGTCACACAGAACAAGTGAGAAGGTCGACCAGAAAATGCTAGTCAGGAATAGCCGTGATCTGATGAGGAGGAGGAGGTTATGTTTCTGTGATACGAGCAGCGCACAGCTGTTACTCTAGTAATAATTCATCATATTAATATTTAAATGAGAGGAGGAGGAGGAGGGCATGAGACTGTTGTGTGACTCAATGGTCCCTCCCTGTCCTTAAGCAGAAAAATAGGCCACCAATACGGACAGAGCATTAGGAGCTACAGAGTGGGAAGGTTTGTTTTTATTTCCTCCTGAATAAAAGTGGGCAAACTGGTCCCCGAATCAGTCTTCAAACTGCACTGTTTTTACAGCTGAAAGCTAAATTCTATTTCTGCTTTCAGAAGAAGCCATTGCCTAAAGACCAAATTGATGAGGGAATTGCTGCTCTAGGTCTGCACGTTGCTTCTAGGATTTCAGTATATTTCCAGAGAGCTTCACTTCCTGCAAAGAGCTGCCCGTAGGAGCCTTGTCTGACTCAGGGAACTGCAGAACCTCTGCTGTGCTTTACGGTTTTTCTACAGACACGGCGATAAAAACCCTCTTTTCAATCAGCACTCACCTCAGGCTTCTGCCACCACGTCAGCCCAGCAGGGTCTCTCGCACAAACAGGCTCAGGAAACTGCTGGCACCTGAGGCCGAGCAGGAGTGCCTGCCTGTAGGAGAGGCTGCCGAGAGCTGCAGCGAGCTACACCCAGCAACAGCACGGGGCTGCAGGAAACAGCTGATGCAGGCACAACCCAGACAGATGTGGGTGGCATCCCTGGCAGGAGAGGCAACCTGGCCGTGCTTGGCTGCATATAGGGTTGCACAACTTCAGTAAAACGCCGCCTCTCACATGCCAGCCTTTGAGGTGTTGGGTTTCTTTTTAAATTCGGTGCAACTCCTCCTCCTCAGCAGAAAATGTGTTACTATGACACCCCTGGCTGAGCATTGCATTGTTAGCGATACAAATGTATAAAGGTAATAAGCAACCATTTAACCAGGAACACAGACGCAAACTCCAGAAATTAGGATGGTGCTTAATAACAAGTAGCTTAGAACAAATCCACAGAGAGAGATTTGGCTCAATGCTCACTGAGAAAATAGAAAATATGCAAAGTAAAATCATTAAGAGATGCCAAACTGATGCAGTAACGTCAGTGTGCAGCACTCTGAGACAAGTTCTTCATCTGAAATTTTCTATTTTCTCCTATTCAAGCAGAGACATTTCTCCCTTTGATTTCATTAGTGTAATCCTGAAAGATAATTTTGCAAACCACCTTAGTTAGTGCTGACATTAATTTTAACTGATCAATACAAAGATTTTATCTGCTTCATCCTGCACCACAGGATTTGTGTTAACACACTGCAGGAAACACAATTCTGCAGAGCTTCTCCATAGCCATTGTTAGTGTTCCCATTGAGTGGCCATATAAAACTGGTCTTCATAAATTGCCACAGAGATCTGTGCCTAGAGGAACACCCTGGTCATGTTTGGAGGAACAGAGGGTACCTCCTGTACTGCTGACAGGAGTAGACAATGGACGTCTCCAAGAGGACAACCTCCACTCTGTGTTAGTAATTACACTAAGGCTGGAGAAGTTGGGCTCCTCTTGCCCAACCTTGCCTTAATTACTGATAGAGTCCTCTTCCCAGCTCCACTAACACTGCTGCCTCGTGGATAGGAGCTCCAAGCAGTGTGGATACTGATGTGCAAGGCTAGAATTGGCCATCTACCCCATTAGTGCTCTCAGTTGTGACCCACGTGTTCTCAACCACATCAAAAGGCAGAAGCCATCCTCCTGTTCCTTGAGCTTCTGTGTCACCCTCTGGTGACAGCTGCAGCCCTAACAAGCATTATCTGGCATCCATGAGGTTGAAGACCATTTGCATTCCCACTGATGTGCCCTCACTAATATCTCAGCAATTGGGGGGCTCAGCCTTCAGCCAGCTTGGATGTTGTGTTTACTGGTCACAAAAGAGTGGGGGGCTATGCTAGAAGAAGCAAAAGCATCATCAAACTTCTCTGTGATGAGGTTGGGTCTAGTCCTCCAGAGTTACACAAGGATGTAAAATACTTTCTGCTTTCTGTCAGCAGTACCAAACATGTTATAAGAGAAGTCAAATTTGCTTCTCCTTGTTCAGCCTCCTTACTACTACCACATACTATTTTGGAACCAAAATCTTGTGCAAGCTGTTACCCAGATTTCAAAGCATTCACATATAATTGTTAAAGTAATCTACAGAGCAGCCTTCAGTTTTTCCAATGATACTCAGCAGGCTGAAAAGGTTAGCAAGGCTCACTGCTATTCCCTCCCACCTCTGCATTTTAAAAACCAAGTGCAAAAAACATAGTAGCACACATTAACAAGGAGAAAAGACTAATGTATGATTTTAAGTCAGAAGAAAAATTGCAGACAAAGGTTAAACAGACTTTGCAACTGCTGAATTGCTAATTGAAGGTGAAAGTGTGATAGGAGATAAACACCTTCAGGTACAGATTGGGTCAGCTGACAGATTTAATAGCTTCCATAGAATATTGCATTGCAACATTATACTGTTTGTAAGAGCAACCACCAGCTTCTAGCTGGCTTAGGTGGCAACTAAGCTTTGTGTACAAAGTTTGAGAAGTCCATGCTCAGATTTGCTCTACTTGCAGCTACCAGAAGTTAGTAGTTTAATATAAATTCAGAAAGGGCTCCAGCTTCTATTGACAAGTCCCCTTGAGGACAAAGCTTTTTCAGGCTTTCTCCAAGGTATGCTCAAATCCCACTCTGTTCCTGCCCATGCTCTTAGTTAAATAGAAAGGAAACAAACAAGTTATTTTGTTTCTAAAACCCAATATTGATAAGGGAAATCCTGCCCAAGGAGGATACCGCTAATTTCACAAATGCTGCTGGGTTTACTTTTGCACTGAAACTTCTCTCCTGGGGATCTGGGGTAGTCTCCACTCACCTTGGAGAAGATATGCTAACTAAAGAAAGAAAATCAAACACTGGTCAGTGGCAATTAGCTCCACTGCTGAATTTCATTTCAAAAGAAGTAGTCTAACTCCTGACTCAAGAGACATCATACCACTCATTCATTCCCCTCACAGCCAGACATCGAGTCTCTGCCACAGTTGCTGAGCAAATGACAAAAATAAAGGAGTTCACTGCAAGGCTGGCCAACACACTTGTCCTAACAACAGAGAGATCAATGTGAAGAGCCCTGCTGGCACCAGACCACCTAGCAATCATCACATGCAAATTCTTCATTCATTAGCAGCGCCAGGATTTCAAGTTAGAACCATCAGATGAAGACTTTTGGGCCCAGCCACTGACAGAGTTGAACACACTATGCTCATACGCAAACATTTCTCAAATTAGATGGGCTCCATGGCTTGTCTTTGGATGAAACCAGACAGCTGTGCTTCCTGAAGGCCACACAAGTGGACATACACAAAGCTCACTCTGCAACCACCATGGAGTTCACAGTGGGAAACTATTTGTTAGGGAATTAACAAATGATCTCAGCAGTGCTGCGCGTAGCTTAGATTTTGAGTAACAGCAGCAAGGCTTACATAGTTGTTTACCAGTCAAAAAAGAGGGGTGTTTTTTTTATAGTCTAAACTTTAAGAAGTGATAAAAATCTATGAATCATCTAACATGCTGTTTATCTACAGACAAATAGGATTAAAAATAGAGCAGGTAGTTTCGTCTCCTTTTTTCTTTTTTTTTTCTTTTTTGGCACAGAAGCAAGAAGGAGGATAACATATGAGGAAAAAGAAGGCTGCTGAGGATGCTGAACACAAAGCTGTGGATGGGAACTGAGCTTCCTCAATAATTGTATCCTGCTGATGAAAGGCCAGACCTTAGGCACTCTGAGGTGGCTCTTCTCTGTAACGAGGATCTCAGTATTTGGCCTTTTCATATTCACCATTTCTTTGCAATTAGTCCATATAAGCACAAAGCTTGCCATTTTTACCACTGGAATCAGTGCAAAGAGTTCAGTCTTTTAAGTGTTTGGCTCTGCCGCAGAGTTTTTTAATCATTTCTTTCCTAAATGTAACTGATCAACAGGAGCATGCATCCCTGGGTCAGTTTTCAGTTCATGATCCAAACAGTTCTTCTTAACCTGGAAGAAACCCCAACAGAATCCCAAGGAATTTTCCTCAGGAAGGTCTGGAAATCCTCCTTGTCAATACATAATTTCTATCAAGTGAAACATTAACAGAGCTACTCCACTCAGCTGACCGTATCGAGAAACAATAACTTCCTTCCTTGCCCAGGGTAGCACAGACTCTGTTTTGCTGCTTCCTGACCCATGAGCGACCTTGCTACGGACCAGCTCATTTTCAGCACAACTCCTCGAGGTTTGATATTGAGTTACACTGCACCTACTCTTAAAGAAGCAGATATGAAAAGGCAGCTTTTATTTCTTCCTCTTCTCTGCCAGCCTTAATTGCAGAGAAAGGGGACAGACAATAACACTCGTCATCCAAGGATGCTTATTCTCTCAGGTCTTCTACCATCATTTTCACTCTGGAAGCATAAATCACATATGTCCTCTGTTGCCATAGGCAGGAAAAGAATCAGAAATAGGGGAGTCTAGTTTAAAGTCTGATTTATTTATTTACTTATTGTGGGAATCAGTGAGTGACATGGACAGCACATACCTGAATGCCATTCTGCATTTGGTTGTGCTAGTGGCTATAGCTGGCACAAATACGTGCCTATTGCTGCTGGCCGGGACCTGTAACACTGGAGACACCAGGCCTGTCATTCCACAGAGCTGTAGGACCCCGTGCTAAGTTTCTGATGGAGTCAGAGGATGAGATGCTCTGGGAGACCTTTCCTGACTCCAGAAGCCCAGACAGCTTGCTCAGAAGGTCATACGGTTTGCCACAGCAGCAGAAGTGGCCTGTCTGGTATCCTAATCAACACCTATGCCTCTGGCTCTTCCCTATACACTCCTTCCAGCCTCACCCCTCTATGAACAGTTTCTCTACACCCACAGTTCTCCACGCCTACGATTCTCTCTCCCTCCATCTGTCAAGACGTGCAGCCTGGCTGTGCTGACAAGCCCACACCACACTACTCACCCTTGCTAGCAGGGCCAGAAAAGGCAATCTTGTTCAGGACCCTGCTCTTGGGGTACAAACCTAGCTGAGCACAGGATCCCCCTTCCTGCCTCTTCTCTGGAAGAGGTTTACACACACAGGAGCTGTCCTGCACAGTTGCCCATGTCAGGGGGCTTTGTGACTTTGCCAAGCCTTTACCCACAGCCCAGAGCTGTTTTGTAATCAGGATTCACCCAAGCAAGAGGAGTTGTTAAGAAAGTATATTTTGTGGAAAGGAAAAAATAAACCAGTTTAATGTTCCAACAAAGAGTATTAATACAGAAAAGAAATGACAATAGGTGTTGGTTTACATTAAAACAAACAAACAAACAAAACACAAATGAAACAATGACAAAAAGACCCCTTTACCTTCAGTGTAAGTGGACCTCATGGCCTCCTGAAGAAAGGCTGCCACATCCTGTGTAGCTGGCCCAGACTTGACAGTGCCTCATTAGGAGAAAAAAAGTAGCCAAACCAAACAAACAAAAAAAAACCACTCTTACTCAGACATCAGCCCTCTAACTGCAACCTGCACACATTAGTCACAGCATGGCCCAAACAGCCAAGGAGAGATTAGGTCAGTTTACGGGAATGAGCTCTCACAGCAGAGCCCACAGCTCCCAGGAGGCCCCACACTGTCACCAGGACTGGCCAAGCCAGAACAGCCCTGTCCCTTTCTCCTCTTTGTGGCCTGGCTTCTCTCGGGTACTTGAGCTCCCAGGGCAGCTCCTGAGGGACTTGGGGAACAAAGCACACTGTGTCCTGACCAAACTCTGCTGGGCATGGGGTAACAAAGGGTCCTAAGCCATGCTTCTGGACTTGAGAGTCAGGTTATGGGCTGTCCATTTGTGTGGTCAGCAAGAAGTGCCCATGGTCAATCTGCAAGACACAGCAGAAGAAATTAAAAAGCCACATGGCCCTCAGCAATCTTGGTATACAAATGGCACGTCTACTTGTAAGAGCAGGTGCAGGCAGGCCAGGCACCTCGTCCTGGAGCACCCACTGCCCTGGCTGATAATGCTGCAGCTTGGCACCTGGCCTTGGTACTGCCACCTGTGAGGACTGCCCTGCCTGCAGGCACAGGCCCCCAGCAGCCTGCAGCCTTCTGCCAGCTGAGCATGCAGGGGCTGTGAGAGAAGCTCTCTGTGGGATGTTCTCTTGGCTGGCATCTCCCTCCAGAGCTTGTGGCTGGCTTTTGTTTGGTGTTCAGTACTGGCAGCTCTGATACTTTCAACAGAGATGCTAAAGCAGGCTTAGATATTGCTTGAGAAACTCTCCTCCCTGCTTTACCTGCTCTACCTGCTCACCCTCCCTTCTTTGGCCCAGCAAAAGTCATCTCAGCAGCTTGGACAGTAAAACACTGAAGTCTTAAGGTTGCAGCTGAGAGGCAGCTGACACCTGGCAGAACAGATGTGACCATCCTGGTGGAGACCTACAGGTTTTGTGAAGATAAGTGCCTGCTGCAAATGCCCAACTATCAGAGGCAATTCCATAAGGAGCAATTCACCCTGCTGCTGATTGTCCTGATTTTTATCAGTCTAACACAGGGGGTTTGGATCTGAGTCTAGCAGCATAATGACCACAACAGATATGCCACCCCAAACATGGAAATACTCCTGTGACATCCTCACCTTGGCTGGCTCAGTCTTGACTGTGCATGAACAGTGCCGAAGACTGGTGAAGGCAGCAAGACCTCTCACAGGAGCTCAAGCTCTTTGACAACTGTTAGAGGGAGGGGGAATAGAGGAAAGAGGAGAGGGAAAATATTCAACAGAGGTTGTACTGTATCTGAGGATCAGGCAGCTTAAAGTGCCATCAAATCCTTTGTATAAATGCTCTTGCAGTAAAATGAAACAGCAGCTGTTCTAAGGGAAACTGTGGCTACCCTTAGTGATTATTACAAACAGCCAAAATGGCATGGTATTCCTTTTGTTCTGAACCAGATGCTATCATCACTGGAATGTACCTGTATATTCACAGAATACTTCAGATCAGCATATCATGTTCAAACAGAAACTGTTTAATACATTTATACACCCGGTCTGGACAGGGCTTTGTTCAGTAATGATTTCTCATGGGGAGATAAGAGACAGAACTGAATGAAGCCATTAACTATCAATCAAAATACACATTGGTTTATTCATGACTCTCCTTACCCCAGGGAAAGAATAAACAGTTTAGATATCCCTCAATTAAATCTCTCCAGGACCACCTAGTCACAGATTTGCTTTTGATATCCTACTCTTAAAACCCTTTGTTTCTGTCTACCGAGTTCACTCCGAGCAGAGTTAGTATGGCATTAAGCTTCATTTTAATCCCTGCTTTTGCCAAGAGGTTTGTCAACATAGTGAGTCCTACCCCACTCACCCAGACAAAATCTCACTGATTGCAAAGGTGAATGGGGCTCACTTCCTCATGTTCTCTCTTGGGACAAGAAACACACTCAGCAGTGCTCCGAGTTACATATGGCTCGTCTATGCTCCCAGGGCCTTCCAGCTATGTCTGCTCTGGAGCAGGCTTCCTGCATCCCAGACAACTTCCCACTGAAACCGGCATACGCTTCCTTCCCACAGCACAGGTGGGGGACAGCAGGTACCTACAGTCCTGCCTTATTAGCCCATATCTTATGAGCAGGTCACAAGGGCATACTGGAAGCAAAGAGGTAGTGTTTAAGCTGCCAAACAGCTATTCTTTCATCAAGGCAGCAGTGAAATCAGCACTGTACAGAGCTACTGCCATAATAAGCTTAGATCAGAGTCCAAACTAGATGGACACATGCCAGCTTATGACTTCCAGCTCCAGTATGGAGAACATGTTGGATGAGTACAAATGGAGCAGTGTCTCTACCCTCAGCCTGGGAAGTTACAGAGTTCTTTTCTTCTACATGTATACACAGGGAGGCTTTAGGATGGATACAGATAGTGACAATTAATGCCACAAATGTGGTTCCCTCAGTATTCTGTAGTATTAGTATTTGGTACTTCATTCAACCTATTATGGAACAAAGCTATGACTGAGCACTGAGTACTGAGACCAATGCTATGTTTCCCCTTGGGGAAGGGAGTCCACCATGTATGTTGGAGTCCTTCCTTTCTTTACACATGAACCTCAGCCTGGACACTTCCAAACGATTCTGAACTTGTCATGGAATAAAGGCTCAGCCACTGTCTTGTCCTTCATAGGACACAGCAAAATTATCCAGCAATACATCATGCAAGGCATCCAACCAGCGGTACAGGGAGGAGGAGGGAAGAAAACTACATCTGTGAACTGATGACAAATAAGCATTTAAATAAAGATGGAGCTTAGTACTCTACAGCCCTCTCAAAATCTGGGCTTGGTAAGAGACCAGGTACCACTCAGGTACCTGTAACTACCTGAGAACTAGTGCCAGTGCTTGGATGAAAAAATGGTGAGGAGCAGAAGGAAGCATGATTTTCAGAAGTTTATGTGGATTTTTCTGCCGGTTTCTTGGCAGCACACAAACTCACTTGGAGCGCAGGCTTTCACCCAAAACTCAAAGCAAAACTGCTGAAACCACAAACTTTTACAGAATCTCCACCCCAACTAACTACCTTAGTCCAGGTTTTGCTCAAAATTCAAATCTCTGTGGGCAAGGCATCAAGGTTCAGACTGTGAAGAAAACAGCCGCTGGCTCCCAGTGCCTCTCCCAGCCCGGAGCCTGTCAGTGCCGTGGGAAGAGCTGAAACAAGAAGAAAATAGGTAAGCCACAAGTCTCGTCCTGCTTCTGAGAGTAGCAGAAACTATCTAGCACAGGACAGAAACCCCGGACATCCATTGCTTTAATAACCCAACCTACTTCTGAGCTGTGAAAATTTCTGGTAGCAGTAGAATTATAGAATCATAGGGTGGCTTGTGTTGGAAAGGACCTCAGAGGTACCTGGTTCCAACCCCACCACCAGGGGCAAGGACGCCTCCCACCAGCTCAGCTGCCCAGAGCCCCATGCCGCCTGGCCTGGTGCACCTCCATGAATGGGGCACACACAGCTCTCTTGGCAGCCCATGCCTGGGCCTTGCCACACTCATGGTGGAGAATTTCTTCCTCACAATTAACGTACATATAGTCTCTTTCAGTTTAAAACCACTACTCCTTGTCCTGTCACTACAGACTCTCAAAAAAATCCCTGTTCAGCTTTCTGAAGGGTTCTCAATCTATTCTCCACACACTCTGTTTATCTGTGCTTAGAATAGACATAAATCCTTGTACACGATGATGACATTATTTGCCTTAATTACCATATCTGCTTGCTACCCAACAGGAGTAAGAGCCACAACTGTTTCCATTGCACAGCTCTCTGATACACCCCCTTGGTGGGGGCTCTGGGTTGAGCACCCTGTGGTCTGCCTGCTCTCAGCCACCACTTTGTGCCTTCCTTCCTGGAAATGCTGTAATCCAAGCTGGGCACCTACTGTGCTTACTCTTTTTAGCAGCCTGTTCTCCTTGTTTGATGTAAGCTCAGCAATGTCAGAAATGTAGGACACAATGGCACTTGTACCCAGTGTGGGGAGTCAGAATAGTTCTTCCTGCCCCTCTCAGTGCTGTCTGCAGGCCGGACACACTGACTGCAAAAGCACAGTAGCCTAAACATGGCCAGTCAAAACCTTGCTGACAAACACCACTGCAAGCCCCGTCTGTGTTCTGTGCCTGCTGCTCAGTTTCCTGGGATGAAAGGCTGCTTGGCACTACCCAGAAGCAGCTCAGCACTGCCAGAGAGGCCAGCAACTACTCATCTGTGTTGGTTTTTTGTTTTTTTTTTTAAACTACAAACCACAGACAGAAGAAAATCACAGAGGGAAGAAAGGCCTTAAATCATCACCGGAGAACTAGCTACTATGCTTCAGTTCTCTCTTTTATTTCTAAACCAGCCAGATCTGTAGCGTAGATAAGCACATGCTCCAACAGTTTGCTGTTGGAATCAGAATCAAAAAAGCACTTAGATTCCCTACTGAAAAACTGCCTTTATACCTCAGTTATGCTATTCACTCAAACAGTACATGTAAGTGAAAGATATCTTTTTTCCCACATTTGCATTTCTGTAGGAAAGAATGCGTGTGCTGTCCCCTACCAAATTCATTGTTCATCAGAAAGGCAGAGGCTGCTGGCCTGGGGGACAGAGCGAGCGATCACACTGTCAGAAGTGACACTGGCAGTGGATGGGACTTCAGTTCCCAACAACTGCAGGCAGTTTGGCAGCTAGCTGCTTCCAAGACACTTCCACTTCCCAGCCTGAAGATGCAATCTAGGATACAGAAAGCCTTGATGCAGCTGCCTTGTCTCTAACACTGGGTTTTTCTGGCACAGTAACAATGACAAACTTTCAAGTGAGGGTACTTTTCCTGGAAAGCATCTTCTATTTCAGGAAATAAAATACCTAAAATGGGATAAAAATGTGTTGACTTAATTATACACCTACAATGATATTTTAGTGATTCAGAAATGGCATAAAAGAAATCTTGTCTTTAACCAGCATTTCCTTATCGTCATGAGCTTCTAATGCAGGCCTGGCCTCAGGAACATGAGGGACAAAGTACTCTAAGGGAGCTTACAGGAAATGTGGGGAGGGACTTCTCATAAAGGTGTATAGCAACAGGATGAGGGAAGATTTTAAACTGGAAGAGGGTAGATTTAGACTAGATATTGGGAAGAAATTCTTTACTGTGAGGCTGGTGAGGCAGTGGAACAGGCTGCCCAGAGCAGCTGTGGAGGCCATTCCCTGAAGGCACTCAGTGCCAGGCTGGAGGGGGCTGTGAGCAAACTGGGAGATGTCCCTGCCTATAGCAGGAGGTTGGAACTACACGATCTTCCAGGTCCCCTCCAACCCAATCCATTCCATGATTCTATGAAACAAAGCTGCAAGTCACTTCATGCTGTAACTATCTGTAATTATCCTCAGCGGATGCAGAAACCAGTGATCTCCGCTATGCAACACAAACACTTGCTTTGGTTGCTCATTTTTAAAGGGGCAACTGTTCAGTTGCCTTTTTTTTAATTATTATTTTTTATATTTTATTTTTTAAGATAGAGGATCTTAGCAGACAGCTTTTAAAGTAAGCACGAGGCCCAGGTGATTCCTAGGGAGCTCGAGCAGCCCAGAGCCCGCCCTGGCCCTGTGCTCCAGTGCAGGTAGCAGCATGGGATTCAGCAGCATCACACCCTGCAGAACAACAGCTCTATTGCCTGGCTTTGCGTCTGTCACTGACAAACTTATTAAGAATAATCAGGAAAGGAGGGAAAGGCGAGGGTAAAAGGAGAGAAAACATGTTCTCTGCCTTTTGAACAACAGGGGATTGATTCTGCAATCTGCTGCCCTGCGAAACAGGGAGTACTGAGTCCCAGGAAGGACTGGAACAGCCTGCTCCCCCCTGGCTGCTGCAGCTGGCCAGAACATCACCATGACCCTTCTCCATGGGGAAACCCGGGGACTGTTTGTGCAACACGAGGTGTTCTAGGGCTGAACAAGGAGTTTCATCAATGTTGGCCGTGCCAACTGCAGCAAAGATAGTACGTTTTTTTTTCTCTTTAATTGATTTAAGAAATCATCTGTTCCCAAACTGTTAAGCTCTGTTAAACAAACACCCATTTGGAACCTACTCTTAGCTTGAGAAAGGGGGGAAGCCGTCTCCCTTGACATTTCCTCTACATAACCTTAATACACCGTGATAAGCAATTCAGTTATGGTGCTGCTCTTACTAAATCTGGCACCTAGATGCGCCTTTTTTTATGAGGGAAAAATCCAGGCATAAATTTTCTCGTAGCATTATAGCTCTTCAGCTTCCACATAACTACAAGGAGCCCCTCAGAGAAAGGCACGGTGTTGGCTCACTTCCACCGAAATAGAAACAGAAGAGGCAGCGGTGAGGCCAAGGGTGTTAAGCGAGGCTGCAGGCTGCAGAAAGCTGAGTAACCTTCTGAGGGGCTGACAGCCTGTGCATGGGGTGGGCACACAGACAGGCGCTGACGTCCCGCAGCATCGCGCTGCTGCTACTGCATTCCTCTCTTTTGCAATCTGTCAGGGAGCAGCTGTGCCAAAGTGGAAAAAATCCCAGAAAGTTGTTGAAACATTCTTAGTATTAAAGACCTTATGTTTCCACTGCAAACGGATAAAACTCCCAATGAGATTTCTGGTGTCATTTAAGGTCAGCTTGTGCAGCATTACAAAATATCAGGCATTCTGCTACGCAGTACGCACAGATTTTGGGAACATTTTAACGCAAGGATAAAAAAAAAAAGGACACTTGCTTGTTATGATTTACTCCATTGCCTGTCTGTAAGCATACGTAATACCAATTTACTCTCCTTTCTGCCACTGATCTGACCTTCCTTTTCTTGGGCACTTCACTTCTGACACTGCTCCAGTTGGAGCTAATGACTGAAGCTGCTTAAAAACATTCCTCTGCCTTCATTTGAAATCGCTCCTGACAGAGACTGCAGGGACTTTGGCAGAGACCACACAGCACTCTGCTACCTTTGGCTGTGGGGATAAATTCTCTATTCCCGTTGTTCAATCCTGAAATGAAGGGTTTAAGGAAAGGTATCACAGCAACCGCTGTCATCTTCCTGCATCAACAGCCAGGTACCCCCTCCAAAGTGAGGGGAGAGAATACAGACTGCACAATCAATCACAGTGTCTTTTTCTGAACTGTATGGCTTTGTTTTTCCCCATAATCGTTAGTATATAATATCCCTCTGGGGAAATGAATCCTTCTACAAACAGAACTCAGCACTGCTTTCAGAACAAGAAGGCTTTTTCACCCTTCTTTCTTTGTCACTGCAACAATGCACTCTGGATCGGCAGATTTTAATATCTCCGTGGTAAGGAGAGATTGTGCATTAAATGGCATTCCACGCAAGTGAGGACTCATGACTGTGAAGCTGTTGTTTCTTGCCCAGACATTTAATTAAAGCCTATAAAATTTCCATTGTTCAAACCTGGATTATCTCACAGGAGTATGCATGGACAAGGTGAATCGCAGACCCCCACCAGCTGCATTGATATATGGGTTCCCAAACATGGGATGGAAAAGTAACCCAAGAATGCCATAGTAGCAGATTCTGTCCCTCCAGTCTCTGATGGAGGTTTTAAACCCATTCGTGGAAGTAAAGACACGGAGAAGTGAAGTCACTTGCCTTGAGGCATGCAGCAATTTAGTTGCAGAGCTGGAAATAAAAATGAGGGATATGAACATGCTGGACCACGCTACCATCAGCAGATGCTATTGCTTCCAAGTTCTAATTAAAGAGCCGTCATTACACAAAAAGCATTTGTAGCGTGCAGTAAAAACTGATAAAGTTCAATAGTCTGGAGGACTGAAGGGAAGGCATATGTTTTTTAAAGCTCCCGAAGATGATAACATGCACTTATTTGTTTATCTATTTACTTCCCGGCTCTTCAGCCCGTCTCAGCCCCAGTAGCTGATGACAGCCAGGAGGTCTTTTTCTGTGCTAACAAACCCAGGACACTGCCATTCCAAATTAAGAAGCACTAAAAATACGTATATTCTACTGAACAACTTCCTATCTGTGACTGCTTAAGTGAAAGAAACTGCATTCTGACACTCTTATGAACTAGACAGAACAACCAGTGGGAGAAATAACATGTTAGGGAGAAACAGAAGCATTCAAGGTGGTGCAGTCATAATTAACACAGCTGGCAATGTTTAAATGCAAGAAAACAGGTCATAAGCCAAATATAAATTATCCAGTTTGATGTCTTGGTCATGCAAGTGCACACACAGACATGCATGAATACACATTTTTCTCTGCAAAGGCAGCTGCTGCAGCTGGCACCATGCTGAGCACTGCTCCAGCAAATGCTTGGCCTGCCTATGTGCTGCTGCCTTATGCCTAGAGCAGAATTAAGAACTGAGCCTTCACTTCCCCTGCTCTCAGCCCATGGAGGTCTGCAGCTGCTTCCTGCACCCCTGCAGCAGGTTGTGCCACGGGGAGCACCCAGCCTGCCCATCACAGTGAAACACAGTGTGCCTTCCACCCAGAGTGCCAGGGGATCAGAGCCTGCCAGCCCCTGCTGAACAAGCTGTACTATGGATGGACCATTTGCATGTAATTCACTCTCTCCTGTGCTTTGGTTCATAGCCAAAGTCTTGTCTGTATCAGGAGCCTGCCTCTGAACACCAAGACAGCACCTGGGCAGATTCCCAATCGGAAGCACAAAAAGCCCAGGTTTCATGAGCAGAGCTCATTCAGACTTCTGCCAGTGCAACTCCAGCTTCCCCAGCAGTAGCTAAGAAAGTGTGAGCAGACAAAGCCTATGACAGTGAGCCTATGACAACAAAGACAGGGGATGCAGAATCCTTGCCAGGCTGGAGCCCTCCTGTCACGTTCTTAAACCACACCTCATCTCCTTTGCACAGCAGGGCTGATGCCATTCAAAAGAAGTGACGGTGAGATTGGAACTTTAAGCCAGAGCCATGCATCCCTGCTGCCATGTGCCATGGCCACCAGAACGTGGCCTGAGCAGTGGGAACAAGCGGGGCATGGGCCTCCTGCAGCTCCCAGTTCAGGCCGAAGAACTTTGTGGGGCTGTTCAGGGGAACTTCTCGTGGGCATTGACCTCCATCTGCACAGGACCTGGGGTGCAGAGAGGGATGGGGGCAGGAGAGAGAGAGAGAGGGGAATTCCTGGCCTTGCATTACCGCTATCAAAACAGAAGACACGTGGTCAAATATATGGAAGCAGAGCCCTGCAAGCATCATACGACAGCAGAAAGGAAAGAGGAAAAGCTTGCTGGGAAAGAAAATGAAAGACTCAGGCTGTGCTGGTTGGTTTACCAAAACAGGGCAGCAGTGATAGAACCTTTGCTGGTCCGAGTTCAGTCTGGAAGCCATCCTGCAAAGGGAAACTCAGGGGAAGTGCCTGTGCAGGATACACGCAGCACCATGGGGCTGTGTGGAGCAGCCCCCATACACAGAAGCAGGCGGGGGTCATCTCTATGCCAGTGGAGGGGAGCAGTGAGGGGCACAGCCTGCCCTGCTGGCACATGGGCACTGCCAGCATCCAGCATCCCCTCTGGAGCACAGCAGTCCCTGGCAGAGCGGCTGTCCGGAATGCCTCAGCACCAGCCTTCTGCCTGCTTCAGGCACTGCTAGAAAGTGCCCAGCTCCAATCTAGAGCTTGTAATGCCTTGGCTGCAGAGAAGCCAGCCTCTGTCCTCTGCTCCTATTTTCTCCCTGTTTGATTGAGGCTGACGCAGGCTGTGCCAGGAGCAGATCTGAGCAATGACTCAAGCTCACGTCAGCCCCGCAAGGCACAGCACGGGCATGTAGCACCAGGCGGCATTCAGGTCCCAACGAGCAGCCCCACAGCGCTGCCAGTGCGCTCAGCAGAGCTCCGGCCACCTCCCCCTCACCTGGAGTTTTATTGCTGGCACTTCAGGAGCCCAAGGAAAGACATGTTAGAAGGATTTCTCCAAAAGCAAAAGCACATGCCAGGCTAGAGGTTCAGCCAGCGTTTCAGTGGGGCTCTACAAACGTTTACTATGAAAAGAAAAAGAGGAAATCACTTGAAACAACACGACCAGACTTATCTCTAAGGTTCTCTGTGATCCAGGTGTTGTCTTTCTTAAAAACAAGCGGCTGGGAACATCATAGACTCTAGGAAATAAAAAGATTCTTGAGAGAAAAAAAAAAACAACCACCAAACCCCAGAACAAACAAAAAAAACTAACCCTGCCCCCAAACAGATACAGCTGAGGTCTTCAACAGAAAAGAGAGATGAGATAAAGGGTTGTGTAATTGCTCTTTAGACAGTGAGAGCAACTCAGGGCAGGTCTCAGTGGAAAGAAAGCCAACGCACTGCAGCAACACTGGTGAGGCACGGGGTCCTTGCCCTGCAGAGCAGTTGGTTTTGATGACTCTGCTGTGTTCGCAGAAGCAGGAGAGGCCATGGGCAGTGCAGCGTATCCTTGGGGAGGCAGAGCTGTACTCCTCATTGTGCTTTGGATTGCTCATGCCATGATTGTGTCATGATGAGCAGCAGTGTTTAAAGTGATAAAAAAAATTATTCTGAATTAGATAAGGTGTAGCAGCAGTTCTAGCTACACTCAGTCAGAAATCTCCTTTGAGCTGCTAATTCCAGGGCTCCTCCTGATTGAGAATTGGCCACATGCATTGTGCGATGACTGCTGTAGTTTTAGGAGACTGTCGTGGTTGATCTCAGCCGCATCATAGCCTGCTGCTGCCACCGGGAAGGGAACACAAACCTTTGTATTTTGAGGACATGCAATACCTTTGTATTGCTATTATATGCATGAGCGGTGCTCTGCCCACACACCTGTGAACAAATCAGGGCTACCTGTAGGAAAGCTCATGTTTAGCAAAGAGAATGAGGAGTTCGGTTCTTGCAGAACTGTTTGCTTCATAAGATGAGGGCATCAAGTGAAAGCTACCGAGATTGCAGCAGCCAGCAGCACGCTCACCCTTTGAGCAAAAAGCAGAACTTCTACGTAGTCTGCGCTCCAAAAAAGGCTCTCAGGGAAGAAAGGACCTTTTCATCTGTCCACTCGGAAATGAAGAGCTCAACCACAAAATCCTGACTGAAGTGCAATGAGCAGGACTTTGTCTACTGATTCCAGCAGGCCCAGCTTCTCACCCTGAGAATCTCCTCTCCAGTGTTGAGTAAAAAGAGAAACTGCTAGCAGCAACATTCTGGCCTCAGAAATCTGGAGAGGCTTGTTGGCTGACTGCAGGAGCAGTGAATGCACAGCTCACCCACAGTGCAGATGTAACCTGCATGCCTCCTGCTTTCAGAAAAGCTGAGGGCTTCATGTAACCATGTGCAATAAGAAGACATTAATAATCGTGTCTGGTGATGGTTAAGGGTGGAGATAAAATTCGCTATTATCATGGATTATCGGTTTGCCAAAGAGGATGCCAGCAGAGCTGCGCAGTGATGAGGTTTGCATTTCAATAAGAAAGCTGCACAGAACTCTCAGCTTCTCCACAGAAGCAGAGTTGTGCTGAAGTATCCTTCTGAGGTGCCATGCAGCCTTTGGGGGAACCCAACTCCAGCCAGGTCACGGCAAGGCTCTCAGGGACAGAAATCATGGACAGCCTAAACCTGAGAAGGCACTGTGGTACTGCTTTAGCTGCCATTTCCATACTATGCTGCTCCTTAGCTCTGCACAATGCCTGGGAGTGGAATACTCTGAAACAGGTGATTCTTTGAGAGGCAGCAGTGGCAGGACAAAACTTTGCATCGATCAGAACTCACTACTAATGCTCAGCATGAAAAGGGGATTATCACCCTTTGTGTGGTTTTCTTTGGGTCTTTCTGCTCATACCCACCCCATCCCAGAAGTGGTCACAGTTCTAGAGAACAACAGTGAGTTTCTCTTTGGCTCCCAGCTTTCTACTTATGTCCTTACACATTCTCAAGCTTCTTTCAGCAAGTACAAGGGCCTGAAACATTGCTCTTGCTCGTTCTTGGTTTAAAGAAATGTACTGAAGTTCCTCTGACATACTGCTCATTGAGTACAATGAGTACACAGTACAGTCCCAAGAGCTGCTCAAACTGCTTGCGCACATGGCTGCAGAGGCTCTGAGGGACTAAAGGTAAAGGCATCTCCCTGCTTTGAGCCTTATTTCTACCATCCATGACACCTGCAGAAGAAACAACCTTGGCTGTAAAAAATTCTCATGACCCCAAGGAGCTCAGCACAGGAGCCTACAGACAGTAAAATCAAATTCTTCCCTGTGTACATCAGTACCCTTCTACCATACTTAAAATCCTGCTGGAAATGCCAGCAGCCACGCCAATACAGTCCCAAGGCAAACCACGGGCTGATGGCCAGGACTCAGGCACAAGGCAGCACGGCTGCACATGCAGGGAGCATCTGCTGTGTGTGCACAACACCGCCGGCTCCACACATGCACACACACTTCATGTGCACACACTCCCCATCTACAGTCTTATACTGTAAACACAAGCTGCTGCTCAAATGCAATGCTTGGCTGAGCTTCCACCTCTATTTCACTCAAGTGTTTCAAAAACAGGCAGATTGCTGGGATAAAAGCAACCAGCCATTATTTCTTCTGCTGTGGGCCTCCTCCTGCAGCTTTAATACCTGACATTTGCAGCACTCCTTCCCACGGGGCCTCGGAGTGCTACAAAGACAGTCATGCACAGAGAGAAGCATCTGTGCCCGTTCCTCACGTGAAGGAAACCAACACTTTGCACAGCCCTCACAGAGCGCATGTCCTGCAGCAGTGGAGGCAGAAAACCAGGAATGGCAGCTCCCTCCTGCCCATTGCTCCATCTGCCACCCATCATAAACTTGCAAAGCAAGTCCTTCTGTACGACCCTAATTGCAAACCTAGCCTGTTCTCTCCCTCTGTCATTCGTCATATTTGAAGTTGGATATCTCATTTCCTTCAGCTGAACAGGGCAGGACGATTACTTGTCTGATTACAACCGCCCTGCTGCTGTCAGCCTGTACCAACTGTCCTTGTTGTGCCACAGGGCTCCACGCAGCAGGTGAACATCCAGATCCAATGCATGGCAGTGAAGGCAGCAGGAAACTCACAGGCAGGTGCACAGGCTGCTCCACAATTGCACCACCATTTTTCAGCAGAGCCTGCATGCATTTGATAGGCATAAACCATAATAAACTAAGCACGTGGTGCGGGTTGACTGCTGCCACCCTCTCACCGTCTCTCCATTCCCTGCAGTGGTTGGAGCAGTGCTGGCTGGCAGCGGCGATGCACAATGGCAAAGCTGCCACCTCCCCTCACCTGCACCCAGCACCTCAGGGCCAGGGTCAGGGCTTGGTCTGATCTGCTCCCCCAGCCTGGCAGCAGGGCCTGCTCCCAGTAAGCAGCAATCATCAGCATGGGTTCCACACCGCTGGTCCTCAGCCAGCCTTCACAGATGGCCACAGAATGGAGCTTTCTATACAAGAAACAGTTGAAACAACAAAAGCCCTGCTGAGGCTGATTCAGCTCATGAGTCTGTATCCCATTATGGCAGTCGTTTTTTCCAATTGTTCAGGGCAGGAACCACACGCATGGGCATGCACACGGCTGACCTTGCTGCAACACCTCCCCTAGCTGGGGACTGCTGGGGGCAGGGGCTGTGCCAAGGGATGTCTTGGGGGAACACGCACGAGCTCTGGAGATGTACATCAGAGCATGGATGTGCCCGTGACTCCTGACCTGATGAAGGTCTGAGCAAGGAGACAGGGATTGAGGAGCTAGAAGCATTCAGGAGGCTGACATCAGCTGCAGGTCTTCTTTTGCATTATGCTCCAGAGCCAGAGTAGACAAATGAAAGCCATCTCCCCAGCCTTTGTTCTGTGGTCTGGGCTTAGTCACACTCTCTTGCAGACAGCTTGACACAAACCCTGCCCTTTGAGACACCTTAATGCAGAGCACCAAAAACATTTTCAAAGCCCAGGAAAGCCTACAGCTGGTAGAATGCCTCTACAGCTGTTTCTCTCTGGAAATTCACTGCTGGGAAACTGCAAGGAGGCCTTCCCAAAATAATGCATTTATTTAAAGTGAGTAGATGTCCCCAGGGACTGACAAAAGTCTCATAGTAAATTAGGATTTAAATTGCCATCCAAACAGATAGGTGATATGAGCTGAATTTAGCTGCATCTTTAAGTGATTGGCTGCCTTTGGAAATACGTCCGTTAGTCATTTAGATCAAGCCACAGCTGCTTTTAATTTAGCTCCAGGAAATAGCCAGCGATTACTACTGACATATATACTGCTGTCTGAAGTAAGACACACTGAATTGTGAGTTTTAGTAACAATAGGATAAATATTAACCGGCTGAACATTTTGCAATTGTCAGGCAGAGTCGAGCGATATGAGAGTTTGCTTAACAAAACTGTTCAGAGGAGTTGGCCATAGCCCTGGATGCCCTTTCAAGTGAAAGTCATAACCTGAAACTGCTAACCACGTTGCACTGGAATCACATGAAGATGATGCTGCTAGAATTACCAAACCATTTGAGGATTTGAGCAGACAGATGAATGTCTTCGGATTGACAATGAAGGCTTTTATTCACTATGCAAACAACTACTCATTGGAAATGTTAGAGTCAGATAACTGCCAAATCTGATAGAGATTAAAGAGCTGATTCAGACATAGATACACGCAGGATCCTCTGTGTTCTGGCACAGTATGAAATGATGGCCATGAAGCTCTGGATGTCCCTCGGGTGTTTCACCAACCTTTCAAGATGCACACACTTTCCTGCTTGCTCTCACGGTGCTCAGACTCAGTCCCCAGAGGTTTCTGTTGCCTTTTTTTCTGTTTTCTATTACATTTAACACATCAAAAGAAGATAGTTACAGTATATAGCAAGGAGCACCCACGTAATGAATGTTACAATCATTTCTGTACTGCTTGCTGCACTCACAGCCAGGCAGAACTTCCCCAAAAGCAGCGCTGATGGCCACACAATGCTCTCAGTTGCACATGTTCTCTTGTCCTTCCTGCTTAGCTTCCTTGCTGTGGCCTGAGCTCCTCATTCAATACTGTGTGGCTGCATTTTTTTTTTATTTTTATTTTTTTGCCAAATCACAATGCTTTGAATTTGAACGAATGAGTGTCACATTACAGGAAACCATCTGATGTAGATAATCTAAATCAAAAGCAGTGCTAATCTTGCACTGAATCCATGTAAACACTCCTACTCACATCTCCCGAGTTAAGGAATGAAGCACTTTCCCTTCAGTCTGAGGTCCGACCAAAAAGACGCCGGCAGAAACTGTAATTACAGACGAAGCCATCATGAAACCAGCCCTGTGTAAGAACCAGACCATGCTCCAGCTTTAAGCAGTTGCTGCATTATAATGATTGAGGAAAATGAGTGCAACATTTATCAGCATCACTAGGAGATGTTATGTTTGTTTCACACCCCCACCACAAAGCACAGAGCTTGCAGGGGACTCAGTGAGGCTATGGAGTATCATGGTAAAATGAATCTTGGCAAGCCCTCCACACTACACAGGATATTTTTACTTAAACTTCTTTCTCAGTTTTACGAATTTCCTGGTGCAGGATAAGCCCACGTAAAATGCACATTAGCTACAAACTACATTTGGACACTGGTATAAAAACTGAAACACCTCGAGTATTTTTCTTCCTTTCGGTGAAGTGTATTTTGGAGATGATCCATCCGCTTTCCGGTAAACAGTATACTTCACAAAATGAGCTGTTTCCTCCTGTGAGGCCGTGCTGTTTAAAGGAGATGTTCGTTTGCTTCCTGTAACTAATGTTCATGGAAGAATTTTCCATTGTGAGGTGGGTCAGGAGCCAGCAAGGCACTCTGCAGAACAGTGCAGAACCCAAGCGGAGAAGCAGGGCAGGGCTGGAGTATCGCACAGTTCTTCCTACAGCAGCAGGCTCTGAGACTTGAACAGCAGAACCACACCATCTCAGGTGCTGATACATCAGGCAAACTCATTCTTGCTGCTCCCTGAAGTCCTCGCAAGCTCTGCTTAGACTGCGGGCCATGTGCACATCTAATCTTCTCCAGGGTTAGCTTGACATTAAAGAAAAAAGTCAAATCCTTTGCAGTTTCAGGAATGACGCTGCTAGTGTGTGAGGATTGCCAGCGCCAGAGGAAAGCATATGACCTTAGCAGTGCTCAGCCATAGTGGGTCCAGCTGAGTTGGAGCAATGGTCAATCTGGTATAATCCTTTTCTGACACTTGCTGGTACAAGGGCACCAAGGAAAGGGCAGGAGAGAAGGATGAGCACACCAGTACTCCTTCTGAAATAATGAGAAATTCAGTGAAGGATTTTCTTATTCTCTTGGAGATGATGCACAAAGACTGGACTACAGAAGAAGGTCCACAGAGAAGGGACACTATCTACAAAGCTAGTCACATCCTCCATTCTCACTCTGCCTGTCTCCAACAGGTGCTATGAGGTCTGACAGCAAATGCCCAGCAGAGATCGAACAGCACGGTGTCATAGCTCTTAGTGTGTTTATGGGAGCATTTGGACAAAAGTTGTGAAATGGGTTAAGACTTTGAGCCAAACTGAGATACAAAGAGTGACAAGCAGATACTATTATAAGAAAGTTTAGCAGCACCCAGAGATCTGACAGTACTCCCAAATTACAGACAGAATTTGACAATTATGGCTTTTCAGTGAAAACCAAGAGATACCACATCTTGCCTGCAGAACACTTTCTTCTGTCCAGGATAACACTCCTGGTTTGCCTTTGCAGCTTTTCTTCCTCCATGAGCTGATTTCATCCAAGCTGTAGCCTCACTGGGGTTGTGATGTGGTCAAACATAATGAAGAATAGCAACAGCAACCTCCCAGTATAATCTTACTGGCATTTCAGTGAAGATCTCCATGCCAGCTCAGCTAGTGGCTGGTGGCAATGCTAAAAACTTACACAGTTTTTAAAGTCACTAGTGTGAAAAGGAGCTGGTAGGTAGTTCTGCAACGTTTTAGGGAGATGAATGACAACTATAAAAGGCAGAACTGTCTTAAAAAAACATAATGCAAATAAAGATAAACAGATAATAAAAGTCAAGAAAGCAGCAGTTCTAAGAACTACTTTCATTCTGTTGTAGTTACTGCTGAACATCAAAGCTCTTTTCCAGCTTTGTTGTCTCAAACAGAGAGGTAAATAATATGTTGTGCTGTAGCCATTTGTTCTTTAGGACAAACATGGAATATCACATTTTCATTTAAAGATCTAATCTTGAACTCTTATGAGGTGTTACTCACAGGGAGAAAGCATACATAGTAAGGAAAGGAATATGCTGGTAATAATAAATAAAGGAAATATATCTGAAGTGTTAGAAAAGACTTGCACAGCTACAAGAGTCTAAATCTTGAAGCATTTTCTGAAAGATTCTTAGAAACGCACTCACAAATGTAATCCAATAATTGAGAAACCTGATTGTAGACTTGTGGCAAAATAAACCTACAGTAAACATCACAGGGCTCTGAAAGATGCGTGCTTTTGGAAATAATCCAGTTGTTGTGATCACCACAAGAGCAGCAATATACTCAAAAGAAAATACTGAGCCTATCGATTTCTGATTTAGGTGAAAATTAATCATCCTCACATTCACCACAGAATAAGTTTTATCACTTCTTTTGTTCAGACCATGGCTGCCTAGCTTATCACACTGCACTGCCCTCAGGAATATTTTGACAAAACTGTAGTGTTTACACAGGGGTTCTTGATATTGTCTTTGAACCCACGGAATCCAGCTGGATCTCTGCTGCCTGCAACATTCGCCACACATAGTTTTAGACACTAAGATCCACAAAATCAACCTGCAGTTCTCTGCATCTCGCACTGCCCTCTCTGAGGTAAGGGCCCCGTCAGCTGGCACAGCTTCAAAGAACTTCTAGAAAACCTTTATACCCACACAAGCTAATTACTACAGTCTGCATCCAAGATGGACTCTTCTGTGTTATTATGTTGTCAAGGAAAAAACTGTGGCATCCCTAAAGATCTGAAGAAATTCTCAAACAAATCACTGTTCTATATACCGAGTTACACACCACAATATTAAAACACTATGACATATCAAAGTAGAAATAAGAAGAGTTTAAAAACAGAAAACCAATCTAAAAATTCATTATAGCACATCAAAAGCAGCTTTAAATTTGATGCTGCTCCACTGTCCTCCCACACACCCACAAAGCACACGAAGCCCCTTTGCTGCCAGCCGTTGTCCCAAACCCCACCCATCAACATTTAATGCCCGTCTTGAAATAGCCTTCCCTTGCCTCAGATAGAACAGCTACACTACAGACCACACAAAAGTCACACTCTTTCCTATTTTAGCTGACATACCTCTAGAAGCAGCAGCAGGGAAAGCCAAGGGCCTCATCCAACTACAGCACTCACCAGTGACTGCCACATCTCCTGTGCTGCAGCTCCATTACTAAGCATGCCTCACAAAGGACGCTGCAAGAGACATCTCCATAAAACCCATAAGCTCTGCAGCAGAGGTAGTGATGCACTGATTTCATACATCATGCATCCAAACGGGGTAAGAAATAGGAAATCATCGTTCAGACTATTTGTAGACTTTGCATGCATGATATCACACATTGCAACTTGTGCTGCCCTGTGGCCAATGCTTTGCTGAGGGGAACACAATGCCCACTGTAGCTATGGGTGCAGTATTTGCCCCAATTCTGTTTATGGGAGTTACTCTCTGCAGCACATGAGAACCAGCAGAAAGGGAAGACAAAATCTCTCCAGTTTATTCCCAGCATCAACCCTGACCATCCACACTCAAGGAGCAAAGCTGAGCTGGCAGTTTGATACACAGCTCTAGCCAAGGTAAATCAGCTCTTCAAAGGGCTGTTTAAAGTCTTATGCAAACAATTTAAAAATATATGGTAACTATAAGGTTTATCTAGCAAACATAATAGGATAGGATTTATGTTTTCTCACCAAAGCATAGACATCCATCTTTAGAAAATAACTTCTTATCAGCTATTTGGCCATCCTTCAGTGGAGAGAAAAGACACTGGGTGTTCAAACATCAACTGCATTTCTGTAAGAAGCAGGAGTTCTGCCTGCTTTGTATTTGTGTTCTCCTTTGTTTGTTTCAGGTTACACAGATCAGCATCATCAGTGGATTATTTTCAACGCTGTTTAAAGATCATCCCTGAAGGGACACAGAAAAAGGATCCCCTGCAGCTGTCAACAGCTATAACATAACAATCTGGAGATACTACAACTTCCAGAATAAGCAGAGCGTAGCACACAGAAAGAATTGCAACCTTTTTCTTCCTAAAATTTATTCATCAGAAACATACAAAGTACTGTTTCCTTGCATGTAAAAGGAACTTGGCAGCAGCAGCCAAATTATTTGCTCCAATACGCTTGCTGAAAGTTACCAATTAAGCCAAGAAATTCTTTTAATTTCATTGGGAAAGGTGACTGAAGTTAAGGAATACTACAATTGTAAAGTGATGTTGTTATTTCTGATTAATGGTAGAGACTGCTCTTCCAGAGGGAAAACACCTCTGGAAACACACGGGATCATTAAAGGTTGGAAAGACCACTAAGATCACTCAGTCCAGCCATCAACCCATCCCTACCACATCACTCAGTGCCACATTTGCCCTTTCATTGTACACTTCCAGTAACAGTGATTCCACCACTCCCTGGGCAGCCTGTGCCAATGCAGCACCACTCTATCCGAGAAGAAATTGATCCTAACATTGAACCTGAACCTACTCTGGCATAACTTAAAGCCATTCCCTCTTGTCCTAGAAGACAAGCTCTAGGCTAATCAAAAACAAAAGCCACTCAACCTAGAGAATGTCAGTAAGACAAGTTAATCAGCAATAGTTTCAGTGGGATGGTCCTTCCAGAATAACCCTTTGAACTCCTACACCAGCTGCAGTTACTTTGCTGCTTCTTTTTCTCTGCCACTTCTCTGAATTTCTCTCCTTCAAGCATACAGAATGCACACATAGCACCCAACAAATCCTTTTGGATTCTTTCGGACATGTTCTGATTTTTGCATGGTGATACACGTTATGTAAGGGGATCAACTACTGTGTCACACAAGAGCTGAACTATTCCCTACAACCTTCTCAATGGACAAAGGCAATATTTCCCTTGAGGCAGCACAGCAGCAGTGCTCCAGCTTTAACAGGAGGAAATAAGGATTTCATAAATTCAGTTTACATAAAATGATACAACAAACTGACATCAAACAGGATTACCACCCTCCTATTTTTGTCCCTTGGTAAATACTTTAACAAGTTACTTGTGCTGACAATCTGAATTCATTTTTGAAATCAACGTTCATGGGAAATTTTGAAGCACTTGGGAATAATTGGCGATGAAATTAATCTACTACAGGCCAAACCCTGAGTAGTAACACATGCTCAGAACATGGAGTGAGGAAGCTAACATTAACCTCCTAGTATTTGAAGGCACCAGCAGCACCAGGCCCCAGCTCAGCACATCAAATCAGACACTGCCAGCTGGGCAGACAGCAAGCAGCCTGACCAAAAACTTGGGTGCAAGCAGACTCAGTGTAGCTGAGAGCTGAAGGCTTGGACTCAAGTCATGTTGAGGAGGCTGGAAAGAAAAATGCCACAGAGGACTGCTTATGGGGAGCTGGTAGCACAGCAGGCACACGGTGCTGCTTCTTGTTCTTCCAAATTTGCTCACAAAGTTAAGGATGTTTTGTTACTCACATTCAGTATGAGAATATTGTGAACCTTGTCCAATCGCTTCCTACCCAACTGATGAGTCATTATTCCGTGCATCCAAATTTCACTCTAATTACAAAGAAATTGGAACAATTTTCTTGTGTAAGAAACTTCCACTGCCACTGCACACACCATCACTTCATAGAAATGGAGAAAATTATCTTCTGCTTTTAAAAACAAAGTGGGGGAAAAAAAAAAAAAACAACAAAAAGCCTACAGCCCCAACCTAAAAGGAAAAAATACCAAAATCAAAGATATGCTGTGAGTCACAGTGAGTCACGTGCCAGGGACTCCCCAGCATTTCTTTTATTAGAGATTTGCATACAGACACACAAAAGGGACACTCCCTCCTTCACTCTGACAAATACCCGCTGCTGATGGATGTCATATGAGCTGTGAGATGCAAATGACCCTCAAAAGGCTATGGGCCCATCTGCAAGTTATTTTCCCTGCAAGGGAAGTGACTTACAGCAGCAGTTGTTCTGTTGTGAAGAACAAATCACACTGCAGTCATGTCTTGATCCTGTTTTGTTTTGAAGGATTACAACACACACAAAACCTGACAACCTGGGAATTCCAGTGAAAATGCTTTAATTTCACCCGCACATGCTGGAGCAGGCTGGGACAGACAGGGCAGTGCCGTGGTGGGGGAAGGAGTGTGCCAGGAGGTTCTCTTAACGCTCCAGCTGCACTCATATTGCAAATACATTGCCAGGGCCTAAGGAAAGTATTGGACAATGGGACATTAATTTACATCCTGACATGCTGTAGTCGTCAAGCAAGAGCCTAGGAGGGCAGTGAAAGCAACCAGAGGGAAAAGTTGCTCAAGGATGACTTGATGGTTTTAAGACTTGCAAGTCCAAAGGGAACCTCACTGCTGAGCAGTTGCTAGCATGGGGAAGCAGAGGAGAAATCAACAAAGCCTGGGAATTACTTGCTACCAGGGCAAGGTAGAAAGCCCCAAAAAAGCTGTCTGCAACAGATTTTGGCCAGCTCAGTTTGAGCTAGGACAAAGGTTTCCAAGATATCCATTTAAACTGCTTTTTCTCCTGGGCTTCCAACTACTGCACTGTACTAGTTCTTTATAAAGCAATACTGTTCAGCTTGTCTGAAGGCAGAGAAGAAGACCAGGTGCACCAAGCTTGGCCTTGTTAATTCAAACAGCAGCGAAGGCTCAGGAAAGACCACATCAGGTTAGCATTCTTCTGTTTAATGGAAAGTTGTGCTGCCTTTAGCAGCCACGTGCATTTATCTTGCTCGTAGCCATATCAGGTTGCTACATGCCACAGAAGAACAAGGCAGAAGGCAACGTGATGCTAGGTGTCACGTTGTGTTGCCGTTCAGTGAAAGTCGACTTTGTTACAGGCAGAAGCAATTAGCTGGGAACAATGGGTTTGTACAGTAACTGCGGCTGGGTGGGAGTGCTGGGCTGGATCCAGCGGCGGCTGTGAAGGATGACTGAGTAGAATAATGCTTGGCTAGTTAGGACAAGAACAGTAAATTGCCTTATCTGGTGCTTTTACCTCTCAAAATTACCTCCAAATAATATGTCAACTCATTTTAGTCTTCTTAAATAGAGTTAAAATTCCAAAGTGCCAAAACACCTTTCAGAAGAAAGCAGTGATCAGAGGGCTAAAGAATATTCACAGGCTCTAACATAACTGGATGCAAAGGCAACTACATAGGCAGTAAACTCAAAATAGCACTGTTTTACGGGGCATGGTGCACTAGGGCTCACTTACACTGCAGGCACCTCTCACACAAGCACAGCTGCTGGGGTTACAGTAGAAACTTACTGCAGCAACATATGATCTTACCAAGTGCATAAGTAATTACTCAGCTATTGAGGCCAATTCCCATCACCTGTGCTGAATACCAGGCTGTCCATATGAACTAGAGTGCTATCCTACCTGCACGGGCAGCACAGATCACCTGAGCTATGCCTGCACTTATAGCTGCCAGGTTGACGACTGCTGACTTATAAGAACACTGGTCTGTTTCATCTTTTGCCTGCTCAGACACGTTGGAAGTGACTTGCTGTATTTCATGCAGCTTCAGATGAGGCTGTAACAGCAAAAAAAAAAAAAAAAAAGAAAAGAAAAAAAAGAGCTTTCGTAATGTCTGGTAAAGACTGCTCTCAGCTCAGTGCAACCCTCCTGATTTGACATATTATCCAAAAAGATTCCTCACAATGGTGAAATCAGAGATTAACTGATTTCCATTTCTTCTCTTTTCTAAGGAGCCTCACGTGAGTTCATCCCCCAGGGACAGTCTCTGTACTTACAAACCACCACCTCAGAGTTTGTCATCATCTACAGAGCAGATTCAGCGTGACAGTGAGGGAGACATGGCTAGAGCATCTTTACTGAAAGGGAAACCAAGACAGTCATGAGAAACCAAGACAGTCATGAGGCCTTTTCCCCAAGGCCATCTACTGAAACCAGTGCTGGCTTTGGTGGGGAGAATGTGTTAGCTACTGACTTTTCAGGGAGTATGGGTGGGATGTGAGCTCATTTGCCAGCCCAGACCTACCAGTTCTGGACCACCCTCCCTCTCTACCATTTTGCCCCTAAGCCTCCCCGTGCCCTGCAAACGTTGCTTGCACCAGGCAGAACAACCCAGGTCAATGCCAGCGTTTGTCCCCACTGGGTACCAGTCCTGAATGGGTCCTGCTGCAGAAACAGAACTTTTCTTTGTGGCAGCACAATGCTTGCTTTGAAGCACAGATCAAATACAAGCCATGATTGTTTCTGCTAAGTGCAAAACCTCAGTGCAGTGACAGGAAATGAGATATTCAAGCACAAATTTCAAAACTCATTGCCACAGAACACTTCCACAGCTTTCCAGCTGCAACCAGGTCTTTCTGAGCTCCTTTAGCCCACCTCAGCTCCTGTTCCCAATGAGCACAGGAGCAGCCTGGACAGGAGTGCATCACCTGTTTGCAAGGAGCAGACTTACCAGCTCCACATTGCCAGCTGTTCCTCATCTAGATCTCCCTGGGGCTTACATTGCTTGAGAGGGGCTGATCCTTGCCTACAGTGTGCAGAGTGGGCTGTCAGCTGACAGCCAGCTTGCTTAGGGCAGCTCTCACATCCAAGCACAGAGGTCACGTTGGGAATGGAAAGCCATGTGAGAGGAGCTGAGGCCAGTTCACACCAGCTGAGTTTTGGACCTTGGAAGCACTTTAAGAAACCTGTGTTTTCTGTTAGCTTAAAAGTGGGGGGCACTTCAGTGGCTACTTAGCTGTATTTGCTTGCATCACAAACAGCAACCCTGTGCTCCCCCATGGCAATTCATCCAAAGCAAACTAATCCAAATTGACTTTAGGACGGCTCTGCTATTACAATTCCTCTTAATCTCAAGCTTCAAAATACCAAACTGTATAATGCATTTCTGTGCAAAAACATCAGCAACACAAGAACTTACTTCTGATGCCACAGGAGTTACATCTGTTAACTAAAAAGCTTGCTGGCCATGTTTGCATGAAATAGAAATAAAAATTAAATTGTAACAAAAAGAATGAGATTGCATTCAGGGAAGGATTTTTGAACTGGTAGAGAAGAAAGCCCAATTTAGCACTAAAAGTAATGGTAATGCAACAAGGAAATTCTTGGAGAGATTCTCCAGTCATGCCAATGGGCATTAGAAAAGAATCAGAGAGATTCCTACAGGAGCAAAGCAAACCAACTGTTGAGTATCTCATGTAAATTGATTCTGCGGGCACAAACAGAGCTAGTGAATGCAAAGCGTTTGCAAAAATGCAAGCTAGGGCTCTCGAAGGCCCAAAGGCTGTCTACAACCCATCCAAGACCTACTCAGCATGCTGCACAGCAGTTACCATCCTGCATTCACAAACGGGATCTTGGCAGCTCCTCCCGCTAAGGGAGGAGGTCTTTCCTTTAATCAGCCCCTCCACAGCCCTTCCCAGGGTTCAGGTTTTTTCCTAAGCACTGAACAGAAATTAAGACACAGACAAACTGCCATTTCACCAATTAAGCAGAACAAAAAACTCCTTCAGTGGGATATGATTTGTGGATTAAAGCTTTTTTCCCTTGAACTCAGCGGAACCCAAAAAATCTTTTCTGGTGGCTTATCACAACTTAGCTGACCCCGATCCTTTAAAGACTTTTGTATCTCAATACCCCAAGTAAGGTCTTTGTCAGGGACTTTCCAAAAGCAAACAGGGTATGGCACGGGCCTCTGAATTTCACAGAACACCTGAGATGTCAGTGAGAACTGGTATGTTGGATGTCAGGAACAGAACAAGCCTGGGCGTTGTTTCACTTTGAAATCTTCTGCCAGTCATCTGGAAACTCATCACATTGTTCCAGAAGCATGGAAAACAGAGGACTTCAAATGGAGGACGCTGCTCCTCATATTCCACCCTTATGCAGTCCTGGAGAACTGGCAGCAGGTCTCTTGGGTAAGCTGGAACAGATCAGTGGAACAGAAGTGGCAGAAAACAACTCATAAAAATCCCTCCTGACTTTCAGCTGCTTCTTCACAACTGACAGTGCTTTTACCCTCTGAGACATGCACGAAGATGAGACTAAAATGTGCATAGTCCAAGGAATTAACCACAGGTTGCCATGAATTTGCTGGGAGAAAGCAGGGCATGCCTGAAGTAATAAAGGACATGAGGATACTGGTATTAAACACTGTCACAGGTTTTCTTAATCATTTTTGTCTACTCATGTTAGTTCTGAACCATGGCCCTCTCAAACAAAAAAGAACACGGGAATAATCTTAGCAGTTTCACAAAGGAGCTCATGAAAATACTGGAAAATGTGAACTGGAAAATGAATATTTGCATTATATTCAGCTGAAGAGCAGCACACAATGTCTGCACATTAACTTACTGCAATGGAGATACATCTTGCTAACCAAAGATTAGCTGCTGCCTGGAGCTCGAGCCCTCTGAAAACATATCTAGGCTTCTTCATGTAAGTAGAGCATAATACACAACTGCTTAGTAGCACTCACAGAGTTAACCTCTGTGCGCTGCCCTCTTGAACAGGACTGGTTTCAAGATTTATTTGTTTAAACAAGTTAAGAGAAATGTCAGAGGCCATTTCGCCAACTGCCTATGACGACAGCCTTCTTCCTTCTCTATCAGCAGAGAACAATTACACACAGAGAGACAGCAGTTTACTAATGTTGAGTCAGAGTAGGAACATTTGTCCAGAAAATACATGCAAAGGAAAGAAAGATGAGGCAGACTGCTGCATTCTGCCTCCCCATTCTTCCTCTTCCCCCTCGAATAATGTTGTCTAAGCAGAGAATGCCAACCCAATTCTGGCTTGAAAAGACCCATGAAAGAATTTGCCACATCAACAGCCTCATCTGTTCCCAGAACTCACACATGAGTATTGAGAGTAAATTGAAGTCCGGATGAAGGCTAGCAAGGGCTAATGACTGCTGGTTCTATCAGTGTAGGCGACAGCTTCCCAGGAGCACCAGGAAACAGCAAGCCCTTCTGAGGATGGGCTTGTGCACAAAGCACGAGAGGTCTTGTATGTGCTCCAGGATTAGGAGCTCTGAACTTTCTATGACAGCATGGACAAATCACACTGGCATTACCTTCTAACCATAGCAGTGACCGCAGGGGACTTGGGTGGCTGCTGTAATTCCTCTCTGTAAAGGGCTTAGGTCAAATAGCCAGCTGAGTGTTGGGCATGGTAGGGGCCTCCACGTAAATCACAGAATCACACAGAATCACAGAATCATCAAGGTTGGAAAAGACCTAAAAGATCATCCAGTCCAACCATCACCAATCTGTCTGATCTGACTGTAGAAGTCATCCCTTCAATGTTTAATGACACGTACTCAGTAATACTAGTGCAGAAACAGGAACTTAACAGCACCAAAACCAACCAAGAGCTGCACAACATCAAGTTCTCTCCCTCATACATCTCTCCACATTCTCTAACCAGAGGGAACTTTGCAAAACCTTCGTACTCTCAAGATAACTGGCACATTTCCTCCCCAAAGGGTCCTGCTGCAGGTGGATCCAGGCCTTGGCCAAGCTTGGTGTGCTCCGGCCTCCCACCTTGCCTGGTGAGATAATGTGCAGAGGATGCATTTGTCCAACTCACACACTTCATCTGGGCTCTGACATGGTGCTAGAACATCAGCATGAGAAAACATCGCCTCTCTCACCACTTCACTCTCCCTGAGGATCCACTGCTTCTAAAACTGATCTCATCTGTCCCACTGGGAGGTCACACTGATAAGGCAGTTAATGCTCGTGAGGTGCTTTGAAGATGAAAAGTGCAAAGTACTTGACAATCATACCATGGGCAATCGTAACAGTGGGCTTCAGAGCAGGTGATGGTTACACTGCCATCTCTCACCGTTTTGCCTCAGCCACCAGCACCTGCAACACATGGCCTGTCTTGTCTTACAGCTTAATTATTGACCAGTAATGGCTGGTCAGTCATGCACTGAGAATTTCAGTGGGAAAGCCAGCCTCTGCAGGCAGAGGGACATTTATTGGACACTGCCATTGTGCACCAGAGCTACCAGTGCTGCCACCAGGAGTCAGGTGAGGCTGAAGAACAGCAGAGCCCTCTGCCTTCCAGAAATATGGAATAGCAAGACACAGTTTTGCATTTCCTCGGTAACCTGGGAAACCCATTAAAACCCTTTTCTTCTCCTTGCCAGTGCAAAATTGTTGCTTATTGGTGTTTTATATAGCTAAGCCCTCTTTCCTATGTTTTATTTGAACTTCCTCTTCTAAAAATATCTCAGCTGCTATTCTTTATGTATAGCACACTCTCCAAAGGAAGCAAGCTGCTCATCAAGCTAATAAACAGGTACATCTGTTATCATATATTTACTGAAATGGGCTAGGAAGCTTTTTTTTAAGACCTGTGATATCACCCAATTCCCTGAGACACTGAGCTGCTTTTCCCCAGCTTGAGCACGGGCCTTACAGCACTGGCATCACACTGAATTAAGTGACAGGACAAGCAAGGAGTAATTTATTAACAAATGAATTCCTGCTATTACAGACCACTTCCACTGAGGCTTTTAAAGGTTCACAGCAGGGTAAGACATCTCCTTTCTTTCCCAAGAGTACAACTCAAGGCTTGATTTTCATGATTACTAAGCTCTTATCACAGATCCCATTAACTGTGCCAGAAGCTGCAAGCACACATCTCCCCCAAGATAGAGCAGTTTGATGTACAGAGAGGGGTTAAGCACCCCCAGCTGTCTCAGGGTGCATCAAATAAGCGCTTTCCCCTGATGCAAGGGCAAAGTGTGAATGTGTGCTGAGAGGAGATGGTTACACGCTGTGCCAGCGGACCTTCTGCATACAGAGGTAGCAATGGGTGAACCCTGCCAAGAAAGCTTTACCTTCATCTCTTGTCCCTGTACAGGTAAGAAGGGCAGCCAGGGAGACGTGCACATGAAGCCCGTGGCGCTTTGGGATGTGCCTGCTCACAGCCCCAGCCTGAACAACCAAGCAGAAAACTGAGGCAGCAAACTGGAGTGATTTATGGAGGGCTGAACCTCTTGAAGCTCTACAGTAGCAGCAACTTCAGCCCTAAATTTAATTGGCGAGAGGCAGATTTGATAGTCATCTGCCCTCAGTAGAAAATGCTTTAGAGAGCATTCATTCTTCAAAGAAATTCTCCTGCATCACGTTACAGTTCCTCTTTCTTATCTAAGTGCAGTATTAGGCAGACAGCTATTGATTCTCCCCAGGGATTTAATTATTTGCAAGAAATCACAGTCTGCTGCAGCTGGCAGAAAGTGCTGGGTGAGGCCTACTGGTATCAGACTCTGGGCTATCTCATGGCTTGACACAAGAAGGAAAGTGCGTGAAAGTCAGCCTAATTGCTCATGATCAGATAAATGGAGTCTTTGGGCACAGAGTTGAAAGCTCTTCAATGAAGAGGAGCAGTGTTTTTTCTGTTGTTGTGGTTAGGGTTTATGTAAACTATTAAGTTAAAACCAAAGCGTAAAGAACTTACTCAGTCTCTGGTTTCTGCTAGATTCTTACAAGATGGCTGTGGGAGGCCTATCTGAGGAAGGCTTATTCAACAATCCACCCGGAAAATGAAATGGAGAAATGAAGAGGGTTTTGTTTGGGTATAATCCAGTCCCACCACATGATGCTGACTGATCCACGATAAGAGTTTCAGAGCTCAGCAGGTGTTTGGGGAGCGAGTGCAGCCACCCATTTGGAACAGCAGGCAGCCACAAGAGAGGGATCTGAAACAGAGGCCAAAGGAAAAAAAAAGTAGGAGGTCAGATGTGAGCCATGAAGCTAGGCAATGCTTGTGCCAAATATGATTTACCATAGATAAATGACTGTGCACTGGGATTGTAAAGATCCTCTAAACACATTTCTCATAGAGGCTGGGTTCATGTTTGCACAGTGGTGAAATGATTTCTGCTCTTCTTTGTCCCAGTTAGTTCCTCAAATGTAGAACTTCAAAAGAAGTACTCAACAGGCTGAGGATGACAACAATAGCAAACTTGGCAAGTCAAGTCCTGAATCCTGTGCACTACACATGCTGTGGACACAGCCAGCAGGTGTCTGAGGTTACCATGGCCAATCAACCTATTGCTGGCAACTGGGTAACAGCCTGAGAGTCAAAAGGTACGGACACCCGGGAAAGAAAGAAGGGATATTCAGAAAAATGCAATGCAAGGTCTCTTCAGGGGGATCAGAACAAGCAGATTTGTCACTGCTAGAGTACTTGTCTTCATGGCCGAGAGCTTATGCATATTCAGACACTGTTCACAGAACACTTTGTCCACTTCTTCCACATCAGCATTACTACATTGCTTGCAGCAACGGAAAGCTATTTTCATTCCTTGAGTTCCTACTGTCCTAGAACAGTAACAGCTGAGAAGCAACAGCAGGACAATGACAAATTTGCAGAGAATCAATCCCTGGCTGTTTATGGGGCCCAGACACTGACTACACAGGAAGTTTCAGCAGCACAGCTTCAACTGCTGTAAATAATCAGAAGTCAAAGGCACTGCAGCCCAGACCTGTTGGCTGTCAGATGTTTCAGAACCTCATGCTAAGGATAGTACTGACCCTAAATGCACCCCACGTGCTGTCTGCACAGAGCAGAACACTACACATGCACCGCCTCAGTAGGTTTGTATCAGCACTGGCATATGTGGAGGATGAACAATACCTGCTTGTTCAACACTGCCACACTGGCTGCTGTGCCACAGAAACGGCATTTCAGAGCTAACTACAAAGAAAGAGGAATTCAAGAGGCAAAGCTGCTCCTGTCTAACCAGCACAGACTAAGTGACATCAAGGAGATAACACAGGCTCAAATTACCAGACAGGAAAGAGGATGGATAAAGAGTCCCTGCGCATAAGCTGGCTTCCCTCTTGGAAAATACAACACACATCCTTTTGCACGACTCCCTCCTGACTGCTTTGGACACAGAGCTTCCCAACACGCAAGCAGAAAGGCCCGCTCAGCCCAGGGCAGAATGCATCTCCATTCCTAACTTCCTGGAGAGGTGATCACACCAAACACAAAGCTCAAAATCCTTTTTAAGGCTTTCACATACCAAGAACATCTCGGTCAAAGGAGCAGCATGTTAAGCTTGAAGTTTTTCCCACAGAAATTGGGAATCAGGGATTTGTGATACTTTGATTTATACAGAAAGTCAAAAGACCTTTCTCAATTCTTGCAAACCCTGCCCACTTTATTACTGAAATTGGAGCAGCATCTCCCAGGGGAAACAAAGTCAGTCAGCAGCTCACCAAGTTTTGCTCCTACAAAGGGCAAGAGAAATTCAAATCAAAGAGATTAATTTTCTACAAAGAGTGACATTTTTGTCTGAATACAGAGTACCAAATAATTAAATGCTTTGGAAAATGTCTAACTAAATTGGCATGGAAATCTGTAGGTTGAAATATAACAAAATCATGTTTTTTTGTCTGAATCCTCAAAGCCTTGTGCACTGCTCTATTTTCTAACATAAAAAAAATAAATACAGAGAAGCAAAGAACTGATGGCAAAAGCTGGTCAAAAGAAATCTCCAACAAAGCATTTGATCAGCCTGTATGAATGCTGCACTAATTACTGCCATGGCCTGCACATACAAGCTCTTTAAACCCAATTACTGCTGTAATGATTGGCCACTGCATAACCAAAGAGTCATTTCCAAAGGGATCACACCGTACTGCTTTTTCTTTTCCCTGCTAGATTTTTCATTGCTATAACTCTGGTCCTTAGAGAACTATCAGTAATACCCCTAAGGTAATGACCTAGCTAAACAAGGCTGTATTTATAGTGCTATTATTTCCCCCGGTAGTACATTTCAGTGCACAGAGAAAGCAAGTGGATCCCTTGAGGATTATATCCAAACATATCTACTATTTAAAAAAAATAGATCATCGGAGTGAGTTAATTTTAGCTTTACCTAGGTCTTTCAGGGACAAACAGTGGGCCTTAGCCTGGGAAACCAGAGAAGCAACTCAACATGACCTTCTCATTTTCAAGCCAGTTTCCCCTTGCTATTGCTGGGTTAAATTACCAGTGACTAACCTATTTGGTATGGCATTTTAGTGTCATTGCTTTCTGCAGAATGAATGTCAGGACTCTCAGTCCTTGCTAGATGTTGCATTTTCTGAAGAAGTTGATGGTGGAGAACATATTACATTTCACCTTATTTTTATGCCACGCAAGACCATTTGCTGTGACAATGAAATGCCTGGCACTGTCCAAATTCACATCATTCCAAAGAGGTAACTCCTTTATCTCTAATACAGATAGAGTGTATTCTCATGTAAGAGAGATGTTAATTTATTAAAAAAGATGAAAATCCTGATCAGGGTAACATCTTGTGGTTGGACTGGATGATCTTGGAGGTCTTTTCCAACCTTGGCGATTCTATGATCATGGAAGTAAACTGCAACTGTAGATAACACACCTTCTGGATCATGAGTGCTGATTTCAGCTGTCTACAATGATGTGAGCCTCTGTGCTTCACACCTCATCCTTTAAGCCTGAGTCTCACAAACAGGTGTCTTCTCAGGCACACTTTCCCAACAGATATCCACACACCGTGCTTGGAACATCTGCCTAGAACAGCACTAAGGTTTGTGGGAACACAGCCCAGGTTTCCAGCACTGTTCCTCCTGGAACTGTCCTTCCTCAAACAGCCCCAGGGACAGATGCTATTTTAACCCATCATTGCACATCAATTGTTGGCACAGTGTGCCTCTCCATTTCATGCATCAGATGCTTTGTTCCAAGCATTTGATTTTGGGCAGCCTTTGGGACTGACTGAGCTGCACATAAAGGCTATGGAAGAAGCCAGCAGAGCTGGATGAGAACTGCTGCTGTGATTGCTCCTCTAGCTGCTGTGTTCAGAGAGGGAGAAGTAGCACTGAATGGTGAGACAGTACTGCAGTGCAATTGCAAAAAAGTTCAGCAGCATCTCCAAAACATGTACCTGAGGGGGCAAAACTTCAGCTCCAGCCCTGATGAGCTTTTGTGGTGCCTTTTTAAGGTTGTTACCTGCCATTCACCAGTCTCAAGAATAGACTGCTATCAGAGCTGGGGTTTTACAGCAGTTTTCCCAACAACAGTAGGACCAGCACCGCTGACCCGAAGATGTGATCTAACAACAAACCGACCCTAACAATCACATTGAACACTTGCTCTGGGACAGATACTTAAACACTGCTTCAGTGGCAGGAGGAAAGATCAGGAAGGATCTTGATCAGCTGCTAAACAAAGCAACATTTAAACAGTCTCATATCTGTCTCCCCATTCAGTACTACAGAGCTTCAACAAGGCTCTGGGGAAAGAAAATGGAACTGTATCACTTGGATTTGGCCACTGCAGGCAATTTGTCTTAGCAGAATATGTAAATATGTGATGGAACCTTTGCCAAGCATACACTGCCTCTCCCCATCCTCTCCTCTCCCTGGCTTCAGGGTGGAGACAGATTCCTCAAACACACTAATGCTTTTCAAGACTAAGAGATGCCAGGAATGATAGATTTCACAGATGAAGGAGTTTAGTACAAGAACAAGTCTTTCTCCTTCTATGAGGATTTTTTTTTAAATCTCTGATTATTTCAATAATCCCATTTATATTCTGTGGCCTCACAGGTAGATCTATTGATAAAGTGGCACGAGGGAAAACGTAGGACATTGGAAAGGGAATAATTTTTTGTCAAACAACTCCATTTTTTGTCAGAAAGTTTTGCTATTAAAGAAAACATGGCATTGAATTACTTTAAGTCACATTTTGTTAGAGCAAAATCATGAAAGTACAGCCACACTGGCTCTGTCCTTCACCCCACAGCTTTCCACAGAGCAGCCATGAAGGCAGTGGTAGTAGTGACTGGACTGAGGCTCAGGTTCTCTACTGAGCAAGCCAGAAGGGCCTCCCCAGGCAGGCATTGAAGCAAAGCCCTCTCTCCATATCCAGAGATCCGATGCTGAGCATGGCAGCGAGGCCTCAGCAGCTGCTGTGCCCCTCTGCAGCCCTAGGGAGGTATGAGGCAGCTGGGAGAGCTGCCCTGCTGGGAGGACCTGGGGCTAAGTGGTACACAGCAGCCAGGAATGGTCAAACATTACGTGATAAGAAACCGCAACAGCCACTGAATAATGTATGGGATAAACTATTTCTGAAGCGTTTGATCAACTGTACTGGCTATCATTGCTTTTGCTGAATCAACAGCCCGCATCAAAGCACATGCTCTAGATAAAACAACCTGTGACAGGTTAGGAGAGACATTTACTAAATTAAATGCATGGCCCACCTGCTCCTCTGAGCCATAATGCAGTGCATACATGGAAATCCACACAGCTAAACGCATCTCCCTCTGAAGTAGCAGCCTGTGCATACACAATCTGCTCCCTTCAAGGTTTTTCCATTAACATACCCATGTGTACAGCTATAAATCAAAATGAAAGAGAACACTGCAGGCCAGCAGAAAGTAAAAGGGAAAGAAATTACATTGTAGGATGTTTTGCAAAAGGTGGTGATTAGCTATTATCAGTTAGAAGAGCAGACATGGAGATTCAGAACCTTAGCGGCCCACAGCAGAGGGCTAAGCGGAAGGTTAGGGGAAAACAACACTTTCAGCCGGTCCTGAAAACAGAGACATGACAGAAGAAAAAAACCAAAACAAAACAAAAGATTAAAACCATTGCTGAATTCACAATTACCTGCAGAATTTACAGCAAGCAGAAATAAGGAGACAATAGCATCACTTCCTTTGCAGTGTCAGAGGACACGAAGCCTGGCAGGGCAGTGCAGCAGGGAGCAAAGCCTCCTGGCAGGAGGAAGGCCCTCACAGGTGCACGATAACCTCCTGGGGCCATCCAAAGAGCTGATGTGACACAGCAGGCTGCCCAAACCAACACAGGAAAGGGATTAATGTGAACGATTCCTGCACTTCACTAAGTAGTTCCTGAGATGTGTTGTGAGGAAATCATCAGGTTTTCACTAGAAATATTCCCCACAGACATCACTCACCGCTGCAAAAACTTAAATCCTTCCTCACCGCCACATTGTTCCAAATGGCAGCTGTTGTTCTACAGGCTCGGTGGGTTTTCAGAAACAGAAAGAAAGCCTGCCAAGAGGAGTTAGTGCTGAAGAGATGACAATTTGATCAACTGTGATGACCAGACTCCTCCTGCTACCAGATGAGCACCTGTGGCCCACAAGGTCCCACCATCATGCCACCCTCCTGGGAAAACCACCCTTCTGGATCCCCTTGGTAGGCCTGGCAGAGAGATCGCTGCCCAAATAGTTTGCATTCCAGCGCACACTGGGCTCTGCAGCTCAAAACTTGAATTCCCTTCTCATTTGGGGCTAATGATGCACAAGCTCCTGGCTACCAGCTGCTCTCAGAAGGCAATCTCACTTCATATGCCCTCAATCACGCTGCGTTGCCAGCGGGGCTGACAGCAGCACAGCCCGTTTTTGGCACGGTGAATCAGCCCATCAGGCTGGCGGAGCTGGTGCCAGCACAGATGACAAGGCAGGAAAGCTGCCAGCTGCCGCTTGGTGCAGGAGCAGTTCCTATCTGGCAACATCAGATTTTACACTGCTCAGCACTATTATTAAATACAGGAGCCATTTGAAAGCACTACAACAAGGTTACACGTAACAGGTTTAACCAAAGCTGCGTATTTTCCTGCTATGGAAACCAGTCATAAGAACCAAAAAGCTGTCCAAAGCAGGAATTTCATGTGCTACTCTCTCCTAATCTGCCCTTCTGAAGCCCTAAAACTGATGAATGACGACACAGACCAGTTGCAGCCGGCCCAAAGCAGCCATCTCAGCTTTCCACATTTACACTCTGCTAATATGTATTATCAGGGGTCACACCAAAGCACAGAGGTGTTTCTCCTGCCACCTCCAAATGACCTCGTTAAACGCACAGCAAATTGCTCCATCCTCACCAAACAAGTTCCCTATGAACAGGAAGGCAACAGAGCAGTTAAGCTGTAAGGCCTCAGGACAGGTTTTTCTTTTCCGCCAGGAGCAGCAGTAATCCACCTTGCTCTAAGCAAACAGGCAACAGAATGAGAAAGGCACCACAATATCTAGAAAAACTCCCAAAAAATAGCTATAAACTTGCAGCTTGTCCTTAACTCCTAAGAGCAAAAAATACACAGACGAAACACAATAAAAGGTAAACTGAGACTCAGAAAGCCTTCAGAAAATTGGACAACTAAGCAACACAATCATCCCTAGGAGATCACAGATTAAAATCTGCCAGGAAAGCCGACATCAAGTTAATTCTGTTTCAGAGCATGGAGGTGGCCAAGAGAACCTCTCAAGACTTCACAGCTGTAGCTGACAAATCAATATGATGGGAAAGGCATTACAACAGAGATGTGATGACAGAAGGACCAGCATGACAGAAAGGTACTAAAGCAACAGAAGAAGATTATTCACCTGTATGAGAAGATGCCAGGTTCGTAGGGGGAAGCTTCACTAAGGTGGGACGTCCAGTAAAAGATCCTTCCCCATGGCAGTCAAACCTTAAGTGAGGTCTAAGAGGGGTGCAGCCAGGCTCCACCCTTTCCGGTCACACAGCTGAATTGCCTTCATCTGTGCTCCCAGGGGTGACTGTGTCCATTCCACAGGTGCTCAATCAGTGGGTCAGGCCGTGACTCAACAGTTCCTGTTTCTCTGTGAATCTAAAGTCACTGGCATTTCGTGATGAGCACCAAGAACCAAAGCACTCAGAACTGTGTACTGCACAATTCTGCTACTTTAACAAATATTTTCCTGCTTTTTAAACACTTAAGTAAATGCTTTATAGGATTTGTAAGCTATGCTCCCATAGAGGCTCTCCAGCTGGTCTTCCTTTGTCACATCACACGACAGGAACCTCTGAGTTTTCCCTACCACACAAGGCAAACCCCATTGCTATCAACAGACTCCACTCAGCCACAGAATAAAATTGCATCCTGCTCCATCCCTGGAGGCATTCAAGGCCAGGATGGATGGGGCCCTGTCCAGTCTGATCTGGTGGATGGCAATCTTGCCCATCGCAGGGGGCTGGAACTGGATGTTTTTAATATCCCTTCCAACACAAGCCATTCTGTGATTCTTTGACTCTGTATAAAACACCTGAGAGACTGTAACTTCGGTAACATCCAAACATTTTTTGTGTGTAGAGCAGAATGTAGCATTGCAGGATGAGAAGCGCACCGCCGACACTGAGCCATTCAGATGGAGCAACCAATGAATGATGATGCACACAGGCAGTGCCATGCAGGAGCAGGGTGCTGCACCAGATCACCCTGCATCCCAGTGAGTGCAGAGATCACAGAATTGAGTTGGAAGGGGCCTTTCAAAGGCCATCTAGCTGAAATTCCCTGCAGTGAACAGGGACACATACAGCTCCATCAGGTGCTCAGAGCCCCATCCTACCTGACCTTGGGTGCCCCAGGAATGGTGCATCCAGACCTCTGGGCAACCTGTGCCAGTACCTCACCTCAACCCTTTTTCCGTACATCCAATCTAAATCTCCCCTGATGCACAGCTTGGCTGAATTGCTGGGGTACAAGGGCACAGAACCTCTGTGTGCACAGATACATGAGAAGGATTACGTATTTTATTTGTTGAATTCAAATAACTTTTCAGACTAAATTGCACTGTTTTGTGTTCTAAACATTGTGCAAGTTTCAGATTTTCTGTTTATTGTAAAGTCGTCTTTGTTACCGGTCACAACATACATGTATTTATATGGTCTTAAAAGTGCCACCTGGAATCGTGTCCCAAGGAACATTCTCCTGGTAGACAACCTGTGTACTGCTGAATAATGAGGATGTGTTTCAAAAAGACAGAGCACATCTGTTGCTGGGTTTTTTTGTTTGTTTGTTTCAGGTGGTTTTGTTGTTGTTCTTGTTTTTGTTTGGTTTTGTTTTTTTTTGGTTGTTGTTTGCTTGCTTTTTATTTAAAATGTGAGCCCACTCTCCATTAATTACATTTCCAAAGAGCAAAATGCGTCTCTTAAACTCAGCTGCATCAAACCCCCCATGCGCAAGGCCAACGCAGAACATATGTTACAGATGCCTCCTGTGCCTTTGCCTTTGTGCAGTTATGCTCCAGCTCTGCCCCAGGGGAGGAAGCTTCCTGCAGATGGGCAGTGGCTGGAAGCACTGCAGCTCTCAGGGAAGCCCCTCTGGCTAGATTAAACATCTGCAAAGAGCTCTGCCATTTCTCAGCTTTCAAAACAACACATTTTCGTCCATCCATTCCCATACAGCCAAGAACTAGTTTACAGAGCACCCAAGTCCATGCTACAGGGTGGACATGTGAACTTAAGAGGCACATACTGCCAAGACATTATGGCCTCTAGTACTGAGAAGATACCAGGAGAAATATCCAAAGATAATGTACATGTACACAGAGTTCAACTAATTACTGCAGATCTTCAGCATTTCTCAGATCTCCTTGAAATTTTAAACTCTCCCACTTTTTCAAACACATATGTAACCTGCTGAAAGATCCATCTCCAAGCCAGACCCCTTCTGAATCAAAAGTTGTCCAAGTGCCAATTTACCTAGAGTCTCTAATAACATCTGAAATCCATACTTCCTTTTGAAATCTTACAATCACAGGCTTAAAAAATAATGTCTGTTTGCTTCTCAAATTCAGGAATCCCAGAGAGGTAAGAATAGATTGTGACTCCCTGCCTATTTGCACACAGCGGTGAGAATATTTCAGATTTTGATATCCCCATATTTGAGCTCCATAGCATGGAATGCATTTAAACTACTCCCCAAGATCTCCAATTCAAACGTGACACCTTGGCTTCCTAACTGTTCTGAAAAGTCTGAACACTCATCTCTAGGTTCCTTGCAGCGCAAGCCAACCCACCTGCACACCCTGAATGATGTTCCATAACAACAAAACACATTTGGGTAGGAAAGTCTGAAGAGATTTAATAGGACACTGTGGAAGAAATGCCCCCACTATCAAAAAAGGGAAGGAGAAGAGGGATACAGGAAGGCTCAAAAGTTTACAAAACATGCCTCATTTGTTGACTTGAGGTTTCCTTCCCATCTACCTGGGAATAGCATCTTTCACAGCAGATGGAAGTGTTTCGGCTGCAGGCTACCTTCACACAGTACTACTCACAGAAATTTCAACTATCCCTTGCACCAGTTCTTAACCTTTTCCAATGTCAGTTCTTAAGAGGTCTCCTGCACACCTAAGTCTTTCACAGCAGGCCAGCTTTTCATAGTTATGCTGTGTGGGTCACTTGCAAAGAAGTTCAAAGAGAAAATCAGGTTTAAAACTGCCGTTACATAAATCTGAGCTTTAAAAATACAGGAGCAAAGGTAGTAAATAGCCAAGAAAAACTGTGGTCCTGAGGTCCATGAGCATCAAATGACAAAATGGCTCAAGCCTTCACACTAGCAGTGCTGCATTCATAGATTTAGCTTTCCCCAGCATCTAGTAATGTCATGCTATGGAAAGATTAGATCCTAAGGCAGACAAACACACATGTGGTGCTGCCTGCTAAATGCTAGCAGCTACTCCAGAGTCAGCATTTGGGAAAAGTATGAGAGCCAGTATAATCCTATTTAGTTCTGAGAGATCAAACGGGGTTGGTAAGAGGGTAACATATCCACAGATTAGTGAAACGTTCTCAATTTTAGCGTGGTCACTTTGAGATCATGTTCAGAAAGCACTTTCATCTAGAGATATACAGTTTTTGACCGTATCCCAGACAGATTAGAATTATATGAACTTCTGAATGTCACATTTAAAACCTGGAAATGGTATTCATAGAATACCATTCCCTTCTATCTATCCTTCATACAAATTGTGACTCGCTTATTGATACGGGAAGGCTGGCTCTCCCACGGCCATATGCTATATAAACAGAGGGAACACACCATTTTTCTTAGCAGTCAAACCCTCATTAATATCCTCCATTTTTTTCTAAACAAGATCAGAAGGAACTAAATGGTTAAAGATATTATAAAATGCCAATTGTTTAAGCAAACAAGCCCATCCTGGTATTATCTACAATTAATTCTTAGAGAATGTGAAATGATGCACTGATCCAAGTGTCTCATAGCTCAGTGGATAGCTGCCTGCCTAACTGAACACACAATTAAAGCTGTTAACAGTTCTAAGGAACTTCCCAGAATTTGCTGTTAACAAATAGCTGAGACATAAAACTGCCAAGTCTTTCCTCTTAGTCGCTTGTGCTCTGCCACTGCCTTGAAAACAGCAGTATAATTCAGGTCACAACAGGGAAGCCTTCACTCAAGGCAATCATGAATGAGTGGTTTCCAAAAGAAAAAGCTGTCCACCACAAGACTGAGCTGTCTGCTTGCAGCACCTACCCACATCACCAAGGGGCAAGAAGGAACCCTACTGAAGGACAGGAATGAGCCTTCCACCACTGCTTACTCCAGAAGCTTAAAATCACTGCCAGTGTTGATCCTGGGGAAACGTTATCTAAATGGTTACAGCACAGACATTCCTTGTGATCAACCAGAGAAGCACTGTAAGTAACCAAAACAAATGTACAGATGTTACTTACGTGATAAGAACACAGGCAGGCAGAGCTGCAGAAAACTCACTCAGCCAACATCAGGCAGCTCCTGCTATCCCCGAACATTCCCCTACCCAGTATAATTGAGTACATTTAAACACAGACACAAATAGTTTAATATCCAAACAAACATCTGTATTTATAGCAGTATCCCATCTAACACGTACACAGAGTAAGAGCAGCCAGATCGAGACAGCTGGTTGTCAACATAAAAATCTATTCAGTGTTTATCCCACTACCCATGACTAAGCATGACTGTAAGAGAAAAAAAGTACTGCTGTGTTTTGATGAAGATATAACCCCATATTAGGATACTTTGACTCAGTGAATAGCAATGTCTTAAGACTACTGTGGTCAACTGAATTTCTCTTTCCTAAACTAAAGGTTAAATAAGCTGGGAGAAACAGACAGGGAGACATAAATCACTTTCTATAAAACTGCATTCCTCACTCTGGACCGCAATGGACAGCATTCAGAAGCTGTTGATGCAGTATCTATATTGCAGGTTGCTGGCTCATTCTGTACGTTCTCAGAAAAGTTTCAATATGGAGCTGAAATGAATACTGACTGTGAGCAGGCATGCCATGGAACTGCACGTTTTGCTGGGTGCTGAAATTAGGACCAGTTTGTCTTGATAACTTCAGAGAATGGTAACAAATTCCCCTATTTTCTATCGAATACACTTGTCTATCTTTTCCTTCCACGCATGCTTTATTTGCACATCCTACTTAAAACCTCATTTTCTCAGGGAATCTGATCCCCCCTGTTATCTGAAACAAATAAATCTCCTGTTTCTATAGCAATGCCTAATCACACAGTGACAGGTCAAGGCTTCAGTTAGCATTCTACTAGACAACACATCTCTTCTAGCCTTTTACAAACATCCATAAATACTCACCAGGGTCTATAACACGCTTGATGCCACCCTCATTAGATGAATAGACAGATTTTGTTCCTTACGACATCCTTCATATCCTTGACTGAGCTCTTAAAGTTCACTGGGCTAGGGATTCTGTGTGTTTATTCTGGGAGCTATTTCATCTCTGCAATACTTTAGCTCAGACTGGCTATCCTCACCATAAGCTCAAACATTTTTGGAAGTGTCTATCCTGCTTGTAAATCATAAATGAGGTTCAGTAAAATGGTTTAAGACTTCCAAGAAGAAAAAAAGGAACATCAGCTACATCACAAGATAATTCACAGAACTGTTGGGTAGAAAAACAGACAAACGCTTTTAGTCAGTAAGCTAACACTCTGTTATTTCTGTCTTTGCTATTTAAGCCTCCTGTTTCATCATCAGTTGTGAAGCTGTAATTTATCGCCAACACTTTTCAAAATGATTGTAAGTATTCTGCATGTTTTCTCCAAGGGAAAAATGTTCTCATTTCCTTTCCCAAGCAACAGAAAAAAAGAAAAAAAAAAATGGAGTGCCAAGACAGGAAATTCAATCCAATCTGACACATAACAAGTAGAAATGAGGGTATGGAGAAAGGATAACAACTCGAGTTGAGTTGATGTTAATGTGAAAGATCTATCTATCTACAGACAGATACATGTCAGACTCTGGATTACGTGTTTCCCTTAAGCCAACATTAATTAACTTGCTTGCAAGAAAGAAGAAAACCTCTAGCATCGTAAACTGCTGGTGGTTGAGGTTTTTCCAGTTACTTCTGTCAGGGAAAAAAAAGGAAGAAAAAACAACCCACCATGTTTTAGCCACGACACTTTGGCTTGATCCTTCCTTATCTGCTGTGGGATGCACTCCTCCCTTCACAAACAGTACAGTCTGAGTAGCAGTTTATTTTAAGCTGAAAAATAAGACTGGGAGATGACAAGCTCACATGGTTTAAATACAGTTACCTTATTCCATATTTGTAAACAAAACTTGATGCTGCTGGCATTACAACTAGCACCAGCACTGGACTTATGGCAATAGTAGGTTACACAACTCACAATACAACCCTCAGCTAAGCAGGCAGGACAGCTTCCCAAACACGAGCACTATGTACGAGTGTACCGAACACCCGAATGGAAGATGCTGATTACTGCCGTTGCCAAAAACTTTATTTCCTTTACATGTGAAAATGAGAGTGGTCCTTGAGTATCCATGCAAAATTAAAAAGAAAAAGAAAAAAGATTTACGGTGGAGCTCAACAACAAATGCTATTCTAAGAGCCTGTTCTGTACAAAATTTGTATCATACAGCTTTACACTGGCAGACAAAGAAGGAAAAAACCCACCAGATAACTGACAAATCATCACACTAGGATTAGCGTGCCTTTTCCAGTTACATTGTGAAGGGTTACGAGGAGAACAGGAATAGCATGAAAACACAAAAAGTTAATTCAGTCATAGGATAGAAAAAAAAGGGTGTGATAGTTGATACTTTCACTGTATTTTAGGATTTTATTTATGTGTCATTTACAATATATGAAGAATACAGTGTATATATGATTCCATGGCTATCAATAACTGCAGGAATGCCATTCTTTCCCAGAAAATTTCATCATAACTCAAAAGACATGAGGTTACTTTTGTTTGTAAACTGGCTCTACAGTCTCTCATTCCTTAATGAAATAATGGAGAAAACAAAGCAACAAATAAAAACTTTCTAGTTAAGTTTCCACTTTAATAACTCCTTTTTCCCCTCCAGTATCAGTCCATTAGAGTTTTGAAACCATAAAAACTCCTTTAGAAAAAAAAAATGTAAAAAAAGTCTTGTGAAAGGATTTTTTTTTTCGTCAAATTCTGTCTGAGAATGATTTCAGCAGGGATTTACTTAATTTTATGTCATTTTCTCAACTACTTAAGCTTATATAATTCATCAGAATGCCCAAGAGTTTTAAAGCAATTAAAGATACAAGCTAGCAGTCAACACTTGTTTCAGCTTTTCTGTAAGTCTTTCATGTCCAGACAAGCATTAAAAAACCCCAGCTCAAGTGAAAGGGCATCACTAGGCAACATGAGGTGTTAGTCACATTGCTCTCCACAAGCACTTCCAAGTCAAGCCACAGGCAAATGTCTCACTGTTACAACAGCACAGCTAAATTTCACAAATCTAATATGTAAAACTTCTTATAACTGATATTAAAAGAACATTTATCAGAAACAAAATCTCCTTTTTCCCGTGTAACAATCTGCGTGCATTCAGTAACACTCAGCTTGACCAGCAGCACAACGCTGTTAGAGAAAAGCACTCCACTAGAACGGGCTGACACCATGGGCTCCTATGCCCACTGGCTGAGAAATAAATACCTATGACTTCATTGGAAAGTCACCATCTCATATTTAACACATTCCTGTGGCTGCAGCTTCACATCTGAGCCGAGTTAAAACTTGCTGCCACACACAGAACTGTCCTGTTCCACCTCCCTCACTACCTCCACTCACACACCAGTGTTCCAGCTGAGGCAGCTACACCAGTAGAAAACTATCAACTATCTTCTACCAGGTCAAGCTAAGCTTTCAAAAAACAGTCACGTAAATGTTCACACCTCTGCTAAAGAGAGCATCCTTCAGCCATGCCCCCTGATGTCCTCATCACCACGCCAACTTACTGGGCTGGCTGCCATGTTCACGTGGCCAGTGAGGTAGTTCTGTTGGCCTATCTGGCACAAAACTCCAGCACAGCAGAAAATTAGTTTCCTGGGTGTTTAGCAAATTCATTCAGGTATTGCCAAACCTGCTGCTAGGAAGAGAGAAGGACTGCATGGGCAGCTGCACCCTTCTGAGGGCAGCCCACGATCCATCAGGCTTGCTGTAGCATGAAAACTGTGTTAACTTGCATGGCTAGGATGGAAGAAAATGCTAGTCAGTGCTAAAAAGAAAACTCCAGTTCAGCAATTGGCAAGTATACAGTTGAACAACATACCTGAAACAACAAAGCTAGAACACCTTTCAGTGATGGTTTCAAGACAACCGATCCTACACTCTACCGCTACCCAGAAAATCTAACACAGCTCATTATCAGCTCTCAAACAGATTTTTATTTTTAGAAATTGTCCAAATCGTAACCTTTCTGGAAGAAGTACTCTGGCCAGGTTGTACAAAAGTAAATACAGTTCATCTACTTGTTCTTCTCTTTACACATTTTAGTTTCAGCTTCATGTTTCTGATTTGGGTAAGAAAAAACAATTCCAAGTAATTCTCACATACTTGGAGGCTGGGAAAAGGGAGAACAAAAAAACTGTCTATGAGTGAAACAAAGCTGTACATCACACTCCCAAGCAACAAATACTGTGAATAAGACAAATTTCATTCAAGTGACTTTAATTAAAAGGTGATTGTTAAACCAATTTAGGCTGAGAAAACACTTTCTAAAATTCCTTGTTTTACTAAGACTTTAAAAGACCAATTTACAAAAGAAGATAGTAGAAAAAAACCCACTTCTTTTAATCTTTTAAATCCACAAAAGCCTCATTTTTGGAAGCTGAAGTAGCCCACTTACTAAGTAAAGGCTTAGTCAGCATCAAACCTATAGGAGTGATTAAAACATTTTCACTCTTTGGAATAGAGTAAAAATAACCAATGCTTTAATTAAATTGACATTAAGCAAACACATCAGCAGTGAAATGGTGGTGTGTTTCCATACACTTTGCACTGCTGCTTAGAAGGTACCTGGGAGACTTTGACATGAAAGTTTAGCATCCACACAGCATAAGGAACAACTCCCTTATTTCTATAGCTGGCTTCTTCCTGAGCAGGTTACAACAGAAAAGCAGGTAACCACATGTGAGAAGCCAGACTCCCAGCAGAGGTCTAACCTAAGAGGATTACAGGGTCAAAATTCGAGCAGATGGAGAAAGGTTTTATCTGCACAGGCAAGAGAAGCAGAAACTTTTAGAAACAATTGCAAAACAAAAAGAAGAACAGTTTCTCAGGCACTCAGATTTCAGAGTAGACATTTTTCACCTTGTTTTCATATTTGCAAGTGTCTACACCACCGCAGTCAGCTGCTGAGCAGAATATATTAACGCATGCAGAGCTCTGTGCTCTGCAGCTAGAATGCTTCCCACACCTTCCAGGCAGAAAAAATGGAGGTAGAGTACTTCAGTAAACTGTTTGCCTAATTACACATTTCAAAGGCAAGACAGCCAGGTTAAAAGCTGTAACTCAACAGTTTTTATAGAAAAGCATAATTCATCTGGGCAGGAGAGAGATGAGTAACATTTATTCTTACATAACTGTTAGCTACTTTATCTTACGAAACATAAATCCACACAGCAAACTTTCCATAGCACCACTCAACGCATTTAAAGAGGCATTAAGCTATGCCTTCTGCTTTCTTCCTGCTGCCTCTGTGAAGTTGCAAGCCTTCTAGGACTGTCCAAAGCCAGTTAAAAAAAAACACAGATAACATGGAAATGCTATCTCAACAACAAGGGAAACTACACGTGGGAAACATAAAGAGTGGAAAAGATGAGACATTTCTTGTAGCCTCTCATTTTGCAATACTATTTGCATAATCAAATAAGGTGTTTAAAAATAGCATAAAAGCAGCAATAATTCTGTCCACAATATTCTCCTCCATCATCTTTTCAGCCAACTAGGAACAATAGGAAAATGCACCATAAGGCTTGTATGAGATTACAAAATGGTATTACTAGGGTATGTATTCACAGTGCGGCTCACTGCAGCTGTTAAAGAGGTCCTTCATGAACTTGCAGAAATTCATTACTTTTGTATAAACAAGTGCTTCTATTCTGACATTTACATTGCTAATGTGACTGTTATTAATGCTAACACTCAGGTAAGACATGGACTTTTGTTCAATTTATGAAAAAATAAACATCTTATGTGGTTGGTTTACTATTCTAAATACAGGAACTTCACAGTTTACTCAGAGTAGACAGGATAAGAAATACATTCAGTCAAAAATATCAAAATATAACAGCATAGTAATGTATGTAGTATGTCCACAGCCAGCAGTAAATAAGGAAAGCGAGGAAAAGACAGTATGGCACTGTACCACTCGGATGTCATTCCAAATCTTCCGTACAAATGGTAACCTTCACCTCCATAACCGGTCTGGGAAAACTTAGAATTTAAGCATTCTATATGAAGATTATGATTTCTTCTAATAAGCTCAGTAAGACCACTAATTTATTCTCTTTTATTCGGTTATACAACCAGTTTGTACTAGAGTTTTCAAAACTGAAATGTACTGTACAAGATTTAAAAACTGGTACTGTGATGATCCCCATTGCAGCAGCTGCTGCAGTAAGATAAGATGTAAAAATATCAGAAAGTAAAAAAGAAAGAAACCAACTTTTATTCACACCAGAAACACAAATTTCAATGGAATTTTCCTTTATCAAAATAACCCCATTATGGCTACTTACATCTTTGCTGTAAGAGGACTGTACAATTTATATATAAATATGTATATATAAAAAGCAACTTTAGTGCTCCCTCAATGTTAATCGTCATCATCTTCCTCTTCATCACTGATGACATACTTCTTATGCTTCTTACTTGCTTTGTCATCATCCTCTGCTTTTCTCTTTCCAGAAGGCTCCCCTTCCTTAAGACAAGAAGGGACAAAAAGTAAAAAAATATTCAAACTAAAATAAAAAACAGCCTCAGAACAACAGCAACAAGGATTTTTTTGAAGGAAAAGTAAAATTATTTGTTCTAGTCTTTTCACCCCATGCCTTTGTAGTGCTGCACTTCATTGGTCAGCATTGGTTCCAGTCTCAAACCCCAAACCAAAATGGTCCACTATACAGCTGCACCTCCATTTACCGCAGTGGGAATGCATCAGTACCTGCTTCAAAATTAACTACTATGTAAGAGTAATTTATCTCCCAATCTGGGTTTATGGCGTGTGTAATATCACTATCAGCAGTTATGAATTAAGGAGATAAGTTTAACATTTCCCTCAGATTCCTAACACTGGGATCCTACACATGATCTTTGAAAGGAAGTGCTATTTATACAGTGACAACAGCCTACAAGTCTTATGAGCATGGATAATTCCTAGAATTCATAGGGAAATTTTCAACACAGAGAAGCTTTCTCTTCAGACAGTCTGGAGAGGCTTTGCTCAGCTGTCAGACTACTGATGCTTGCAAACCTTAAGCTAGAGCTGCTGAGAGAAAAACAAAACAAAAAGCCCATGAATTGGCAGGTGTTTTTGTCTACCATATTCTGGCATAAAGGAAAAAGACTGATAAGGAACCACTAGTACTAAGAAACAATCCCACAGCTTACAGTCCTAGAAATACAGCGTAGGAGGCTTCAAAGGGCTGGTCATGGGAACTCCAATCAGTGCGACTTCAGTTACTCAGAGGAATTCACAAAGAACTTGACATGAGCCGATCACTTGAGATACCTTACAGCCTGTTCTGTTGGTTTTTTTTGCTGTTAAAGCAGCTCACGCTATTTAATTCAAATGCTAAAATACAGACTCTAATGCATGAAGCAAACTAACATCTAGTGTTTTCCTATAGATCATAGAATCATAGGACGGCCTGGGTTGAAAAGGACCTTAAGGATCACCTAGTTTCACCCACATGCTGTGGGCAGGGTTTCCAACTACTAGACCAGATGAAATAGAATACTCGTCAATCTCTTTTATTACATCTTAAGACAAAGAAAAATGTCTAACTCGGTGACACAGGTCTTGTCTTTGCTGTCAAATCAACCCTAACAGAAAAAACAGGTGAGTGGTTCACAATGCAGAGTTCTAGAACAAATACTGAATTTATGTAAAAACTATTTGTGAACTTAAGAACAGGCAAAAACCCAGGTAACAGATTCTGATTAACCAAGTGGCCTGCAACACAGACCCAAATTGCTTTGGGTTACCTTATCAATACGTACAATTCAACTTCTTTTTTTTCCTGTCACACTATTTCTAGATAATCTCCTGTTTGTAACAACACTGCAATGACTTCTTACAGGCTGGATGACCAATTCCTAGCACTTAAATACAGAGCCGACAGTTTGATGGTTAATCTAAACACATTTACACCAATTCAGCTTAAACCAGCCTGCTAGGCACCACTTCGATCCAAAGTGTTCTGAAGATACTTGTTCACACTACAAGTCATTAATTGCTAATGCAAAACTCATCAGTTTTGACACAAAGGATGAGTTGGCAACTCAATTACAGTTTAAAAAGAGTAACTTTGAAAATACCCTCATGCATAAGTAACTTAATCTCCTCTTCCATTAGTTAATTTTATTTATTAAGAGCAACACACATTAATTGGATTTTAAGAAGCAGCAAGAGACAACACAGCCTTTCTAATTACTTATTATTCAAAACATTTAATTTTATATTAATGTTGAATTAGAATGCTGAGAATCTGAATTAGGAAGGAAATTTAAGCATGGAAAACAAATTAATACGGGTGGGAATCTCAATCACAGCTACTTCCTCAGAATGTTTGTTCTCCTATAATTTAGCTGGGCTATTGTTAAGGACTCACCTTCCTATGTGCAGAATATCCTCATTAATTACAGTAACGGTAACTTGGCATATAGTGATAAAAGGTATTAATAACAGACTTGACGTTTCCAGCATTGCTAACCAACTGTTAGCAGGAAAAAGATCTGGGCTGTGCTGTTGACTGACAGCACACAAAAGCAAGTCCAATGTTTCATATATATATATAGATACTGTACTTTCAGGGAGCATGGAGGAAGGAAGTTGTGCACTACTGGCTGTGTTTCATTAAGCAGAGCTGCAGCACCCCTTTGTGGTTCTGACAGGAATACCGCCTTTACAGCCTGCAACTGTAAAATGGAGGCTACCGTTCTCAAGCAGCAGACAAGCACAATTACCAAAGCCTTTCATCTGAGAGACTAGAATTGCAAAATCCCAACGTTGCTATATTGCAAACTAACAGCTAGCAGTGTCTTGTCCGTAAAACAAATCTACTAGCACCAACAGAGCTCTCAAAATTACAGTTTAGTCTAGCATGTTCCACATAACTAAAGGAAAGCGACTGAAAAATCTAGGACAAGAGCTGAAATAATTTCAACAGTTAAAATAATCTCTTAAGGGAAACGGTGATATAAAACCAAAGTTGAACAAAGCATTGAGAAGAAATCCATAAATGAACACTGACCTACCCAAACTTCTGTTTTTAAACTTCTGTACGTTATTCTATACATAAGCATTTAATTAAATAAAAGATAATTTACAGTAAAACAGGCCTGGAAGATGAATCAAACCAGCATGCCAGTACAAAAACACCTCTTGCAACCTACAAGTAGTAGGTAGTAAGAATCTAATTAAGCTTAGGAGACAACACTGCAGAAGGGATCTGATATTAAGCCTTTTTCCTCTCTGCATGATTTTGTTGAAGTCACTTTACACCGCACAGCACCTGCATTTCCGTGCAATCAGCAGTAACAGTAAGGATCTCCTTCAGGTATCACTCAAATCTGTGAGCTAATGCAGTAAATAAGAAATAGGCATGATTAATTAATCAGCCTGCCAACACAAATTTTGTGCTAATCACAGCAAAACTGAAACTACAAAAACATCAGCTTTACAACCTGTATTAAATGCATGTTCCTGACTGAAAATGAGTAGCTATTAAAGAACAAAGTCATCTTTTACCTCATCACTTGTAAGTTTCTTCGCCTTGAGTAGTCTTTGTGTTTTATCTTCATCTGAGCCTTCATCACTGTCTGAAGAGTAGATTCTAGCTCGTTCCTCTACCGAGAAAAATGAGAAGATAAATATTTATGTGAAATTACTGAGAAAAAGACAGTATGAAAAATACTCCTTGTACATTTAGTCCCACAAAAAGCAGACAGGATCTAATCTAAATATTATTAAATGAAATAAACTTGCATGAACTGAACTCTCATCTCCTCATGTATCAAATTAAGTGGTAAAATATAATCTTATCAGGATTCTACCGTGATATAAATCCACATGAATTACAAAGACCCTATTTAACTACTGGTAAGGTTTATTATTACCTCTGATGCCACCTTTGTATCTGTTTTTGATAGCTGCCAGACTGATTGCATCATCTCCCTCGTCCTCTTCTTCATAGCGATCGGGTTCTAAATAATTTGCACTCAGACCACGCTGATGCTGCTTCTCCCTCATTCTTCGCTGCTGAGATTCTCTGCGAATGGAAGCTCTTAATCTCTCCTCTTCTTTCTGTCCAAAGAAAGCAGCAAAATATAAAGGATGAGTCAAACATAATAAAAATCTCGGTAGTCCACTGTAGCTTTTGAAATCCTCTCACAGCAGTGGAAAGAGTGCATATAACTCTGATATTTTTTCTTGTAATCTGTAAGATTAAGCAATTTCAAACAAAAAAGCTGCACATACAAGCAGCACACACAGCTAACAATTACTACTTGTCACTTCAAAATACACTGTTTTCCAGAAACACATTAAACGTTCAGAAAAGTTCAACTGCATTTCAGTTGTTCTTTTTTTTTTTTTAATGATTTTAGATTAAATCAGCAGATAAGAAAGTTCCATGTCAGAATACCTTAATCATTTCTGTGCGCTGAGACTCTGGATCACGACCTGCCATTGGCAAAATACGAATTTTCTGGGTCTTTGAACACCTGTCTGCCAGAGACAGAGTCATCTTCCTGTGGGTGGCACTGTCTGTAGAGTGTGGCCTGTTGGAAAATTGCTTTGGGTTAAATACTTATAAAAAGAATCTATCCGTTTCCAAGTGACAATCACACAGCAGGTATGCTTAAGATTTGAAAGATTAATCTGCACAAAAGTAAAAGCATTACTACTATTGTGCACTGTAGTAGCTACCAGAGACATCACTTCCTCTCTCAGCACCCTGTCTGCAGTCCATTACCAGCCTAAAATGTCATCCTCACATTTCACTTCAATATCCCAAGTCATAATTATCACCCAGATAGCCACCATTCTGATTCAGATGGAGACTTACCCTTCACAATACAAACTAAAATACATTAAAAAAGTAAATTAATACACATAGCCTTGATACTGCAGTGAATAACACATCAGCCTTTCAAACTGGGACATCCAGCTTAGGAAAAATCTTTTCCAACCCCTCCAAAAACAGCACATTCTAAGTAAACAGTTGAGCTCTGAAGGCTTACTAATTGCTCTCTATGTACTAGTTACAGTACCTAACTGCAAAAGAAGTAGCACCATTTGATATAGAACATCATGTTTACCTGAAGGTTAACTTTGTCTTGAAAACAGCCTGTCCTTGTAGACCAGTTCCTTGTCTGATAAACAGATGGTTGTGATCTCCCTGCAGCGGTGCCTTGTACACATCAAAGACCTCATTTCCCAAGTGGAGAGACATGCTTAAAAAAGATTAATGTATCAGTTACTTGATAAAGTCATTACAGTCTACTTTTTGCTTCATTTATAAACAGCGAAAGCCTTCACGTTTCCCTTTAATAAATAGCCAACAGCTATATTTCACTGCAAACAAAGCAGAGCAGTTTTTCACTGTACTGAGACTACACTCATTTTTGTTGCACGGAACAGTCAATCAGTTTTGCTTGCTACAGGATTCCAAACCAAAAAGTGAAAACAGGAGCTGTACTCCTCCAAAGGCAAAAAGTTTAAACCAACCTTCCATCCGACCACTTGACTATCCGGGCATTGCTTTCTCTAATCTCATTCCCTTCCTCATCTCGCCGCATCCGCCACCGTATCGTGTTTTCTACCTGTCAGAACAGCAACTTGTTGTTAAACTCACAGTGGAATTCTGTGGTAAAATACACCCTATGCTGGTCAAGAATGACAGTTGGAAGGGCTATATAATTTGCTGTGAGATACAAAGAGATGAAGGGGTGGATCTTACAGGAGAAAGGCAGTTGTTAGTTCTTTTTCAATTTGTTCTTTTTTTAGCATTACTAAAACTCAGCAATATTCCTCAGCAATGAACTCATCCATACCTTTGTAACTTAAACCATAACTCATAACACCATTACGAAAAACCTGAAATAGACTTCAATGAAATGTGGCCAGGTGAGCATAGAGAATATTTGCTTATACCTTAAGTTTTAATCTCGTTCTCCCTTCTTCATCAAGCATCTCCTCATCTTCAAACTCATCCTCATAATACTGGGGATCAAATGGTCTGTAATAAATTATACAATATAGTATTAATTCTTCTAGAAGTTAATCCAGATTATTCTTGTGCACAATAACAGGTGCTTGAAAGGTTTAAATTATACACTGCACACAACAGGAGGCACTGCAGCTGTGAGACAGCCATTTCTGCAGTAATGTAATTTACTGCATTGATTCTGCACTGCAGGAGGCCAACCCAATCATCTTCACCACCATCAATTACAGCCACTTTAACATTCACACCCTCTCAATGGCTCCAGCTAAAGAAAGCAAGTCTGCTTCAGAACAAAATGTTTCCTCAGTATCGGGATAAAGAGGTCAGGGTTAAGTCTGGAAATAAATGCAGGTAATTTTATAAAAAGGCCTACACCCTACCGACCTATCCTCACTGAAATGTGCACCTTAATGTTAAACATTTTAAATACAACCAATATAATTAATTGTACTACCAAAACAAAAGCAAAATATTGAAACACTAAAAAAACCAACAACTTATCATCTGCATATTTAATCTAGAGTTACCTGGGTTCCACACTGAGAAAGTTGGGCAGCTTCACAAAATACAAATCGTTACCCAAGTCTGTGTTTACTTTTGGTATTTCTACCTCTATTCTTGTCTCTGGAATAGGCTCTTCCTCCTGCTGTTCTTGGCTCAGCCCATTCTCATCCTAATGGCAAAGAAGATAGGAGCAAAAGTGAAAAATATCAGTCTGTTGCTGGAATAAGTGCTTCCATTTTGACTGAGAAAAATTCCACTGGTATATAGAGAGAGATCAGGAAGCTTCTCATAAATGCACTTGAACCTTTTCAGTAAAACCAATCCATTCTTATATGACACTGAAAGCCATTTCAAATACCAGTGGGAACTCGAGAAAACAAAGACAGAAAGGAAATAGCAAGAGAGCTGACACACAGTTTTCAGCAAGGAATGAGAAAATAAGCATGGGATAAGATTAAAAAAAAATTCTTCATTATCTTCAAGGCTCAAAATGAAAATATTTGTCAAACAGCTGTAAGTAGGGTACCAAGAAGACCTGTGAATTTGTATTTCTCTTGAGGACAATCAAAATGTAATCAGTGTATTCTTTTTTCCAAATGGAAGAAGTGGAGCAGGGCTGGGGAAAGGCATGTCAACATATCTAATATTGCTATGCACAGAACTCCAATCACTGTTTTAGCTAGGGCAAAATTATCTGTAGATTCTTACTTAACGCTGCTAACACTTTTTCCATTAAAATATTATCAAACCCCATTAATGCTGCAGATCTCAAAGTGGAATAGTGGTTTCATTACTTCAAAAGTCAGTCTACTCACAATGGGCTGTCCTGGAGTTGGTGGCTTGTCTTCCCCGTCGCTCCCAGAAGAAATGTCATCTGCTCCTCCAAACAGGTCCATGACGTCTGCGTGTTCTGGAGAAGAAAAATTACTGTTTTAAAATACAAATATATGCAAACATACACACCCCTTCATCAAACACAAATGCAGAAAAAATAACCCTTCACCTTTATCACCACTTAAAATCACCTACAAAGTTTAAGAATCTCTAATTGTTATGAAGCACAGATTATTCTCTTATCCCATGAAAAAAAAAAAGATTCCCCTTGTTTTAAAGCTGGAGAGTCAGTGCTTTCCTGGGAAGGCTCTACTATGGAGCATCCAGGTGAAAAATGGCAAGAGACAAATCAACAGTTAAAGTTCATCCTTTACTCAAGTAAACAGTTTAAATATACATGACAAGCAACCTCACTGCAAACTTTGGAAGTTTTACTTCTCTTAAAAGCAGCATCTTCACTCGACCAGCACAATATCAGGGTTTCTCAGGCTCCTGTGATAAGATGCACCATGAGCTTTGACAATGGGCTGTGAATCAACACAAAAAAAAGCTCTGTCCCTCGTGGAGAAAACTGAGAATCAACAAAGCTAAAGAGAAATCACCAGGAGAAATATGGCATGTGCTTTCTCACACTGCATCTTCCTTGTTCCATGCTGTATCCATGGCGCTGCAGTTACATCACAATGTGAATGCTACTGACTGTATCAAGTACCGCAGCAGATAAATGACGGATTAAAAGACAAACGAACCAAAAGCCAAGACACCAATCCCACCTTTACCTTTCTGGCCTTCTGTATCACTGTCCACCTCTGAATCTGATGCAATCGGTTTCTTTCGCTTCATTCGCAAGACTTCATCTTCACTATCGCTGCCTCTTGCAGACTCTCCTAAGAAGCATAATTATTCTCAACAGACTAAGAATTCTGTTTTACATATTTTAAAACTCCTTTTATTATTCAAGTTGTTTCAGATTAGAAGTAATTTAAACACACTGCATAAAAAACAAACATTAAAAAGATACCCACATTTCAAAGTTATGTGATTAACATTTAAGACAGAATTTTTCAAGCCAATGTAAACGAAACAACGGAGAACAAACCAGGCTGTAAGAAGCAAAACATTACAACTGCACTGGGTCCTACCAGATTTATGCTCCTGCTCCTCCTCATCAGAGTGCTGGGCCCTTTCATCATCGTCAGAGTTCTGCATCTTCTCCTCATCTGAGTGCTGGGCTCTTTCATCATCGTCTGAGTTTTGCATCTTCTCCTCGTCCGACACCTGCGGCCTCTCCTCATCGTCAGAGTTCTGCATCTTCTCCTCGTCTGAGTTCTGGAGCCTCTCCTCATCATCAGACATCTGAGGCCTCTCATCCTCATCAGAGTTCTGCACTTTCTCCTCATCGTCTGAGTTCTGCTGTCTCTCCTCCTCATCGGAGTTCTGCTGTCGCTCCTCGTCATCTGACTGATCGCTTTTGTCCTCCTTGCCCCACTTCTCATCCTCTGAATGGGCCTTTTCCGAACCATCTCCCTCAGAATGGTGACTGCCCTCATCAGACCCGTGTCCCCGCTCGTCCTCCTCATCGTCATGAGCAGCTTCTGAAGCGCTGTGCTGGTCCACGTCCGACTGATCGTTGTCCTCGTGCTCAGAGTGCCCCGAAGCTTCGGAGCGATTGTACGACCTCTCCGAGTGGTTGTCACTGCCCGTGTGATGGGAGGCTGCTTCGTCCTCGCTGTCATCTCCAAACAGCTCCTTGTTGCTGGGCTTTGCTGCCTCCCGCTCATCATCCTGCTCGCTGTCGCTGCCCGAGGCGTTGCTGCCGGAGCCCACGTTCTCCTGGTCGGAGTCGGAGTCTGAGCCGGAATCCGTGTCTGCAAAACAAACACCGCCTCCCAAAGTTAAGCCATCCCTATGAACAGGGCACATTTACCCTTACCCAACACCGCTGCATTACCCTGCACCAGAACCACGCGAGGCGCAGAAGTTACCTACCGCAATAAAACATTCACCACTCAGTATGCCCAGCTATTACCTAACATTCTAAAGCTCTGGAAGGAATGAGCCGTTACACAAAGCGAAGGACTCTGAGGCAGCGCCCGCGGCCAGGCGCCGCATCGCTGTCCCTTAGGACGCCCGTGACCACTGTTCACCTGCGAAGAGCACGGAGCCAGCGGGCTGCACACCCCCACCCCCACCCCGGGCGGTAACCCGACCGACGCGCGGCGCTCCGCCCCACTTTGCGGGAGGGCCTCGGGCGGGAGCGCCGGCACACGGCGGCACACGGCCGCACCTTTCTGCTCGGCCTCCGAGTCGGCGTCGCTGCCGAACAGCTCCTCCATGTCTGCCATGGCGGCTGCACGCGCCGGCGCCGCGCAGTGACGCAGTACGGAGCGCCGGGGGCCGCGTCCGGGAGGGGGAGGAGGAGAGGAGGAAGGGCTCCCTCTGAGCTCCCGCCGCCCCCTTCCGCCTCCACAGCGCCGCCCTCAGCTGCGGCGCCGCGCGCTGCCATCTTGTGTGGCCGGAGCGTCCAGCTGAGGGGGAGCTGCGCCTCCACGCCTCTCCCCCAAAAAGTGCATTTCAATAGTTCTCGTACAACGCCTGTACGAAATGTTTGATCTGACGCCTGAGCAGCAGAGGTAGCTGGGAATACGGAGGTTACAGCAGCGCGCCGCTCGGTGTGCCGCCATCTGCAAATGTGCTGAGGGCGCCCTCAATCCCAGCATGTGTCGCTGACAGAGATGTTGAAGAGTACTGGTCCCAGGACAGAATGAGGGGCACCACTCCTCACCAGCCCCCGCCTGGCCATAGAGCTGCTGACCACAACCCTCTGCCAGCAACCACCCGACCCATTCTTTATCCACCAGCCAGTCCAGCTCTCAAATGCACATTTCTCCAATCTAGAAATAAGGGCACAGGGCAGGACCATGTCAGAGGCCTTGCACAAGTCACATAGCTGACAGCAGTCACCTTTCCTATGTCCACCAGTGCTGTCACTCCATCACAGAAGTCTGCCAGATTGGTCAGGCACAATCTGCCCTGGGTGTAGCTGTGCTCTCAGATGGTTTCACCTTGTACATGTCTTAATATCATCTTCCAGGCAGATCTGTTTGGTGATCTTCCCAGGAACAGACTTGAGGCTCACCAGCCTGTAGATCCCCAGGTCCTCCTTTCTTAAAAGGATGTTTCCTTTTTTTCCAGCATTTGGGACTTTTCCTAACAGACACGACTTTTCAAATATGACAGAGAGTGGCTTGGGACCCACTCAGGCCATTCCTCCAAACTCTGGGATGTATGCCATTGGGCCCCCTAGACTTGTACACATTCAGTCTCATGAAGCAGTCTGTAACTTACTCTGCTCTTAGAGGGGGTAGGATTTCACTCCCCCATCTCCCACCTACAGGTTCAGGGATACAGGAGGCATGGAAGCCTGACTGGCAGTGAAGATCAAGAAGTGTAGAGATGCTGAGTTTCTCTGGCATCTTCTGTCAAGCAAGGCCAGCTACAAGTACGTGAACCATATAGCTGAGCTCATGTAGAGAACAGAAGAGATCCAGACAGCTTAGTGGTGTACTATTATGTACTATTAAAAAAAAAACAAACCAAAATGATACAATAGTTTAATCATTCAAAGATTTTACTGCTTTACAGTCTGACAGCATTTAGTGCTGACAAGCTAAAACACTCAATTCACATTTCCTCAATGGAAATTTAAATTGAATACATGCTCATTTATAGCCTACAAGCTGTAGACAGAATGAGGCTATTTCTTTAAAATACAACAGTATATAGATAACTGTTTTGGAATACAGTCTACATTTCCATGCTTAGATTGGAGGCAACAGAATCAACAGTGTGTGGTTATTTGGCTTCTGCATTAAATACGAAAAAGAATCTGAAAGAAAAGTACCACATCTTCTGGAAAAAGACCTTGAACTTATGGTAGCTTGTTATCAAAGTAGTATCACTTTTATACTCAAAGTCATATGCTACACTTGAAACCATTAAATCCCAACATTCTACTTCACTAAAGATTGTTTATGACTCCCGGCTACAGACTAAATTTTTTAATTTATTCCAAAATGGTTATATACTGTAGGTACAAAAGTGTTGTAACTGCCACAACTGCTCCCTGGTTCATGCCAAATGTCTTTCAACAGTTGAAGGGAAGTTTTCTATGCCCACTGTCGGATAATTACCCTGAAAGGGCCAACAAACAAGTTCTTATCTGTTAACCAGTTAAGGAAAGGTCCTCTACTATTGCCTACGACAGGACACCTAAGAGTTACAACTTGGAAGCCTCTACCTTTGATTGGAATATTAACCATGAAGCAGCTAAGCTTGATTCTATAAAGTAATAAAGAAGAGATCTTGGCTATAATTTCCGTAATCCAGCCATTCAGTTTTCTCCTTCATCTTCAAGTAGAACATAACTGCATAATCCTGTTTGATAGTATAAAATAAACTGTTACAGAATCACAACACGTGAACAGATTTCATGAACACGCAGCCCTTCAAGAAAAGAAGGAAAACATTACAGATTATTTTTTGGCACAAAATGATTAAGGTGCCTGGCAAATGAGAAGTTCAGCTTTAGGCAACTGAGCACATGAAGGCTTTGACCGTGTTTATACATCACTCCTGTCTGTGAAAAAAAACAAAAACAAAACCACCTAACTTGTGAGTTTATCCATATTATGTAAGTACTTAAATTTTAACATCTAGGAAGCTCTAGAAAACTCATAAAAGCCAAAACCAAAAGAAGCCTTTTTTATTGCTACTAGTCAGATCATTTCTGGTTGCTTCAAACTTACACTCTGTAAAGTCTTTGGTTTTAATAGAATTGATTCCAATAGCTTTTCAGAGCACACATTTATTTGTAATTAGTCAATAAAAGGCTAATTTCAAAACAGGAAAAATATGTTCTTCCACAGTTATAAACCAGTTAAATACATTTTCATTGAAGGCACTATAGTTTCGAATTTGCTGTACAGTTGCAGTAAAATTGGAAGTCACCTGCAGAATAAAGCCTGTCTAAAATCCAAGACATCATTTGCAGGAAATTATAACACAGGCACAGTGTCAGAGGATTGCTCTGTTAGTTTTTATAGTACATACAACGCGATGCAAAAAAAAGTTTCAGTCCTATACATTTCCTCTATGTGAAAAGCTCACCATACGATGATCTTCTGATGAAAACGGTTGTCAGTTGAGCTCTCATAAATATCTGAGCAGTCCTTCAGAGCATTTTGTTAATTTATGGTCTCATGACAACATTAAGTAAGCTCGGTATGGTACAGTCCAAACAGGCCCACAGCAAAAAGCCCCTAGATTTTCATTATTTCCAAGAGGTATGCTTTGACTATGTACAGAAATGTTAAGTGATTCTTGTGGCCTTATTAGTTGGCATAGACAAAGAGCTTGAATGTTTGAATAAGTACTGTACTATGCACATTTGACACTACATACTGGTTAATTTCTGCAAGTCGTAGTGTTTCAAACATCAAGCCTTTCAAGAAACCGTTACTTCATTGTTTCATGAAAAGTTATACATTTATATGAAGTACTAACAATTTAATGCAATAGCTTGTAAAAAAGGATTTTGTATTTGCCAGAAACTTAGGACACTGATTTTTATAATTAAGCTTGTTTCTCCTATACAAAATTAGGCAAATTTAACAAAAGCTTGTCCACTACTTCTAGAGAAATTCATACTAGTTATGCATGTAGATAAGAATTTTTAAACATACAAACTTAAATGCTGATGAGCACATGATACTCTTAAAGTGTCCAGTTTAGATACAGGGCAAATTACAATTCTGGGACATTTTAAAAGACTTTTTGGACTTGAGCACAGTAAAAAACCCACTTTGCATGACTTTTACTTTTTCTTTTTTTTTTTTTTTTTCAAGGGTTTCTTTTTTTTTTTTTAAATTAGTCCCTCAAATCTCATGGAAGAAAAGTCAATTTATTTTTGCCTGTTTTTAAGGGATGTTTACACTTAATCACAGTATCAAGAACAAATCAAAACAACAAAAAAATACAAGTAAGACAATTGTGAAAGATTTCCCTTCAGTGCATATGAACAAGGATGAACAGCTCTAAACAATGAGTCCAACTATTATGTGAAGAATCCATTATCACTAAAGCATTGTCCTCAAGAACATACATACCCCTTCATGTAAATGAGCACCCCTAGATTTTCTAACATTTCAATTGGGTCATTATATGCCCAATGATCTTGAATGTCCCATTCTTTGACTACAGACAATTATACAATTGATTACATTTTTAGTAGAAAGCACAGCCAAGGTCTTAAAATACAAAAAAGTTCTTTAAAAAAAAAAACAAACAAAAACAATCAAAAACTGGATCTGTACATGGATTGGTGTGGTTATGAAAAATGTGATGCATACCAGCAGATTATTAATATAGCTTTGCTTTAAAAGGAATGGGGTTTCCAGTCTTTTCCCTTCTAACCCAGGTAAATGCAGTCCAAGATTGCCAAAGCCCACTGTGAGGAGCGTGCTTTGAAGACCCTTAAGATCTTCACACAGTTCTAGCAAGATCTACTGGCTGTCTCCTTCAACCCTTCTCTTGCGAACTGTAACAAAACAGAAAAAGATGTATTTTAAAATATTATTGTTACTATATTACATATTTCTGCATCATTGGTATGTAGTATGGTTCCCTACTTTGCTGTTCAAAGGCTCATGCAGTAATCTAAAGTAATCAACATTTAGTATTATCCATCATTTATACAAGAACAGATTCAAATATTTGTTAGGAGAATCATATAGGAAACATTAATCTTTTTACTTTAAGTAAGCAGATTTAACAAGTTAGTCTTTGTTTTTATTGCCATAGTTTGCTTGGCTTTGAAAGAAACAACGTAAAACTTTCAAGAATACCCAATAAGATTTACACACATTCAAATTTATACACACTCAAACAAAACTATATTAAAAAACTCTTCGACATGTTATGCTCAATAGCCTAAAGCATTCATTTATTAATAAAAATATTCAGTTGCCATAAAATGCAAAAGCAACAAAGATCCACGAATAAAATCACCAACACTCACATGCTGCTCTGGCTTTAAGCAAGATTCACTGAATGCCTTCAAATTCTCCAGTCATGCAGTTAAAAGCAATATGCACATGGTTTCAGACAAAGAAGGAAGGGGAAGCAGTACAGCACAGTGTAGACAAAGGAGAAAGGTGCAGACTTTTTTTTTAATATAAAGAAGTCACGTACAAAGACAACTGAAAGACTGAGCATCTCGGTTTTCAGCGTTTTGACACCCAAGTGGGCATTTAGAGTAACCTGTCTCTGTAGCTTCAGGGCTGGAGAGGTGAAAAGGTATTTGCAGAGATTTTTACTCGGATACTCCAGACTAAGAAAGCAAGGAAAAACAGGCAAGATATCAATAGGAACACAGATTTCCAGCAGTTAAACACTGAAATGAGAACTAGCCAAAAGAGAAGCTTTGAAGAACAGAGGCATACGGAGTGACAAGAAAAAAAACTGGTTTGGAATTAATTCTGAGAAACATTTAAACGCGTGTTTAAATGCCCTTCTTCTGTCTCTATTCTACCTGTTGCTCTTTCTCTCTTTCTTTCAGAGACATTAGCCTCCACTTTAAACTTTACTACAAGGGAAGCAGATCAAGAAACTAAACTCTGGCTCCCTAGAAGCATTCCCTGTTATTAGATCTCTTCCTGAATTCCTACTACTGCTATTGAACAGCTTGGCTCATTTTCACACCAAAGGGATGTGTAATCCTTACTGCATCACAAAGCATCTAATCCAACGAAGTTTAATGTAACGGAATTTTAAAATGCAATTCTATTTGAACATATTGACCTCCTTTTAACTTGTCATAGTTGAAACCTCCAAGTACTTGACACTATTAATAAGAGAGTTCCATTCACATGTTATACTATTAACCAATTTTCTGTTGTTTTGTTTAGTTACTGTTCTAATGTGAGCTCCAAACAAAGCAAAACTAAAACAGCAAATAAAGACACCACTGCTACCATCGTCATTTAAGAGATGCAGGCATTAATGGATCTGGGCATTAATGGAGCTGGGAGGGAAGAGGTGACTGTACCAACTTCTGCACATGACAGTGCATTCATCCCTCCCTGCTTAAGAATTCCAAATGAGACTGGGTGTACTAGCACGGAGGAGGGCATCTCACACTAATAAATTCAAATACAGTCTTTAAAAAGGCCATTAATCTTATCTGAATAAAACCAAATAATCAAAACTATTATTTTTCTTCCCTTGCTGCAACACATCTGAGTATGAATTTTCTTCCTGTTTCTGGACTATGCTAAAAATCCTGAACTCATGCATTTGGACATCCTGCAACAACATAAACAGGGAACATCAAGTAGCAACAGAAGAGTAAAAGCATAGGAGAAACCTGAAACTGATTGACAATTTTTTTTTCCATCCTGTTTATATCAAAGGAAAACCTGGAAAAACAAAAAGCTTTAAATGAATGCATGCAGCACAAGTTTTAAGAGTTACTCTTGACTGACAAGTCTTACCCAAGTCATTGTTTTTTGTGATAGCTGCAGCTGCCCTGGCTCGAGGTCCCTGTTGTGTGAAATGGTATCCAAATTTAAGAATCTTGGTGTTTTCTTCAAGCATCTTGGCAATTTCTACTTCTGCAAGAGTACCCAGCTGCTGCCTCTATTTAAATGAAAAATACACAAAGACAGCAGAGCTTAGGTGTATTCATCCCTCACAAAAAAGAGATCAGGATATCTTCATCATATTAGTCAATAAATACCTTTTCTTTTTATAATTGATCTAAAAGGCACAAACTCATTATATCCGTGTGCATTTTAAAGCACAAAGAAGCACAAAAGTGCTTCTTGAAATGGATGCTTACAAAAATCATAAAGACAAACGCACATGGCATAAGATGTTTAAAATATTTTTGAATGTTTATCACAAGAAGCCTGAAAGTACTAAGTCAACAAGGACAGACAGCATGTAAGCACTCATTTTAATTATGTTATCATAGTCTCACTTACCTGATTATCAATTTTGATCTCTGTCAATGTTTCATTGTCTTTCAGTGCATCGACCAGTGCCAAAATTCCAACTCCGGTGATGAAGTTTGATTCTATGTTTAAACTTTTTAATTTTGTGTTTACTCTCAGCATATCTGCAAGAGCCTTTGAATGCAATAAAGTACCATTAAACTTTTGAACTGTGCTACAGTATGTCACAGGACTGAGCAATGATCACTTCCACCAACTAGCTTAATAGGAGCAACACGTTCACAGATGCATAGTGTAACTTTGCAAGTATTCACCTCTTGAGACTGAAGAGAGTTTTCAACCAGTAATTATCTACATTCTCTTTTTAATAGTACTTAATCAAAAAAGGCCTGTCTTAGTCTTGTTACAAACTAAAAAGCTACACAGAATATAAATTGTCTGAAATTAGCATATTGGACCAATTCCACTTTGTAAGCTTTCACAGCACATAATGAGTAATGCAAGCTGTAAGTAAGGGTCAAAGAAAGGGGGTTAAGCCAACTGAAAGGAGAATTAGATATGGTTAATTTGTAAACAGGAGACCTGACTTTCAAAATGCTCGTGTCTACAGATTTGGTAGGAAGCAATAACAAAAGAACACATAAAACCAGACCCCAAAATCAAGCCTCTACTTTCTTATTACAAACGTTTCTGTTCCACTGAAAAGGAACTTTTTAATTCACCCAGGACAAAGCCTTCAAATGTTTATTTATTCACTTAACTGAATGCTTTAAACCACTGAAGCTAAAACAAGGGCAAAGGATTGTCCCAGCACATTTGTTAGCACTGTTTTCTTACTTCTTTATGTGCAAATAAATAAGGAACTACTTGTGATTCAGTACAGAAAAACAGGACCAAATAATAAAGACTTCAGTTTCAATTGTCTCAAACTTTCACTGCCAATGCATTGAGCCCATCTTTGGTAGCAGGAAGATCAGAGAAATGGGCATTTTGCAATTCTGTTCAACCAAAACTTAACTTAGTTGAAAAATGCAATGAGCACTTTCAGCCTCAAATCTATTTCCTTTGAAGTTAATTTTGAGTATACTCCTAACTCACAGCATGAACATTATATTAATTAAACAACTAGGAAAGAAAGAAAAAGGAGGTTAGCAAAATGAAATCCCCATCTCATCTCATCATCTGACACACTGCTGTATAGTCATCAAGTAATTGTTTACCAACTTCGATACAGCAAAGGTTTGCTAAAGTAAACATACAATACAGGGTGAAAGAAATTAATAATTTTAATATTAAAAATTACGTATGCATACACAAACATATAGACAGGATTCTATTCTATCCCTTACCGCTATCTTTCCATCCTAACTTCCCTCGTATCCCACTGAAACACAAGTACTTACAACAGCAACAGGATCATTACTTCGGGTGGCTGCAAGGCTAAAATTCTTCACATGTGTGTTGGTTTCTAAAGCTTTTGCAAATTCTTTCAGCGTTGGAATTGGTATGTTCTTGAAATAAAAATAGCATTTCAGTCTCTTGAGATGCATAAGTTTAACCCCCACTCTCCACCCCCAAATTCTTCCACTGCCTTATTCTCTTCACAGCACAACATACTATACTATTAGCCATCGCTGATCTCCAGCAGTCTCACAGTAACGGCTTAGATGTGTATCAGAGCTGTGTGCAAGATGTAGTGGTTCTGAGCTGGTAATTCTATACATTAAACTCACCTTTACCTAACTAATGCCAATACCACAATAGAAGGGTTAAAAGATATTTAGCTGTCTTGGAAATGTTACTGAGCTTACATGAACTGAACGTTCTTCTTACTATCACTACCATACTAATCTCTCACACACAGGAAACCACTTAGGAGCTCTAAAGCAACAGAATTCCATTCTCTTTGTTATATTAAAAATAATCTCAGAAGTCACCAATTTACAGTTTGATGATTTTCACAAAGTAATACGAAGCAACTGTAAAAGGAATAATTTTAGATAATTAATTACAGTCGCAAGTTTCTTGGCTTACCGTAATAGCAGTTTTGTTCTGTTACCTTTTTAATTATTCTGGCCAGTACTTCACTGTTGCACAACGTTCTTAAATAATGCATTTCTTTTACTGCCTGCAGTAACAGCAACAAATAGTCTAGGCTGCCAGTGAGACAGTGCAGAAAGCAGTGACAGGCGGCTGGTTGCAGCAAGTCAGTTGTGTTATAGCTCTGTTTTCTTACAGTTATATATATATACACAAAAATGTTCAGGAAAGTTGAAGAACAATTCTTAAGAGCTGATACTTGCTGACAGCTCTTCTGTACAAGAATCAGAAGAATATTAGGTACAAATACCATTTTGTTTGCAGTAGCAGTAATTGAGAGCACACTGCTTCACAAAGCACAAAGGATTCAAAGTAGTTAACTCCACGATGGTGAACTGTTCGAACTGTCACCAGCTTGGCAGCAACAAAAACCTGGTTTGGCAGTAAGAAAATCTGAGACTTTTAGAGTACGCTTTTCGTAAAAGATACCAAGATGGCTTACTGCTTTATTTCAGGCCAGAAACTTGGAGCTAAAGCACACTGCAACATTTTGCAGGAAGGCTTCTATACTTAAAGCAAGCCCATTGTGCCACTCATAGTGCTGTACAGCTTTATGCGTCTTCTGCCGAAAAAAGGCAGCATATTTACTGCATAATTCAGGTAATTACCTTGATGTTATTTAGATTAACTTCAACAAGACGGGAATCATTATCTTTAATCCTTTGCAGAGTCTCCTCCACATTTGTGGGATTTGGCGGTTCATCAAAAACAGGTAACATTTTTTCACCTTTTACTATATCTGAAAAGTAAGGGATACAATTATAATCGAACAGTTGCACACATTCACTGTACACGTGATATATATACAAAATATTTACTGTGTTTAAAGATCATTTCCTCAGTCTTCACATCTCTTCCTCACCCAAGAAATATGCCATCATTTCTGACTATATTTTTATAAAGTTCAGCCCTCCTCCAATGTTCAGCCCTCCTCCTCACAGCCTTTTTCCTTTTCTTGAACATGAGCTTTTTTCCAGAAAGCACACAGGATTTGAATTACAAACATTCACGTTAAACCTAAAAGCAAAGGCACACAAATGTATTTTTGTGCCCACTCCTATCTCTCCAAGAAGTGAATTAACTACAGAATAGTTTTAAGTGTAAATTGTTAATTCCACTCTTGCCAGAACTCAACTAGAAACATTACAAACATATATGTTATCAATTTACACTGTAAAGTCCTATTAAAAATGCTAATGTAACAGAAAATAGTTAACACTACAGTAAGAGTCTGCAGTACAAATAACACATTTATTCAGCACTTGTGTAAATACTTACTTGAAAAGCTGTCTTTGCCAACCCCATTACTGCTTCCTACAATATCACAGAACTGATTGTTTGTTATCAAGTTGGACATTCCCAGTATAGCTGTTAAAATGGAAAAAAAAGAAAAAAAACAACAATCAAAGAATAGTTTTAGTGTCCCTGGCTAATTCAGGTTAGGGGCAGAGTTTCTTTAAATAATAACAACCGAAGTCCATAAAACACCAGATCACCAGTACAATAAGCCACTGAATCCCTTAAATTAAAGAAAAGTAGAAAAACTTTCAATGTAATAGAAAAGACTTTTTAGTTAGCTTTCATGTCTTAGAAAGTTTCCACCTCACACGTTCAGGCATCCTAGTTAAAAGTGCGGTTCAGCCAAACATTCTTGACTGAAGCTTCAGGAATATAAGCACGTACCAACACATACGTATGAAAAAGCAGTGGTGAATACTAAACAAAAAGTAGCCAGCTTGAGGAATGAACTGAAAGGTTCTGAGTTTTAAAATCAGGAATCTCACACCAATACATTCCTATATATTAGCACGGACCAACAAAGTTGATACGCTGCAAACAGACTAGCATTTAATTTGAGCTACAAGTAGTTTCTACTACATTTCAGACAACAAATTCCCTCTAACATTAAGTGTACATCTCTATTTTCTAAACATGCAGCAGCCCAGGAGTACCTTCAAAACAAAGACACCCCCAGCACTAACCTGCAAGGTCACACAGCTCTGTATCTGTGGCACTTGTCAAGGCTTCCTCCAGTTCTGGATCAAGAGCAATTTTTTCTTCTGCATAAGACTGGGCAGGCTTCTGCTTCGGGATAAATATTTTTCCTAGAGTAAAGAAAGTGAAAAGTTTTATATTACTTTGTGTTACATAGCTACTTATCTTTAAACTTCTCTGTTCATAAGGGATACATCTAACATTTTAGAAATCCTACGACACTACAGGCAACAAAGGAATGAGATCTCTTCTATTTGCTCTTGAAAGTCAGAGATGAGAAAAGGGCATAAACAGAAACATAACGTTATCCAAGATCTCAGCTTTTCAGGAGTCTGTATCACGACTCCAATCTTAATTGTTTCTTCTGAGTATTAGGTAAAATGTAAGTCTGCATCACTCATTTTAAACAACGTATTTTTAAATAAAGTGCCTGCAAATAAAATTTAGTTTTACTGGAGAACAAGGACAGATACACTGAGATGCATCAAATGAAAAAGAGACACAGGCAGAGCTGTGATTCGAGTATTTCTAAGAAATAAGTTCTCTAAGCATCGTCTTAAATCCCAGAACTGAATTTTCACTGCAGTTTTACAACATATACCATATTTCTGGTTTCAGATGTCAACTTAATCTTGAATTTAAAAAACAATGAAACATCTGAGATGCTTAAGAAAAAAATGGTTTGAGAACAGCAGAAAACATGATAATTTATGGCACACACTGCCAAAGACAATTTTCTAAAATGATGCTTAGAAACAAGGAAGGTCACAGAAGATTCAATGAGGAAAAGGAGCAGTAGTGACAACTACATCACACCCACCTTTTAGCCACTACAGACAGGTAAAGGGAAAACTGGTTTTAAGGTAAATACATTACAGATAGAGGTATAAGTAGTTAGCATAATTCCTGCACATATCTTTGGTCAAAAAAAAAACTAGGGGAAAAAAAAATAATCAGAAAATCAAGTTATTCTAATAACTATTCTATAAATGGTTCAGATTGAAATGATATGGATTAGCCCTTCAGAACAACAAAAAAAGTTACAACTACATAAGAACCAAACAAATTAGTGTGGTAAGTAAAAGCTTTTGTCCTGGATAACAGAACAGAACTGATACATTCAATAGGTGCTCTGCACAACTAGAAAGCTTTAATCTTAACAGCTATTCAAAATTTTTGCGTGCTGTTAAAGATCAAGAAAAGTGAGGGAAGGGGAAAAAACAGTATATTTATGAGATGCATATACTGGTCTAATAGCTTTGATCTACAACTGCATCTTATTAAAGACAAGCATGATCCATCTTGACTGTCACCATCTGGGCACGTCCACTTGTGTTCAGCCTCCCTGCCTGGCCACCAGAAGCCAGAGCTGAGGGACACAGCTTCCAGCAGCGCTTCACTGCTCCCGAGGGTGGAAAGTGGTGTCCATAATCCAAGATTTCTCAGTTAATTTAGGAACCCACCTTCCATACCCACAGTACAGCATTTCCACGTCTCCCATGGAGCACACCAGCTCATCCCCCACCCAGCAGCAGGCCAGCTGGGCAGGAGCCAGGAGCAGAGTATTTTGCTGCTTGTACATATACAAGTACATATACAAGTGTATCTTGTTACATGTTTGGACTAAAACTAACTTTAGCATTTCTAACTGCCTCCCAGTGACAAGATGCTTTAAAGGAATCTTCCAATTTACATTCTGGGGAAATTCTGATAAATCAGCATTTTGGTTTCACCATTTCTGGAGACAAATGCTGACACCCTATCACCCATCCACCTTTCCTCTCTCTCCACATCCCCACCCTAGATTACAATAGTTTGTGATTCATTTTCTTTTTAAAGGAACTTCGGCACCACCACTAGCATAGAACACAATTTGAACTCTTTACAACAGTGTGATGACAAAGACTTGTTGCTAGCAACACAATATTTTTGTTTCTGGGTTGCTATCACTTTGGAAAGCTATAAGTTTAAAAGCAAAAAATGAATCGCCTTATATAACTGTTCTGACTACAAGCAGGAGCTGAAAGCAGCTGACACACATTGTCACAGATACCTCAGTTTTGATGGAGAGTGCAAAAGGAAGCTTGTGGCAAATAGAAAATCTTCATAAATGGAAGGCACGAGTGATAAATGTGTTGGACTACTTTGATATACCTGACACAGTACATCTACTCCCATTTCAGTATATCAGTATCGCCTTCAAAGGCAGGAATAATTTTCAACTTAAACTGGAATTTTTAACAGAGGTAAGAGAACATGTGACAAGGTTCCCATCAACCTCTGAAGCACTCTGAACAGCACACACACACCTAAAGCCTTTCATCATCTGCACTTGTGTTGTTTTTCCTCAGTAACACAGAATAGCAAAAAAGTGAGGCTGGCAGAATATGAGGAGGAAGGACGGGAAATGGTGAGACAGTGCCTGAGCCTCCACTCATAGCACCTGACTTGCAGCATCAGTGCATCTCATGCTTTTCTCCACATTAAGCTGGCTTCTTCTGTGAACTAAACCTACGCTTGTAAAAAAAAAAAAAAAAAAAAAAAAAAAAGAAAATTTTACAAGAACTAAAATGAAATTCTGCATATTCTAAGATGACCAATCCTACTAATTTTGCTGTTAAAATTTCTCATTTGCTTTCCAGATGAGAAAAGATATTTACACTATGCAAGGATCATAGAACCACCAAGGTCAGAAAAGACCCACGGGATCACCCAGTCCAACCATCCACCCTCACCAATAGCTCTCATTAAACCACGTCCCTCAACACAACGTCCAAACGTTCCTTGAACACCTTCAGGGTCAGGGACCCCACCACCTCCCTGGGCAGCACATTCCAGGGCCAAAGACGACCTGTCAAAAATACCAGGTACAGACTTGTAGCAACAAGTGCCTATACAGCATTCTAAGAAAGCATTTTGTAGAACGTTTTTCCAACCCGAGACATTCTATGACTTTGCAAAAAGCATTCAATGACATTTTCTGATCCTGGAGATACCTCTTGTGATTATTTCGAGAAAATTAAAATTGAAGAGTCTCAGTTTTTTCAAAATTTCTGCTTTCAACACATCTTACAGAGCAGAGTAAGCATCTGAAAAGGTGCTTTGGCAGCGTTGCGGGATCTCCCCCAGCCTTAACATTAGCTCTTGACTAAGCCTTCTGTTCTGTTCCTTCCAGGAAGAAACTCAGGAAGGAACACAGCCTTCTATCTGCAGATCCATAGTTATGTTTTAGTTCCACTGCCACTCCGCCCTGTCACTGAACAGACCAAACCAGAGAAGTTTCACAATCCTTTTTGTCTTCTCAAATCCATTCAGCTACTGATTCTTATTCCCCACCACAAGCAGCAGTGCAGCAGGCAGGAGGTGGGAAAAGCTCAGTTAAAAGCAACTTCCTAAATGCTATGGTTTTTAAAACCAACTTCACTTTAACCCAGCTCAGTCCCCTGTCTTGTTCATCACACAGCACCCACAACAAAAGAGAACTACTTCTGATGTTAACTTAAGTACTTCTTAAGTTCACAGGTTAGGACCTTCAGATTCTAAGCATTTGCATCCTGAAAAAATAAGACTAAATTTACCCATACGTGCCTGGCTCTTGGAACAGCCTTAAAAAAAAAAAAGTTTCTCTTAAAGCCAAAATGTTAAAAGCCACTCCCTTCCAGAAGTACAAATTACAGCCAACTCCAGGCACATGAACTGGGTCAGGAACAGTTTTTGTTATAAACCAGGTCACACCCTTGTGTATACAATCTCTCATTCACCCGCCCTAGCCCAGAGTTCAGAGATTCACAGCATGTACATGACAGCAAGTCCTTCCCTGCTTCTAGCAATCAGCAAATACTTCAAAAAAACACCTCTGCACCTCTGGGGACGATGATCTAACTCAAAGCCTGCTGCCAAGGCAGCCTGGAGATTTCCTTCCCCCATCCCCTCCCTGCTTTTTTTTTTGTTTTGCTTTGTTTTATAATACACATCTGCACAGTGTATACGATGAGCAGCTTCCTTGGCTTTCAGGTGGAACATTTCCAAATAGCACACAGAAACACAGCGTCCTCCTTCAGCCAACAAGGACACCACAAAGATTAAACAACGCAGCACAAAAAGGCAAATTTCAGATATGTCCATGTCATCTCTGTGATAATTATATATTCAGGTGTTTTATGGCTTTGGCTAACACGTTAAATGATCCACATCTTGTGATCACGTCAAGCCTTTCTTTGCAACAGAACGAACTTGCAGTTCCAATTACACAGCAAAATATCCCACTAAAGGCAGGAGAGCAGAACGATATGTGTTGAAGCACACGAGACACTGCACACACACCCAAGGTGGGATGGAAGGCCTTGCAGAGTGTTCAGGAGTGCTCAGCACAGCCATGCACACACCACTGCTAGCACAATTCCTCACAGCCCAGGAGGCATCCAGCAACCACGAGCAGCAGGCCAGAACAATGCCCCATATCAGTTCTGCAGCTCTGTGATAAGGAAAAGGAACCAAGTGTTACCTAAGGACAACCTCCTGTCATCATCGACTTCATGAAGAAGGGTGCACAACATCTAATGTATCCTACATACCTTGCAGTCAGTAAACAGTCAGTGGTACAGAGGTTGTTACGACCCACAACTCAATCACCGGGTCTCATCACACAATAGCCTCATGTTCATCAACTTGCCTACAAGTCTAAGTATACATTAATCTTTTTGAAATTCAGCTTAGAAGAGTAGTGTTCCTTGGTGCCTTACTGAGGAAATAGTACTGTTATCCATTATTTGTCTACAGAACACGTGGCTGTGAATTAGAACACTGTTGTGCATTAAGGCTGGTATATCACATGCTATTTTGTTCCACGGCCCTCGTATGGTGAACATCAATTCGACAAGTTGTTTCTTCAAAGCTCCTACAAGATACTAACTTCATTTCACAACATGTAACACATTTCCTTTAAAGACTAGTGATTGAAAGGCAAATGGGGGAAGCAGCATGCCAAATTCAAATAGTGACCGAGCTCAGCACAAACCAGCCAGGCAGGTCAGCACTAAAATAGCTCTCACCATGTCAGAGTGTCAACTAACAATGATTTCTGGGCAATAGAGCAGAGGGAAAAAAAGCAGAAGTCACACAAAAAGCAAACCTGTGCAGAACAAACAGCCTGGCAGGAACACTGGGGGAAAGCTGAAAGAGAAAAGTGTGATGAGTAGAGGGCAAAGCCTAGAAGTACAAACCTTGATTTATTTAATACTTTGCTAATGCCTTACACTGCACAGCTAAAAGTACATTACAAATGTCAGATACACTACTGCTTCATATCAATTGCAATAATTCTCACATCTTGGTGTTTATAAAGCATGGAACCTGGGTGAGCTAAGAAGGGAACATGGGCAGGGCACCAGTGCCCAGAGGTGAGGCCCCCCTCCTCTGTTGGGATGGGGCATCCTGCTCACTGCAGCATGCGTTGGGAAATCCTTCTGGCATGTTCATGGACACATATAGAGACAAAGCCAGTTCTGTTTAAATTATGACCCTACTGATTCCATGAATCTCTTGCCTGAATTATTTGTCAGGCAACAATGGTTCACTGTATGGTTCAACACTTAATTGGAATGGAATGTGACTGAAGTCATTACATCTTGTTTAAAAACAAAGTATGTTGTAAAGGATGCATCTAGAAACCAAGCCAGGAACTGAAAAAAATAAAATATAACAATTTAGGGATTGTTAAGTGTCACATTCATTTAGCACTGTTCATCTCACTATATCAGTGCACTTTATGTTATTTTGCTTCTTCCATCTCTCACTGCACAGCAAAAAAAAAAGTTAAAATCTGGAGAATTCATAGCACCTAGCAGTGAAAAAGAACAACATTGTTTTAACAGTGTGTTAATTCAAACTGAATTAGGACATCTGGAAGAGAAGATTTTCATTAGCACAGCAGTAGGGAAACAGGGTCACCAAGAGTGGTAACAACCCAGTGCGAGCAGCTCTGATAAACCTGCAGGATAGATTCCTCCTTTCTTACTGCATGGAAGGGGTCATCGGACCAAGTGAGACCAGTGAGAGCAGCCAGGTATACACAACTACGATAGTAAACCCTGACTCACGAAAATGGCACCAAGAAAGTCGCTACAACTCCGATCCATCTCTCTTCCCTGAGATCCTTTAGATCTGAAGATTAGAGTCGTCAATTTTCTTCTTCTGAATTAGCAGCATAACCAAGCAAAATGTTCCATCCGCCTGATTCCATAACTTGCTAGCTGCATTTATCTAGTCAAACAGAATAGTTATGAGCCAGCCCTTTTTTTCCCTCTCCTCTTAACATTACAGAAAAATCACATAAGGATGGTTGTTGGTTTTTGCTTTTTTTTTAAATCCATAGAGAGTCCTTATCCTAAACAAGTTTTAATCTACTCCCTTTCCAGTTTTCTCATCTTGACAAGAGATCACAATCTCCTCATTTAACACATTCAGTGATATAGGATTGCCACTTTTGCACAAACCTGACATGAACACAGCAACAAGTCAAAGCTGAACTATAGCATTTTCAAGAGTGGAAAAGATTATCCCTCACCTACTCTGCAATGCAGTCAGCCTTCTTCCCTCTTCCCTCTCATTTAACAGAGGCATGAATTTCCACACTGAACACATTTTTTCAGTTTGGATGAAAGCAATCTACATTTCATTTTCAATGTCATTTTCTTCCTTCATGGTATTAAAAAAAAAAGTAGGAAGTTACTATAATAAATCCTCTTCAAAAGATATGGGAAATTTTATTAACTAAATTTGCATGCCATATTGCAACATTCAGACTGCTGTTTAGTAATACTTTATTACATAAAGGAAGTGACATTTGAGTTTTCTTAACCAAGATGTGTTACAGCCGGACCCTTCTATTTTCCTACGCAGTTCTCACAGATTTTATCAACCAAAACAAGTAGTTCTGCTGTATGCATGTATACATAAGCAGGCTTTAAAGAACCACCAAATGGAATGAAGTACTAGTACATCTTGATGGGAAAAGCAGCATATGTGCAAAACAACAAAGTGCTCATTAGAGGAAATCCTCTCTAGCCAACCTTAGTCCTGAAGGGGCTGAAAGGGATTGCCAAACAACAGAGGCAATGCCACATACTTGGACTCTCCCTCCCATCAGACCATTATGCTGCCTCCAGCACACATCAGCAGATCTGTCAGGCAAGAAGCAGGCTGGGGAGGAAAACGCAGGAGCAGAGGCACTGCCCACAGAGGCAGCAATGCAGAAAAGCCCAAAATGACAGGTGCTTTCCTCTGCCCTCTGCACCCAGTGCTACCCAGCATCATCCTTTACTTGGTACTTGCATAGATGCAGTCAGGAAACTCCTCTATCAGCAACCAAATGCCACAGTTCTATTTCAACAACAACAAAAAAAAGTGTTAAGCTATACAACAGAATCACAGAATGGCCTGGGTTGAAAAGGACCACAATGATTATCTAGGTTCAACCCCCTGCTATGTGCAGGGTCTCCAACCAGCAGACCAGGCTGCCCAGAGCCACATCCAGCCTGGCCTTGAGTGCCTGCAGGGATGGGGCATCCACAGCCTCCTTGGGCAACCTGTTCCAGTGTGCCACCAGCCTGCGCATGTTATACAGCAACAATCTCTGTAATCCTTCAGGAAACAGACTGATGTTGAACAACAGCTATAGCTATGTGCAGCTAGAGAAAATGCAAATACCTCCACAAAAAATACCAATGAATCTACTGCATAAGTACAATCATGTATACAAATTCAGTTATGAATGAAGACTCAATTTTCAAATAAGCAGTGATTCACAATGGATTTCCACAGAACTGCAGGGTTTGGTAGCAAACCCTTTCGAAAAGAGGCACAGTTCTTAAGAGAGGAGCCCGCTCATCTTGAGCAGTCAGAACACATTCTATAAGGCTTTGTCAACTCTTACTGCAACAGACCTGCCATGGTTCCGGGGAGGGTTCAGACAAGCTAGGACTCAGGAACAGCATACAAACACTGGTGACAGCTAAATGCCTCCTTCTTTGCATACATGGCCAGTGCAGGATTGGGAGCTCCTGTCCCTATCAGTGATACTCAGTAAGGCACATTAAATTTGGGAACTCATCTTGTGAAAACATAAATAATCTATTCTTACAACATTTAAGTGTGCATTCTTTTTTCCTTTCTCCTGAAAATAAAAGCAATTCATATTGAGCCAGTGAGAATCCTAGAAACCAAAAGATTTAGAATCCCAGGCTTTAATGATGCATCTATTCTATCAGATCTGTGTTTCCACATTTTTTACATCATAAACCACAGCTAGATTTCGAGGCTTCTTGCAATATTAAGTATATAATTAATTAATAATAACCACAAATCTTATTAAAATCTTTCACTAATGATACCAGAAATACAACGTGATTGCTTAAACTACTAGCTCAAAAATGCTGTAGGCTAATGATGCCAGACATTACTGGGTATCTTCCACGACACATCATTCTACTACTCTGTTTCAAATTCAGTCTTACAAATATCACTGCCTATACTCAGAACCACAGGGCATAAGCTAGAGGCACAACAGTATTTGTTACTATTGACACAAATCCAGGGGTATCGCTTATTTGGAAAATGCCACCCCCATCTGAACTTGACAACCTTTGGTAAAATCTTTTGTTTTTTTTTCCTGCAAATGTGCAAATGGTACACCAGCCCCAGCGCCACATGAGGCTGGAACTGGAAGCACCCTGCAGGTTAAAAAGCAGTCGAGCAGCCACTAAACTTTGGTTCAGAGTAGCTCAGGCTAGCCTGCTTCCCAAACTTCCTAACCACCTACACAGGTAATGGTGTTGTTACCTTTCTTTTCTTTTGTAAAAGGCACATAGTCTTCCCTGTCTTTGTGCTCAAGAGCTTCCTTCTCCAAAAATGCAAGCAGTCGTTCCCTGTCAAAAGGTCCCGAGGCCTTTTTAGCAGTCTGGTCCTTCTGCCGGAAGCCTGCAGGCAGAAGCGCATTCTGCAAAACAAAATGGAGCAAATAAATACAGCTTAAAAAGTCTGAGTGAACCTGTTCAGATTCCTCTCTTCTCCTCCTCTTCCTCAAAGTTCAAGCCCAACACCTTTATGTACAATAGCACCTAGCACAAGGCTTGCTAGTTATTTAGTATTTCTTCTCTAGAATGGACACTGTTTAATTGAAGAACAAATACACTTCTGCTATTAAGTTTCAGACAGTCAGTAAGCAGTCCACCACTGATTTCCCTGTGCTTAAGACAACTGCCCATGCTGCTCTCTGTTAACAACACCAAGAATTTCTACTTTTGGCCTGATTCAAGTTGCTGTTTTTTTTTCTTTTTTTTCCTTGCTATATCAACATACTCTGGCTAAAGAAAAAAAGAGGATACACAAACAGAAATTCAAACTCATAAAAAGGCAGTCAATCCCTTATGCCAGTTCTCCTCTATTAAAATGTCTATAAGCCAAAATAAGTTAGAATATCAGGAATACTTTTCTGTACAACAAAACAAATAATCATAAAATTCTCAAGCAATCCTTGAATATCAAGTTGAAAGTTGATGCTAATAAAAACAAAAACAGAGAGAATCAGGAGACGGAAACTCTGGTCTTGGATTCAGACTCTATCAGTAGGATCTGTATAGGACATCACTCAGCTCTTCATAACAGAGGGCAAAAATATTCTTTAACATCCCATGCTGACAACTGTCCAGGAGTTGAGAAAATTTCTGCCCCCTCTTTGCAAACTCAACAAGGTACAAGAATGGGAATACTCATGCTGCTAGATACAAGATGAGGAATCTTTGGAAGAGTTTAGTGCTTTCTCTCTCCCATCCAACGGTACAAGTAACAAAACAGAAATGGATGCAAAGAGCTGTTTACCATCCAGCATCGGAAACAGGAAAGTTTAACAGGCCTTTCTAAGTAAATTCTTTCAAGAAGATTGCTTAAGAGCAACTTCTCCTGTATAAATAGATCCCACACAGCTCCTCCTAACAAACCCCTATTTTATTTTCCACTACTGTGGCTGCGCTCACATTGCAAACAGGAAACAACTCTGTTGGGACATTATATACACATACGTATCCGTAAATAAGATTGCTAGCAGATTAGAAAAAGCTTCTATCCAAGACAATACTATCTACTAGCTCAGTTCAAGTAAAAGAAAGTCTCGAGTTATTGCACACTAATTTATGAACTAATGAAAAGAAATAACTTCTCTCTGCTAATACCTACCTCAGGGTCAAGATCATCCAAAACTGTTTCCAGCTGTTTCAGTTCTTCTTCTGATAGTTTGCCGAGAATGTCATCCTCATCAAGATCTTTGTACTTGTCCAAGTCTTTTCGAAACGGGAGCGTCATGACTTGGGCAGTAGCAAGTTGCACAAATGCTTCAGAACCTGAGTCTTATTCTTAACCAGATCTATAAAAGGAGAGGAAAAAAAAAAAATTTTGAAATAAATATCCATAATTAAGGTAAATATTCCAATTAAAAAGCATATTCAGCTTCCAAATGCATTTCTGAAAGGGAAGTTGTTAATCCCTTATTCACACTGACCTGCTGTTCTGTGAAAGACACAGAGTGCTTGGAAGTCCTGCTTCCTCCCTGAGCAGAATCCCACTCTGCAATGCCCTCTTCTCCCGTTACATCAACAGCTAAAACAACAACACAGAAGCAAGCTAAACATATTTTAAGATCCACGTCCGTACCTAATTCTCTTGAGAACTCCAACTCCAAAGCTGTGCTTCCCAAAGAGCAGGGCAGGACATGGGAAGGAGACAACAGTTATACCCCGATTAATAAGCCCAGCTTAATGCCACCAGTTTTTAGAGATACTCAGTCAAAAGAGCAGCTGTTTCATACTTGCTGCTGCTGCTGTTCGAGGCCAGTAAAGTAGTACGTCAATACAAACAAGATATTTGGTTATTAGTGACTCATATCCTTGCCTATTACTTACAGGGGAAGCAGAGGATGTTTATTAGTTATATCACTGCAATTGAAGTACCGTTCTGTCCTGTCAGATGAAAATTAAAGCACCTTGATGCAAAGCCTAGGGAACACAATGTCTGTTTAACAGTCCACTCAGTCTCACAAGCAAAAGGACACAACAGGCTGTGCAATTGCTCCCTAATATTACATCTGGAAGAAATCTGGGTCCTTCTACAGTACCTCTTACATCCTAAGAAAACACAGGCAACCTTTGATCTAAATGCTCGAGCATTTGACTAGGAACAAAATGTACAGTTAATCACAATGTTGTTTAAGCAGACAAGCTATTTTTTTCCTATTTTCTCCAAGAAGTTTCAGGATTCTGCTGTTGCTCTGCAAAATTCTTTCTGTGATTTGAATGTGCAAGCACACACACAAAAAGAACTTGAATGACTCCCTGTGAACAGCAACATTCTTAATGCATTTGGGAGCTAAAGCAAAATCCATACATCTTAGCTAATGAGCATCTGACTCCTTTCTCAGCTCTATAGAAATACCAAGCAAATAAACCACGCATTCAGCACTGTTTGTTCTATGAAGCCCAAGTTCCAGTTCAGATGATCACATCACATAAAAAAACTACGCTAATTCAAACCTGGACTTACCCTGTACTTCAAAAGCAGATGAACAAAGTTATTACCTCTTAAGTAAAAGGGCCATATAGCCATGTTATACCAAGGGACTGGGCTTACTGGATTCCTTCTCCTCACTTGTTTACACCCAGAAAGGTCTCTCTCTGAATGCTGGCAGTGTCACAGACATTGGGATATTTTAATTCAGAGACAATGAACAGAGCTGAGCACGTGAAGGTTCACCCAGGCTGTTGGGCTGTTTTACCTGTAAAGTCTATCTGGCTTTAACAGGACTGGTAAATTTGCAGTTCCCACCAACATCTGCAACCCAAGGAGGAACACATTTACAGCTATTTTCAGCATGCCTGCTTTTGAAAAACACTGCTAATACACACTATAATTTGCTCATAAACCATGGTTGACATTGATAGTACAACTCCAAGGCTGAGCTACCAACACAGAACAAGATCTCTTGAAAATAACAGCAATCGGGAAGAATTCTCAACCTTGTTACATCAAGAGGATGGCGGCTGGCTTCCCTGGAACTAAAGCCAATGGCACTGGGAGAACTTGGGCCTTTCACAAGAGGCCACAGAGCTGAGAGCACCAGATACAGAATTTAACAGCTACAGAAGTACAGAGCAGCCCACCTACGCTTTTCAAAGCAGTGTTTCACAAGTAAGCAGAGAAGCATCTCTCCTGGCTGTTGCACCACATCCGACAGCCCTACGGCGTTCGCTTCTGGAGCTGCATGACAGCTGAAGAACAACGAGATTGCTGCTGCAGCACATGCCACACAATGTGCATGCAAACTTCTCATTCCTACAGCCTTACTGTTTTCCTCTGCTGCACAATTTAAAGCATTAAACACTATCATAAGTGAAAAGCATTTCCTGCAGCACTTACACAGCATTGTTTGTGACCAGGCTGCACAGCCCGAGTCCTAAATCAACGTGCTGCCATTTACCATGTTTCTGCATAACCATTTGCATCCAAATATTAAAAGGTGTCATTTTAACCGGTAATTACAAGGAGCACACTAATTAGCACGCTGCACAGTAATGCTCCCCTTACTCTGACCAAGAGTAGCACTGCACAACAATACGTTGCATCCAGGCAGGCTGCGTTTTCTCTCTATAAATAGCTGCAAAATGCCATCACTCAAAATTAATTACCTTCTATTTACTGGATTTACATCTTTCATACTGGAAAATGACTCATCCTTTGTAACTCATTAATGCCCAGGTCATAAGCCATAGCTTCACCTGTCTTTACAATATAAATCAAAGCGTCCACTTCAAATGCTGGAATGTCTACACACACACACACACAAAAAAAAAAAACCCCACACATTAATTTATAACAGAGGCTTCTCTTTAGCAAGAAGAGAACCACCTGTGACCTAGCAAATTCAAGGTGTTTTGGACACATTTTCTAATATCTGTCAAAGTATTTGCAATACGTATATATAATATGCTAAAAATCAGGTTTTAAAGCATGTGCCAGAATTCTCATTGCCTAAAAAGGACATGAAGGCCAGCCAAAGTCATCATCTGATCAAACCATCCCCTCCACCTCCCACCGAACACATCTGGTATTTTCACTTGCCTTTCACTATTCGTGGTAACAGTGCAGTTGAGAAAGACACGTAAAAAAAAAATAAATTGCAAATTGTTATAAGGGGCAGTTATTTGGACTAGGAATATTAATGGCACATCTTGCTGCAAAATAACCAGCAGTAACCAGCAATTTTGGCTTCGCAAATACTTGGGGCTTTTTGATGAGCAGTGCTGTGTTTTTGCTAAGTATCCTTATAGCTTTACCACAAAAACATTACATACATAAGATGTCTACAAGGCTAGCCTTTTTATCACGTATATATCTATGTAGAGTAAGCACTTGATTCTAGCAACTTGGTAGTCACACAAGAAACATCTGAGGTAGTGGAAACAGCCATCACTTCCAACCAAGCAAGTTTTAACTCGCTGCCTATTAGAGAAGATACATTAGAAGGGAAGATATTCTGATGAACCAATGAACAACTAAGGAAGTGAGAAGAAAGTAATTACCTTATTTCAGGCCATTTTATAACTACCAGACTCACCCCTTGAAAGGCTGTCAAGCAACTTCCATACACTCAATCTACAATTAAGATATTTTTGTTCTTTTCTATCTAAAATTGTATTAAAAACAAGTTTAAAAACAGTCACTTCCCAGTTTTCATTGCAAACTTCTGTTCTATGTAAGGACATCATTTCTTGAGACCCCAGCAGGAGAAACCATAGCAATATCTCACCTACAGGACACAAGCCATGCTGAAGTCCTCTGTAAATGGCTTCAGTAACTTAGATTTTAAAACAGAAGTGACTTCAGGAACAACGAAGCAGACTGGTTTTGGCCAACATGTCCACAGAACTGCCTAAAATCCCACTTGTTCCCTCAGATCCCCCTCCTCACGTGCCCCTGCTGAAGCAGCATGGCCACAGGTAGCATTTCCCAGGGGAATTTCCACTGTGGCAAAACTACACATCAACTGTTGATGAACATGTTCTGCTCTTGAGTTATCTTTATGCACCAAGCCAAGAAGAAAAATGACTTTAACTAAACAATCCCACCCAGCAAGCTCTTTAGGACAATGTGCAACACCTGAGGACACTGTGGCCAGGCAGCACCATCCCCAAAAGGCTCTCAGACATCCCTGAGCCCCGCATGCACACCTAGCAAAGGGCAGATGGACTTGGCACTGCAGCTGACATCCCCTGGCTGGGTGACACAGAGCCAGCAGGTGGCATCTCGCCTGTGCCTGCAGCTGCGTATCCAGGAAGTGAAGAAGAGCTGTTCTGGGCTATTTTCCTACATAAACAAGCCTGAGGCTCCATTCTGCTCACACAATCTGCTCAGTTCTACATGGAGCAAAAAGCCCCTCAAGTTCATGCACGTCAGTACAGCCACATGGGGACAGAGGTGAGCAGAGCTCAGCACTGAATAACTGAAAGCACAATGAGGGAAAGACATTTCCATGGCAAAGGAGATCGGAGACCATCTGCATTCCTGTTCAGTCCTGCTCCATGTCAGGAGGTACACGGGATGCACACAAGACCTGTGGTTATGTTCTGCACTCCTATCCGGTTCCACAGCTGTGTGGAATTAAGGCAGTAAGCTCGCTAACAGGGGCCTACTCAACACAGCCTGCTCCTGCACACCTTGGGAAAACCTGTTACCCGTTGCAGGGCAGCAGATCCACGTCCTTACTGGCCTATGGAATAGCAGCGGTGGCAGCAGGGGACCAGGGGTGCCTGCCCAGCAGCTCATCACAGGGCAGAGGTGATGCCCTGGCAGGATGCCCACCTGCAGAACACTGCCAGCCCCGCTCATCCACCTGGCTGCGGGGCAGGCGCTGTGATAAGAACCAAATGCAGGGCAGGGACAGGAGAATGATGGGATGAGCACCTCGGAAGCATTCCAGAGAGGCCTGCTACTGTCACACACTGGCCAAACCTATCACAGACGTTCCTCCAGAAGAAATCTCAGCCCCAGGCCATCCCCGCTCACACCGATGCACCACTGCTGGCCTCAGCTTTTCAGGGAACCCCTGGACTCTCTTCACCAGAGGCACTGACACACAGCATTCAGTCTCAGAGAAACTTCTACAGACCCTTCAATTAAAGGGAAACAACTACACAAGCTGTCTGAAGGAACATTCATACGTCTGTATCTACTAAAAAAGGGTTACAAGACGTACAAGCCTACAGCTTAACAGCAGGGGGATTCACACGTCCATGTTACACTGCTTGTTTTCCTGCTGCCTTTCACCTCGAGCATCAGAGGTCGGCTTTCTGCACCCATCTGTGGCACTTAACGCTTTGAAGCCCGAGCAGCTCGGCGCTCGCTACCGGAAGCCTCTCGTGTCAGCGCCACGCCGCGCACCCGTCCTCAGCCGCCGGAAAAGCGACCCTCGTAGCCGAGTGCCAGCAACACGCGCCCCGTGAGCCGCAAGAGACGCGCAGCGAGTTGGCAGCTGCGAGCCGGCCGGAGCCGCGGGGCTCGCGGGCCGCGCGGGGCAGCCGGCAGCGCACCGGGCCCCCGAACAGCCGGGCCGGGGCCGCCCGGCCGAGAGGAGCGGCGGGAGCCGCCCAGCCGGGCCGGGGCGCAGGAGAGGGAGCGGGAGGGCGCGGCCGGGAGCGGCGCTCGGGGCCGCAGAGGGCGGCGGGCCGGACCCGCGCCCCGACCCGTCCGGCCCCCTCCCTCCGCGGGCGGCGGAGCCGCTGCCGGGCCGCGCACGGAGCGCTTCGCTCGCCCCAATCCCGCCCGCGTCCCCCCCGCCGGACCGACCGACCCCCGGCTCCGTCCCGGTCCCGGCCGCTCCCCACTCACCCGGGCGGGCGGCGGCCGCTCAGCTCCCACAGCCGCCTCCCAGCCGCGACGCTCAGCGCCGCCCCGCCCCGCGCCTGCGCGCCGCCCCCGGGCGGGACGGGAGCCGTAGTGCGGCCGCGGGCCGGGCCTGCGCGCGGGGCGTCAGCGCCTCCGTCCCCGGGGGCCGGCGCTTCCGAGCTGGCATCGCGCTGTGCGGTGTTCGAGGGCGGGCGGGACGAAGGATGGCTTCTTCGGAGGCTGAAGCGCGCTTTCACTTCGCCGAGGGCGAGGGGGTGCGGCCGGCGCAGGACAGCGCCGAGCGGACCCCGCCCCGGCGGGAGCTCCGCGGAGCTGAGGTGACCCGGTGCGGCCCCAGCGCCGCCCTTGGTGCTGCCAGGCAGCGGCTCTGCCGCGCATGGCGGGAGCGGGCCCGCAGCGCCTCGGCCCTGATGCCGGGCCGGTTACGTCGTACCGTGCTGCTAAGCGGAGCACGAGCCCGGTGTCTGTGGCCTGACACGGAAACATTTCCCTGCCTGGGAACCGATGCAGGGTGTAGAGAGGAAAGATGCTGGCAGCAAACTGCACAATCAGCAAACGCAGCACCCGGACCCTCAGTCCTGTGACTCTTTCAGCCCTTTATAGTTTGTGATGAGAGAGGCCAACGCGGGCTGAAACAAACTGAGGGAGGAAATCACGTTCTCTCCAGGGGTTCCTTCCAATGGAAGCAGTGACTCCATTTCAGATGCAATTCCACAAGTCAGTAAGTACAGGGATTTATTGTTACCGTTACTGCCACAGCAAGTGCAGTGCCCACATCTAAACACATATCTTTAGGACTTAGCATGCTATGGATACTGAAGGACTCACAGGAATCAAGCTTGGGAGAAACAACTGTTGAGTTTAAGCTAGTGTTACTCAATTATTTTGGAGGTCTTTTGCAACCTTGGTGATACTATGATGCATTGGTGTATGTTGCCTCATAAAACAGATCAAGGAAACCCTACTATCTGTCAAACCCATACAGTTAGAAAACCTCAGCCTGAGTATGGGCACAGCCTGGCTACTTCATGGAATTATAGAATGGCTTGAGTGGAGGGAAGTCTGAAAAGGCCATCTGGTCAAACTCCCGTGCACTGAACAGGGACACCTACAGCTCCATCAGGTGCTCAGAGCCCCTCCAGCCTCACCTTGGGTGTCCCCAGGGATGGGGCACCCACCCCTCTCTGGGCAACCTGTGCCGGTGCCTCACTACTCTTATTGTAGAAAACTTTTTCCTTATATCCAATCTACATCTCCCCTCCTTTAGTTTGAAACCATTTCCCCTAGTCCTATCAAAACAAACTCTGCTAACGAGTCTGTCCCCTGTTTTCTTGTAGACCCCCCCTTGATGTACTGCTGGCAAGCACTTCATGCCCACACCAACAGGCTCCTGTCACCAGAGGCTTATGAACCACACCAGCTGGAAGTGTCACCATCGCTCAGCAATGTTACATGCGGACAAGTAGAATGCTGCCTTTGCCCGAGGTGTGAGGCTTGCTGATCAGTTCCTGAACCAAGAGCTTCTAAATACAGGTCACTGCATTTGATCAACAGCTGGTCTTAAGGGAAGGGATCAGAACACGCACAGCACAGTAATCAGAAGCAGATGTTGTCTAAAAGACATACCCCAGTCCAAGCAGGAATTAATTAAGCAAAGTCTTACAAGCCATGTTATAGGGAAAACAGATGAAAAGATCACAGGAGCCCCTCTGCTTTTTTATTAAAAGAAAAACAACAAAACACAACAATTTAGAACAACTGACCGCATTTTGGCTACAAATTGTCCGGGGAGATAAGGCTTGCTTTTCGATGCTCCAGTTAGAGATTTACACAGATGCAAACTACTGGCATTCAGCTCGGTGCTGGAGAAGCATCAAACCTCAGCACTGCACTCACTGGATGATGGCTTGGCAGGGAGGCAGCAGCCAAACTGCTTGGGGCCTGGAGGCAAAGTGCTGTGTGCTACCAGGGGGTTGGGATTTGTATTGTATTTTTTATTATTGTTTTTAATTATTGTATTTGTTGTGGGACCAGTGTTTTGGGGCTGTACCTTCCAACAAACACCCTGAGGTCAGTCTGGATATTCACAGTCATTTGATGCAGACATATCTTAACAGATACCATGTACAGGGTGTAACACCTCTCAGATATGTGGGCAATATTGGATTGTTTTATCGTGTCATAGAATAGAATCATATAATTGGTTGAGTTGGAGGGAACCTCTAAAGACCATCTACCCCAACTCCCCTGCACTGAACAGGGACACCTACAGCTCCATCAGGAGCTCAGAGCTCCTCCAGCGTGACCTCAGGTATCTCCAGAGATGGGACATCCACATCTCTGGGCAACCTGTGCCAGTGCCTCACTGCCCTTATTCTAAAAAGGATATTTTCATTTAATGGTTTTGGAAGAAAGACTGATAATTTGTAACATGTCCTCTGTACATGAGACTGAGATGTGATGTGTTTTACTTTGTGTGCTGTGTTTTAAGGAGAATGTTGTTCCTGTACACGTAGGTGTGCTGCTGCTGTGTACATCCACATTTGATGTATGTATTTGCAACCTATATTTTTGTCTGTACTTCTCAGCCATGCAGGGACCTGTAGCTTTTCTTAGCAGTGGTCGTGTGTCTTATTTTTGCCTGCAAGTTCTATGCACGAGATAAAAGGCAGAAAGAGAGAAGAATGCATAGGCAACGAGTGGAACTTTGGCTCCAGCCAAGCACTGCCTACACCATGGAGGTGCTGTGTTGTTACAGGTTATAGAAACCCATGGGAAGTGAATTTGTCAGCAGGTACAACACTAAAGGAAAGGGTGGCATGGGAGGGGCTCTTCCCATTCACTGAAGCCGAGTATCAGCTCAAATACATTTTAAGGCGTGACAGGAAAATCTGAGTACAAAACTTGCAGAAGTTTATCAAAAAAACAAACACCCCAAAGTGAACTTTTGTTCTGTGTTGATATCATACATTTCCCTTTACAGTATTTGTGTAATAACAGTTTGAGTAACTCATTCAAGCCCTGGTCCTACAGACTGGAGAAAACCCTAAAGGTGTTTTGATCCATATTAACAACAGAGTCCACATCTCTGTGTCTCATGCCTGGTCTGGACCATGTTTGCAGTGGAGCTTCCACCCAAATCAAATGGCTTTTCATAGGAAAATTCAGCTCCTTCACAAGGGAATGTCTCATTTTCTTGCCAACACATCATGAAACTTAAAGGCGTTTTAATCACAGCAACAGTTTTTCTGCTGCTGGTGACTCATTGCTTGGTGCTCAGCACTTGGAGCCTCACTTTGGCTGAAGCACGTTGTCCTGTGAAGGCAGTGTGGTTAATTTGGTTGTGGACAGACTGATTGCAGGGACTGCATTCAAGTTGTGTTACATATTGTGAAGGGAGCTTATCAGCAGGACTGACTTTTAACATGGTTTAACAGTGATAGGTCAAGGGGGAATGGCTTTAAACTGAAATAAGGGAGATACAGGTGAGATGTTAGGAGGGAAATCTTCACTCAGAGGACAGCGAGGCCTGGGCACTGCTGCCCAGAGCTGTGGGTGCCCCATCCCTGGGGGTGCCCAAGGCCAGGCTGGGTGGGCTCTGGGCTGAGCTGGGGGGCACCCAGCACACAGCAGGGGGTTGGAACTTGGTGATCTTTAAGGTTCCCTCCAACCCAAGCCACGCTATGATCGTATGATTACATACAAACTCAACCCCTAGTTAACACTGGCATGGTATCAAAGCCCAGACAAATTAAATTGTCGAAACGAATGAAAAGAAGAGTGGAAAAGCATCCAAATGATCTCTTCTCATTCCCCCCGTGCTCTCATGACAACGAGCCAAAGGCGAGGGGCGATAACCGCGCTGTGGACGTGGGCTCGGTCGGCCTTCACCGCACAGGGCAGGCAGTCGGATACCCGGGGGCTGCGGGCGGTGATGCCGCGGGCTGCGGACGGCCGGACTACGAGTCCCAGCGTGCCCAGCAGGGCCGGGGCCGCGCTGCGCAGCCGCCGCGCCGGGCACCCACCTGCCGCCGCCGGGCTCGGGGCGCGGAGGGGAACAGGCGGCGGCGCGGCGGGGTAAGGCGGAGGCGGGCGGCGGCGGCGGCTCGGCGCGGTGCGGGGCGGTGCGGTGCGGTGCGGGGTGGGGCGGAGCGGGGCGGGCGGCGGAGCATCTCCGGTCGGGGCGCGGCTGCCCCATCGCGGGGCCCGGGCGGTGCCGGGGCGGCTGGGGGTGCGGAGAGCCCGGTGCGGGGCTGAGCCCCGTCCGCTCGGATTGAGTGCGTTTGGAGCCGTGGATGTTGTTTTGCAGAGCGTTTTATGAGGTGATGCATTTGTGTTTATTTCGGTGCGCTCACATCCTTTATGCCGGGCGCTAAATGATAAAGCCGGGATGAAGCAGTGCGATGAAATGTGAAGACAGGGAGGTGTTTTTGTAAAGGAAGGTGAGCGGGGAGCGCAGTGTATTTGTATGGCAGAAAAGCAGCAGGAGGAAGGCGGTGCGTTACACTCCAGTGCGGCAGAGCAGCCCGAATAAACGTGCCAGCGCCAGGCTGAGGAGCAAGATGCTCATCTGCTAACACTGCCAAGCTCTCGGTGAGCAAAATGTGTCCCTCGAGGTATCACGAGTACTCTTCTTGATCATCTTCTGATGATAAAATCATCGTCAGCTCCTCTGCTAGTTTAGGGTTTTTTAGTTTGATGGAAGCTTTGAGGGAATCCCTATGGCCGGGGGAAAATCTATAGTCGACCACTGAGAGATATAAGTGAGGGGTCCAGCAATGAAAAATGAATGAAAATGGTGATTTGTGTGACTGCTGTTATTGGGAACAACAAACTTAGTACAACATTGCAACATCATTAGTGATGAAATAAACCCAGAAATGCAACAGTATAAAACATCAAATAATAATTGGGACAGATCCTATTTTTCTGCCTTGAATGGTAGACTGTAAATCTACACTTCCAAAAGCATTTGGTAGAGGAAGGCTTCAGTAAGGCATTGTGTTCTGTGTTTGATGTAAATAGATCCGGGCTTTCCAATATCTCATCATACGAAAGCTTTTCTTTAGCTGCTTATTCTCAGAAGATGCCCTTGAACCTCTGTTCTGCCCGGAGGTAAGAACGTGTAATGGGAAAGAACACCTGGGACCAACTGGCCTAATATTGCAGGCATCGCCCCCTGCAATCCGTGCGAGGGAGACATGAACTCAAATCCAGGGCTGTAGGGAGTTCCTGTGTATGTATTCTAATGCCATTATCATCTTTGTGGCATTATTCTGCGCTCCTTTGCTCGCTAATAGACTCTGCTGTGGTGCTGTTTGCAGTATGGCTCCTAGCTGAACTTCCACAAAATACAGAGATATTTAGACTTTTACCATTAGATGAAGGATGGATGAGGTTCTGTGAGCCATTTACTGACCCACATTCCATGCCTATCCTTTCTCCCATTCATCTAGCTTGGTTGGGTTTGTCTGAATTTAGCTAGTAGCATCTCTCATCTTCACGATCTAAATCATTTTGTTCAAAATGGTGCACTTTGCTCTCTTGTTGCATAACTCCCCAAATTATTATTGTTTATTTCCTCTGCTTTACTACTTCTGGCAGGCAATGTTTATGCATTCCTGCTGTTACTGATCAGCTCTGGGGGTTTTTGTAGCATTCCTAAGTTACTGAAGATCCTGGCCTGATGTTTTCCATGGTTGGGAATCCTTTTGGCTGAGGCTGTGGCAGCTCTGCAGTGTTTTGCATTAAGAGGGATCAGGCAATGTCCTTTAGCCATGTGTGCTCACACGTCAGGTTATGGAATGGAACACACCAGTGTAGCTCTGGTTTCTGTTTAACAGTGGAATTTGGTCATCTATATGTATATTACACGAACCTGTAAGCTTACTTTTAAAATCCTTAATTTGGATTTTTTTCTGGAGATAATTCTTGACCCCAGCACGTGCTTTGCAGAATCAAACCTGCAGAGTCTGGTAGCCATCGAACAAGGTTAAAGTATCATCATAATGATGCCACTTTCCTCCAGTTGCTCTGCAATAGGTTCTTAGCCATTTGCACAGAACACCGACCAGCATCACCACTGATAGTCTCCAGTGGGATCTTGAATCTTAGCCTAGTGGTGCTGGGCAGCAGCCACTCGTACAGCTCAGCACAGAGGTGCTTCTGTGCCCATCACAGCCAAAGCTCACAGAGGACTGTGAGCCTTTGGGTGGGGCTGCTGTTTCATAGTCCATCTGTATGAGAAGACTTTGCTCCACTGCATTTCAGGCTCGTGTTTTACACCACCCTTGGTTTCAGACAGTAAATATTTCATGTTTATAATTGTGGAAAAGCTAACTAATATTATGATAGCATAAAAGAATTATGTGAGGGCAGTAAGGTGTGAAGTTACAGTGTTTTCCCATGGGTTTGTTCCAGTCAAACAGCTGCAGGGTGCAATGCCTGCGGAGGGAAGAGTTCTGCTCTGTGCCACCCATTTGGCTGCTGCTGGCTGCAGCCATCGTTCAGTCCAGGCAGTGGTGCAGCCTCAGTTACCACCCTGCATGGATTTCCTAAATAAGTTCTCCAGTTCTAAAGATGCAAGAAACCTACATTCCAGTTCTGCAGGGTCACCAGTCACAGTGAGCAGAAATAGAAGACGTTTGCTTTGTTATTTTTTAACCAAAGCTTCACCTCTCCAAGGCCTTGGCAGAGAATCTTCCTGCGAGAGACATGCCAGAGGGACAGGTCTCCGTATTCTTTCCCATTTCTTACACCCGACACATCACAGGCATGCCTGAACACCCTAACAGCAATCCCACTGCTGGCAGGGACAGTTAGGCTTGTTTGGTCATTCTCTTTCTGTAGGTAGGAACTGAGCAATTTGTGGTTCACTGGTCGTGGTTGGTGGGCTATGGACTATCGTACGGTCAATGCCTAATTACTTCTTATGTTTTTGGTATGGAAACGATTCTGGTGGTTATGATCTAAAAATATAATTTCATCCAGAAATAGGTTATAAACTCATCAACCATCGTAAACAAAACTAATTCCTTCTCAGGACTTGCTTTCCTGTTTTGAACAGTTATGAGTAGTACTGTTAATGTTATTTTGGAAAGAATCAGAAATTATTTATTATGTAACTTTATTCTGTATTTAAGAGGGAGAACCATTAATGTTTCATCTCCCTTTTATTGCCAATGAAAACACTCTCATGTTGTCTGAATCAAAGGGACTGCTTCTCTTTCAATAATGATGGTACAGTCATACGGATAATTTTGCAATTTACATGATGGTTACTTACTTATAAAGGGCACGGTCGGACTGCAATTGAAATGAATTGATGCCTTGCATTTTGTTTGGTTGTCAGTCTCTCAGTAAAGGAGCTAACTGTAACACAACCTGTAAGAGTGATCAGTGGTGAGAAAGGCCCATCCAGTTGTGAAATGGAGTGTCTGATTGCTGCCCGATCCTCCTAAAGGTTCAAACCTAGACTAATATTAGGACATCATAATTGTTAATTATTTACTGGTCTCTTTATGGGACTAGAGCAGTTGCTAGGAACATAATGTGAACTAACTCTAGATTAGCCCTGGGGTTAAAATGCATTTACATAAAGTGATATTTTCTGCCAAACAGGTTTTAATCATACAAATGGAAATGTAATGAAATAATTTGCCAAACATAAAACCAGAAACCACACATCATTTTTTAGATGAAATATATCCATGCTAACACACTGCTAGCATTTGGTGGCAATTTGAGTGATCGGATGGGATCTGATCTGTTGGATGGTTAATATAGTAGTAAATTAGGATGAAAGGAAAATGCTGCTTTATAGACCAGAATGTGCAAATCTAGAAAGATGTACTTGTAGACAGTAACAGTAACTTATGGAAACAAGCAAATCCCTTCTGTAGTCCTTGGTTAGGCATCTATAACATTTGTAGTGCTTGCTTTGAGCCTGGTGTCTGTAGGTGAAAGGCACAATGCCTCAGCCGACCAGCTCAGCCATTCACCTCCAAGTATTTCCAGGTGGGGAAGACATGTGTGTGAGGATTTTTTCTGCAGCAAATGAAGTTAAGGGCATTTCCAATAAACTGTAGTCAGAAACAGATTGATGTCCCGTCCCTGGAGACTTTCAAGGTGAAGCTGGCTCAGGCCCTGGGTAACCCCATCTGGCTGTGGTTGTCCCTGTTCATTGCAGGGGAGTTGGACTAGATGACCTTTAAAGGTCCCTTCCAATGCTGCGGACTGTGATTCATTAATGTACAGCAGTGCAGAGAAACCCGCTTCATTTGAAAGTTGTTTTAAATAAGTACTTTTGGGGATTCTTTGCTGAAGTATGACAAATGATAGCAAACTGATCTGGGGTAGAAGAGGTCTGGCAACATGAGCACTGCCCAGGCCAGCCTTGACCTCAGTGCTGCCTGGTGCCTCTTACTTACACCAGGATCTCCAGCCAATACCATTTTCATCACATACACACACAAGACACTCTTACAATGCTTCACTGTGTAGTACCACCGTACTTCTGTGCTGTGCTGGACCTCCTGCATCCTTTCTACATCTTCAGAGATTCCAGAACCTCCTACTTCTAAACCAGAAGGAAATATTGTAACACAAAACACCAGCTTCAAGTATGCATCTTCCTTTTGCTCATGGTTGGAAAGCACACATTGCTCTTGCTTTTTATGTTTACATACAGAAATTAAAAGAACCTTAGCTGTATGTCAAGCAGCAGAGTATTTCTTAATATATATATGTGTTAAAATGTCAGCTTTCAACAGCCTGGCTGTTATTTTTCATAGCAGCTTCTGGATAGTAGAGAGGTCATCAGTGTGGAGCTGGATTCAAGGCAGTGTTGCTGGGATGGTGCAAAACAATCACCTGAATCTCACAGCATCTGCTTGTGTGGCACAAACACTGCTCTTAATCATAATGGCCCCAATCCTATTTATTTGGTCCAGTATCAGTTTAACTCGGGATTTATTCCACCCGTTCCTCACGTTTGTGCTTAGCTACTTGAGATGAAAGAAAGTGAAGAACTTTCCCACAGTTACAGATCAGTTCCTGGGCTGTTTTTCAGAATGTAAATAGCCATCACTGTCTATGTGAAGAAAGTTCAAAAGAGGTTGTACATCAGGATTTCCTTTATAAATAACAGTTGCTGTGATTTGCAAATCTTGATCACTTTGGAGCAAATTCTTACATTTGATTTTTAAAAAAAGATTTTTTTTTTCTATAAAAATGCAAAGAACTCTTGAGATTATTTTCCACTTGGTACATCTCTGTTTAGTTAATAAGTGCAGATTGCCATGCGACTTCATTCTTAGCTTTTATGCATTATCACAAACAAGGAGCTCGTATCATCTGGCTCCCAATATTCTCATCTCTCTAGTGCTCTGGAGGCATGATGGTTTTCTAGGTGTACAGCCTGTGTTACAGGAAGCCTTTGTAGCTGCTGGTCATGGAGGCCAAGTTGTTCCAACACTTCTCCAGGACAGGGGACCACTGACATCAGACAGTAACTTAGCAGAGGACTGATTCCATCTCAGAATGAAGCATCAGCAGTGGAAAATGTTGGCAATACTGCTGTGTCAGCAGAACCTATAGCTTACCTACTCTACAAAACCTTTCAGTAGCACATAAAGGTTGTAATAAAAAACTACTTACATAGCACAAGAAAATACAGGAATTACCACAGCGTTGACCACATACAGCTGTAGTGATTTTATGCAGACTGAGCAATGACACTTCTTTTGTCTCTGAAAATATGTTTTGAATCCTCACATTGATAGCAAAGGGTGAAAAAGCTGCCCCAGATTAAACAGAAGTATTTCTTTCTTTAGAAGAAATCAAAGGCACAATGACAGCAATGGAGACTTCGAAGCTCACTGTGAAGCATCTGAGCTCCACAAAGCTCTACAAGTAGCACAGTTAGCAGAGGCACTGCTCCACACAGCTCTGCTCTGTCCTGATGGCACAACTGGGACTGCTGGGCTTCTAGCAGAACGGCACACCTTGCAGCTTAGCAATGGGTCTTTGAGCTCATGTTAAACTCTTCCTCAATACTGAAACTAAATGGAAAAACAAATAGAATTTATGCTCTCCTATTCCTTATTCTCAGTGTTCACTCTTCCCTGTAAGTTTGAACAGTCTTAGCTACGAGCCCTCATTCTTCCCTCAGTGTCCCTGATGCAAGGCCATGCTGAGCAGCGCAGTGCCTCTGCAGCTGGATGGAACATCTCCTCCCTTTGACACCTGATCTGCCTTTGCGTGCTCCAGATAAGGGCAGCTAGGAGCTGCTGCTGGTTATGTTTGCTTTTCTTCAGTTTTCAGTGTGTTTATTTCCTGCAGTAACCATAACAAAGCAACCCAAGTGGATATCATCTGTAAAAAGTAAACAGTATGTGTACACTCACAAAGTCAAACCGCACTAAGCAGCGCAGACAGCATATGGCCCTGTTTACAAACACAAAATTAAGAGAATGGAATCCAATTAGGAAGGTGCAGATAGCAGTCATCACATTACAGCACCATTTCCAGGGCATGTGAACTCAGGAATTCAGCATTTCCTTTCCAGACTGATCGATGCTGACTTGTTAGATTCATCTCGTTCCTTGGTTCCTGGTAACGTGATTGTGGTGAAAGGTTGATAGTGAGCCCAGAGGCTGAACGTGAAGGCTGGCACTTCAGCAGGGCTCCTCATGTGAGTGGCAAGCTTCAGGAGAGCTTTACTGCCTGCAAGGACTGTGGGCAAAGAATCCCCCGTAGCAGTTCCTTTGCTTTTTATTGTCACTAAAGAGTAAGGTGCAGTTGTGAAAGGGAAAATATCAAGGGAATTTCTGTCATAAACACACGCATACAAGAAAAGCATCATTTCAGGCTCTTCCATGCACTACTACACTAACACGGGTTATCCAGTGGTGCTTCATGCCATGACAGAAGTGAGACTGGTATGTTGAAAAGTGCCTCCTGGCTCGCTGCCCTTTATGTCTAAGCCCTTAAATAGTTCACAAGGAAATCAGACACATCTCCAAAACAAACCTGACTCTGCAGTAATTACCCGTTAGCACCTGGCTTCAACTTTACCACCTATTTCATGACAGCCCTTATATCCCTGGTTTTGCTGATAGTGGTAAAGCCACTCACACATCAGGGAAGATGCTCTCCCTGGGAAGCAGTGCTGGGCCAGGCAGGGCGAGCCGTGCTGTGCTCTCACCTGTTGCTTTTCCATCAGTGCCCAGCAAACCTGGGCCAAAAAAACAAAAAAAAAAGGATTATGTGTCTGTCTTTCCCAGGGTTGCGATTTAACTGTAATGAAAGAAACATTTAAACCATTAAATAGAGTTTTAAGAAGCTCTAATCCCCTCAAAGAAATGTTTTCAGCCCTGTTAATGAGTGCCGAGCTGAAATGCTGTGTTTAATGAGTTTTTCCAAAGGAACTCTGAGAAGGCACCTGATCCCTTAGCACTGCTGTACTGCTCCTCAATTTGTTTTCACAGGTTAAAAAATATACTTCTCTTTTTAACAAAATACGCTTTTTTAAAACATTAGCTGTTGCTGTGTTATTCTTTTTTGCCCAAACATAGTTCCCACATCACATACAATAGAATTTTGATAATACAAGAATTTTTCACAGCTCCTCTAACTTTGTGAAACATCTCTTGCTGTGTAACTTCCAGAAGCACTCATAATTTAACAAGGCTAATAAACAGAGTAGTAAAAGAATGAGGCTCTGTGGGGAAAAGAATGCTTTTCCTTGGAATATTGTGTTTGAGCATTTCAAGGGAAGGCTTATGATTCCAGATTTGTCTAATTTGAAATAGTGCTAATTGTTCTCTTCCCTCTCTGTAGTCTGCTGTTTTCAGATAAACAGCAAAAGGAGGTATTTTAATATTTTAATATTTATTTTAATAGTATTTATTTTAATAGTATTTATTTTAATATTTAATATTTTAGTAGAAAGTCTGTGAGTAAATACGGCATTCTCATGTAGTTTCTGAATAAAAGGAAAGTGAAGGCCAAGTTTCCAGCTCATGCGACACAACCTGCATGGATTTTGTTGGTGTAGGACAGCTGAGGACCTGGCCGAAGGACGTTCAGGTTGAAAGATCAGCCACGCGTAGTGCCAGCTGGCTGCTCACCTATCAACCACAACTTAAATCTGTGCGTACAAAACTCAGCTGCCAAACCCCACCACCGGCTGTAGGTAATCCAGAGAGCTTTGCGTGGAGGTGGGGAACAGGGCACGCTTGGGAAGGCCTGGATCCCATTTAAACTCTGCAGCTGATGCTGTGTCTGATCGTGCATTAATTCCCTTTCACTCCATCCACTCACAGCAGTTTCTAGCTCTCAGATTGCGTCTGAGAAGGAAAAAAAAACAGTGAGTAAAAAGAGAGTTCTTAGTCATATGACGAAGTATGTGACAATGACTAATTGTTGTGCCCTTGTGAATGGCAAATGATCTCTTGAGCTCCATCCCCCCTGCAAGACTTATTTTGATCAGAAGTGCTACTGTGTGTAGCCAAACAGCTATCTCTGAAATAGCACTGCAAACCAGCGTAGTCTAAAGCTGGGTAGGTAATCAAAATGTTGGAAAGCCATCTGAGATGATATGGGTAAGCCTTTAGCCTTCGGCAAAGTTGAAATAAGATAAAATACCTCAAGGTGTAACATTCTGTTTCTTGTGTGTCGGGGCTGGGCTGCTCTCTGTGGCTTTCGCTTTCCTCTGATGCTTTTCATTCCTCTGGCCGAAAGAACAGCAGATGCTGCTGTTTCTGAGCACATGAAAGAAAACAGATTTATCTCTGCAGAAGGGGTAAGTTCCCGATGTTGTTTCTTACATAGGTCTCATAGCTTGTCTCTGCCACTGCACCTGTGAGGCTCCCAAGTGCCATCTGGTCCCTTGCCATCCCTCGGGTAGGGCTGCACAGCCTCAGCACATCCCACTCCTACAGCTGAGCCAGAGCATCGTGCTGCTTTGTTTTCCTTAATAAACTGTAAATGTGGCTCTCAGCATGCGGGCTCTTCAGGGCTGCAGCAGCTAAACCGAGATGCTCATAATGCTTTATTGTTAACAGGGAGTGAAACCGCGAGAAGCTCCGTAGTCCTGCATGGTTGGAAACTGGAAGGGAAGCAGCTGAGCAGTGCAGCAGGAGCCATGTCTCTGCCTTTCCGAAAAGAGCTGGAGAAATACAAGAATATCAACGAAGATGAAATACTCAGCAAACTCTCAGAGGATGAACTGAAGCAGCTAGAGCATGTTCTCGATGACCTCGATCCTGAGGTTAGTAGTGGGGCCAGGGGCTCTCGGCTGGGAGCTGTTCATTATGAATTCTGCACACTGCAGCATTCTGTGTCTGTAGTCTGTCATGGGAGGGGCAGTGCACTCGGAAGGAGGAGCAGCTCTGCTAAGGACATGCTGGTTTCATTCCCGCTGTGATGTGCTCCTCGCTTTTATAGGAGTCACTGTGCTCTTTCTTTATCTGATAGACACGAGCTTGTCTGCAGCCTAAATCTTTAATCACATTTGCACGCTGCTGTGTACTGGGAAGTGCTTTATGGCTGCTATTTCTGAGCACAGAGCAAAAATCAAGCAAACAGAATGGGTGTTCGTGAAGATCGTATCTTTTGAACTTCAGAAATCTGTTGTCTGTGTCATTCATCACGGATATATTTAGCAGAAGAGAGTATATTTGGGCATGATTAAGGAGAGTAAGATTCAGCAACAGAGCTGTCATTTTCTAGAGGATGAGGATAATTTGATACTTGAAGGCAGCCTCACAAATTTAAAGATCTCCAGCCTGAGTACCATAAGTCCTACAAACCTACAGGCACAAACCTTCTTGCTGGGAATTCTGGTTGTTCCTACCCCCAAACCTTCCAAACTGGTGTAGGAATTTGGAAATTGGCAGTGAACTGACAGATAAAACCCACTCGCTCTGAAGACAAAAATAACTGGAAAGAAAACAACAGATAGCCTGTAGATTTACTACACAAATTTACCTGGAAATTTAAGGTTGGGCTCTACTCTTCTGAGCCTCCACACTGCCACTTACCACACACATACTGCATTTTCTGTTATTTTCAAGTACATCTAGCATCTCAGATAGAGACAGAAGATCTTAAAAGCCACCATGCATTTGTAGCCAAGCTGTGCATGTGCTGTAATTTTGCAGCAATCTGGGCACGTTTGGGCAAGCAGAGATGAAATGTCTAGTGCCTGGAGTTCACTGGGTCTGCTCTGAATATGATGGCTGTTTGCCACGAATCAGCTTTGCAGTGCATGTTCCGGCCAGCAGTGAAATGTTCCTGCACTACTCCGAGGGCATCTTCAACACATTGGCTTTGCTGCATATGCACCACCATGTCCATGTATTCCTTTCTGGGGTTTTCTGGGCAGAAATGTGAAAGCTTTGTGCATCTTCCTATGTTACAGGAGGTAGACACAATCACATGGTCACGCAGCTACATGTTTAAAGTGGGGCTTTGTGTACTTGCTTTTGCGTGCTCTGAATAGCTGACATCCACATCATTCACCAGTTACTTTCTGTGCATTCCATTAATTTCTGAAGTTCAAGAGAGATCTGCATTAGCTGGAAGAGAGTTTTGGAAAAAAATGAAGGGAGAGAAAGAAAAAATTGGGAGGAGAAACAAGTAAATACAGGGAAGAAAATGCAGAGGAAGCTTATCTGCTATGTTTTCCCGGGCTGTAAACTCTATGTATGTGTATGTGTAACAGAAAGTGCTCTGATTTTGCTCTGTTCGTTCCTATTATGGTTGTAGATGTAGTTAATGAAGATATTAAGAGGTGTTACAAACAAGAAGCCTGGGAGACACCCTGGTTTTATTGGTTACATTTAGGTAACATGTGTTATTGCTGTCCTGAAGGAGCGCTGTATGAAGAAACATGCTAATAATTATTAAAAAAAAAACAGATTGAATAATTTGGATAACTGTATGAAATCGCATCAACTCCTTTACATGCCACCTTCCTTTCCACATACCTTCACAGAATGCCTTGCTTCCAGCTGGATTTCGGCAAAAGGACCAGACCACAAAGCCTGCCACGGGCCCCTTCGACAGAGAACGCCTGCTGTCATACTTGGAGAAGCAAGCGCTCGAGCACAAGGACAGGGAAGACTTTGTTCCATTTACAGGGGAGAAGAAAGGTATGGCCACCTTTCATGTCAGGGTTGAATCATGACCTACATCTGGGTGCCCAGCTGGTCGGGGCAGGGAGCTGGAGGCCACCGTGCAGAGCGAGGCTGGTGAGTCAGGCTCGGGGCTGCTGGAGGAGGTGACACGGTGGCTTTGCCCATCACACAGTGTCTGCCTCACTGCCCCATGGCTCCAGCTTAAGAGTTAGATATGCTGCCGGCTGGGCCTTGGCTGGAGGCGAGTGCAGGCATGGCTGGCCTCAAGCTCAGCACGCTGCTCCCAGGTCTTGTGAGGGTGTGTGCTGGGGAGGTGTTCGGCAGGAAAAGGGGTGCCTTTCTAAGCCAGTACTGCCTGCAGTTACTGTGTGTGATAACGCAGGGAATATGCTCCCAAAAAATAAGTATTTTTCCACTTGTTTACTAGCACATCTGGTAATGCTATTCATGCAGATAGCTTCATTGTTTCCCCTTGCCCTACAGCTACAGGGAAAAAGAGAAAAACAGGAAAACCTAATTCTAATCACCTAAACATAGGTAGGATAACCTGAGGGCAGGAACAATCGTGTTTTAAAGCAAGCAGTGCTGTATGGCACCATTTCCTCGTCTCCATGCAGAAAATACAAAGAGCTGCCTGCGGCCATCCCTGCATTCCAACAGGGACAGCCTGGGTCATTCCTGACCATCAGCCCCTGGTTCCAGTAGGACCTACTTAAAGAAAGGAGGGAATTTCAAGGCAGTCAAGTGCAGCACTTTTCACTTTACGTGTCACTACTGACAATACAAATGTTCCTTGCCAGGCAAGAGTGGTTGCTACTGCCATTGCATTTTATTTTTGTTCTGTGGAAGAATGGTTCCAGATGAAGAAGACCGTTTCCAGCTAGATCTGATTGTTGCATTATTTTATCCTGCAGCATATTCATTTATCTCCTTTATCCTCCATCCATCCCTTGAGCTCCAAGCTACTCATTGGGCTGATTCTAAGCCCTGTGGAAATACAGGAACGTTGCAGGGATCCTGCAGCTAGCAAGGGATCAACCATGTTCTGTGCAGAGAGGGGAATGGTTTATTGGTGTGTGGCTTTACTGCCAAATGTTTCAGTTGTCCAGCCTCCTATGCACCACTGTCTCAGAACAGGCTAAGTTACTGCTCGCAGGCCGCTTCATGTTTGTACCAACACCTTCAGTCAGGTCTCACCTTACTGATATTCACTGACTTAGGGCTGAGACTTTGTCATTTTGCACTGCAATCACATTTGAAATCTCACACAGAAATACCCCAAATGGTGCTGCATGGAGATACATGCACCTGCAGGCCTGGCGCAGCAGCTGTGTAAAACTGATCCCAGTGCCATCCGTGGCAGTGCAACTCCACACACTGCTTATTCTACTCGAGTTTTCATCTGACGAGGTTAAATAAGCATTCTGCTTATCAGAATGTTCCCTACGCATCTGCATGTCCAATATATGACATTACACACAAGATTTAAGTGTTGATAGTGTTCTTCTAAATCTCAGCAATTAGCTTGGGTTAAATAGCTTATGTTTCGAAAATACATCCTCATAGGAAACTGAGGAAGATAGTTGGGGAAAAGCTTGTTCTTCATCTTCTGCAAGTTGATGGGCTTTAAAGTGTATTTACAGTCTGGTAAATATTGATATAATTATGTTATATATATGCCTGTTAAATCATTTTTTACACTATAGCAGCACTATAATGTAGCCATATTGTAAATAGCCACAGATATATTTTACAGCAATTCTGGTAGTTAAAAATTAAATCCTGGAACATTTCCAAAGTGCCTCTGGTTATGTATAAGAAGTGGGAGGTGTCAATGCCTATGTACCATTTGGCATTATTTACCACCTGAGGATGTTTGCCTGTCAGTAGAAGATGTGAAGTGTTGCTTAGTTTTTGTAACTCTTTTCTACTTTGATATTTGTCGTACACTGGGAAATAATCTATTTTTCCACATTTAGGAGGTGGGATGCTTCTACCAAGTGTTAAGTGATGTTTCTACCAGTTCCTATCTTTATCATGCAAATCTGATACTGACTTGAAAATTTCGTGATGAGCTGGAAGAAGGTGGCATTTAAAATGTCCTCCTTCCAGAGCAGTCTGAGATACATGGTTATTTTTTCCTCTGCCTTTTTTTTCCTGTTGTTTCATTAAGAAGAACGCTTATTGAAATGCTCCTGGCCAAAAAGCAATTCCAAAATGCTGCTGAAGGACAGAATTCAGTTCCGTATGTGGGTCTCTATGCTCAACACAACCATAAGGTTTTGATTGTGCTAGAGAACAAGGCCAAACAAATTCCAAAGCTAAGGGGGATATTCAGAGTGGTTGGAGCACAGGAAGTGTTAAATACGAGCTCAAGGTGGGGGGTGGTTGTGCAGGGAATTGCCTTGGTTTTGATTATAATCATGGTTTTGAGGGACTGGAAATGCTTGGCAAAAACAACCAAACATATGGCATGCATTAGAGCTTTGGCCCTCTGCCAGATTTCAGCCCGTTAGCTCACGACATTAATTGCTGTACAGAAAGTTTTCATGGAACGGCTCTCGAATTTCAGTGAAACCCCAAGTTTTGTGCTGAGCCTGGGACGGAACGTTCCCGGCCTGGTGGCAGTGCACCCGCGCTGCCGCTGAGCAGGCCTGTCAGAGCCCTTTGCCCCACATCTTCTCTAACGCATGTCATGAGCGGACGCTGTGTCAGAATGTCCCCATTGCTCCCATTGGTGCATGCAGAAGATCGGGCAGCTTTCAGGAGCTGCTGTGTAACTCTGCTGTTAGTCAGCCATTCCCACAGGCGGGGCTCATTTCTAATAAGCAGCAGAGGTGTAGGGAGTTAGTGCCAATTAGTGTAGCCATGGTGATTGGCAGCTTCTAAGTGTTTATTTTATGGATGTTTGGATTAGTTCCTACTTAAGACAGACACTCTAGAAATCCCTCCATGAAAGCCAGTGAAGTTGCTCAGTGACCCACTGCCCTCTGTGCGTGTGGCTGGGACGGCCAGCGGTTGCAGGAAGGTTGCTCTGAAGCCTTTTTATTGTGGAGTAAAGGATAAGATGAAGAGGGTAAGGACTAGTGCCTCTAATTTCTCAGGCACTAGCAGTGCTATTGCTGTGTCATTACAATAAAAGGAAACGGGATTGAGACTCTGTTTAAGGTAGAGAGAAGGTCTGAGAAGCGGGAATGGTGCATTTTGTGTGCTAGGATCTGGACTGGCACGTAAGGCCTGCCCCACTGTTCTCACAGCCTCGTCCCCAGCTTTTCCTATCCATCCATTTCTGGAAAGGAACATAATCCTCTGATCTGCACTTACCTTCTTTGCTGAGAAAATGCTGCCGGCAGCTTCCTCTCACTGAACGTGTGCAGCTGATCTCAGTTAAGTACTACTGTAATGCAAGCATACGCTATTAGCAACATCTCTGTTTCTGCTTTGTTGCAGCGGTTCTCTTGCTACATGATAGTAATTAAACATAATTGAAAGAAGTTCTATTGTGAAAAATGATCAGATACGAAAAGCTGGCTGTGCCCTTTTAGATTGCTGTTAAGGATTGCTGTTTCAGTCCTTCACCACTGTCTCTGTTTTCTGCAAGGTCTTCCACTCTTCGCCAAACCATTTCAGACTGGATCCAATCCAGTTCTCCTCATGGCAAAACTCCAGTGGATCGGGCTATTATTATTTGTGTCTGGAAAGGGAAGGGGAAAACACTTGTGTGTGATTGAACACCAACATTTTCAGTCAGCTGGTAAAAGGAAAAAGGAAGAATAGTGATGATGAACCAGAGAACTTTGGGGCAAACCCCTGTTTTCAGTTGCTCTGGCAGAGACCATCTATCTTGAGAGTTGTGCTGTGCCATGCAGAGTATCAGTACTCAGCCCGGTGATAATGAGAGTCATTATCAGAAGGTCAAAGTAACAGATGCTAATGAGTTCCCAGCCTCTGTACCAGACTGCATAGAAATGTTAGGGTTTAGTTTAGGGACACGGTATCTCCTTTGGACTGACGAAAAAGCCCCCCCAAAGCTAACAAGTTTGTTTCAATTTTTGCCACCTTCTTCCTGTTCTCCAAGTCTTAAATTTAAAATCGATGTTTGTGTCTTAAAGCATGAAAAAGGTGCTGTTGCTGACAGTAATTCCTGCAGCCAATGTCTTTCATTGCTTGCTTTTGTAAGACCCTGTTTTAGTTGCTCACAACTTTGCCAGACTTGCACAGTTTACACTGACATTTCCCATGCTGAGAGTCTGCCTCAGGCTGGATTTTTGGAAAGTGTCAGCAAAAAGGACTCAGCTGTTTCCAAGAACAAGGTTAGGAGAAAACACATTGTTTTAGCCATCTCAAGTAAATTTTTCCAGCTGTTTTTTGTGAGCTACAGTGCCTCCATGCTTTGAAGATGTGACCAGAAATGTATGCCCTTTGCCATCCCCAGGGAAACACACTTGCATTTGGAATCTTAGTGATATTTTACTTTTGGCACCTCCGCTTTGTTCCAGTGCTCTCCACATGTGCTCCTGCATGAGTACTAGTTGTGTCCTCAGAGCCTCTGCCTTCATGCACAGAGGGCACATGCCAACACAGCAGCAATAAGGTGGCAGGATCACTGCATGCTGATTGAAGCCAAGGATGCTGCTGCAACTTATCTTTGCTCTGTGTATGTGCACAATAGATTTAACAGCTTTGGAAAGCTGAACTTTGTAACCTTCCTTTTGCATTACCCTGATTTAAGGCATACGTGATACAGTCAGTAATCTAAGAGTAACAACAGTACAGCAGCAATTATGATACTGTGTTATAATTACTTCTAGCTTTCAGCTTCACACTTACTTGAACGTGGTTGCTTGCTTCTTCATAACACACATTTATTCTCAGAAAGTATTAATTTAGCCCCATTTTCACGGAGTATCTGGAGTGGGAAACTTTAGTAAGCCTCAAAAGAAAAGAATAGTGCAAAGTGGAAAAAGTGAATCAAGTGTCTGTGATTTATGCAAGGCAGATTTCCAAGATCATTGGATTTCACTTCTAAGGTCAGTGCTCTGACCTCAGAATTACAACATTCTGTAATGGAGAATAAACAGACACTCACTGTAGTCAGTGATTCACTGAAAAGTAAGAAGTATGTATAAGTGTATACCAGATATTTTATATCTGGTCTATACTTATATATATATATAAGTGTAACCAGATATTTTCTTGGAAGCACAATAATCTGAGTTTATAGGAAAAGAAAGTAATTACTTTACAATTATGGCAGAAAATGCCTCTGTATTATAAAATTAAGTAACTATCCTTTGTAAAACCGATATAAAGGACATTTTGGAAAAGGCACTTCAGTAAAAATGAAGTTATTTCTCATTGTTATGCACTTTGAGTTCCTTTGACTTGTGCAAAGTGGCAATAAATATTAAACACTAGGCAAATAAAAATGGTGGCAACTTACATTTATTCACAAGAGACTGATGAAGGCTAAGAAGCAAGACAAAGAGCAGGCACACCACAAAGGCTGCTCCAAATGCTGTGAACTTCAAGTGATGATGAAGTCTTCAGAATGTTTTGAGTGTGCCTGTTAATACAATTCCATCAGCTGTGCTGTTCAGTTTCTCTGTTTTCCCCTTACATAACAATAAGCAAATAAACTTATTTTACCACAATATGCTTGGCATAGTCACCTCCTCAATTTTCCTATAGATGTGCATATATGCTTATTAATTGCTATTGCATAAGGAGATGGAGACAGGGATGTGTCTCATTTCCTGGCTTTCCTTGGACGTTGCTTTGAAGGAGGCATCTGAGCACTGCAGGAAATCGCAGCTTCCTGACACCAAGTGGCAGAACTACATCCATGGGTTTATGGCAATACCTGGAGTATTTTTTCTTTTTCTTTTTCTTTTTCTTTTTCTTTTTCTTTTTCTTTTTCTTTTTCTTTTTCTTTTTCTTTTTCTTTTTCTTTTTCTTTTTTTTCCAGAGGGTTTGTTTTCCTTTCATCTCATTCTGCATTTCTAAGTCTCTCTTTATTTGATTCAGTCCTTTTTACTGATTCCTTCTCTTTGGCTTTCAATGGGCTCTTTTCTTGCCCTGAACCCCTTTTGAGTAAAACGTGAACCATATCCTATTTCGATTTGAATAGAAGTTTAGCAATGCTTAAGAAAGAATAGGCCTGCTGTAATGCTGAGCCAGTACAGATCTTCAGTCACCACACTCACAGTCACAAAATCCCCTGGGCTATAAGCATCCACCCCAGTTGTCATCCAGGTCACCACAGCCAGTTATCCCAGTTTGACTGGAGGAAGGGGAGAATTCCATTGACTGACATGTAGAATTTCACTTTGGCTTCCAGACCTTTTGAGTTTATATGTATGTGTGTAAAAGTAAAATGGTATTTTAATGCTTTCAAGTTTGTTTTCATCAAAACAGAAATTCATTTTGCAGTTAAACACAAAAAAATAGATATAATTTGGTATTAAGTGTGTGTTAACTTAATGTTGACATTGAAGTATGACACAGAAACACAGCTTTTCTTGCTATGTTTTTGTCACTATTTTCAAAGAAAGATAAGCTGTTAATGTTAAGAAATAGCTTGGAACGTGAACATATTCTGGAGGCAAAGGTAAACCAGCCAACGTTAATCATATCTAAATTCCAAATTACGGCATGAATAGGAAAGGAAGCTTTTTTCATAAGTCTAACTTCAAAATAATAAAACTATTCCTCCGAGGCTTCAAAGTATTTACAAATAATCCATTTTAAATTTAAGCTGGTCCCTTGGGACAAGCAGGCCATAATCCTTACTTTTCTTGTCAGTGGATTCCAAGATAAAATGAATTGCGCTATAAAACGAATTTACAATGTAGGAATGTGGGACAGGAGGGACCTCCTGGATGTTTGAACTCTGTCCTTAAAACAAAGCAGGAAAACGGACTGACAACAGTCTATAAACACATGCATGCAGTTTTGCTGCTGATGGAAAGGTAATGAATTCTTAATAACATGCTAAATGCATAAGCTCTTCTAAAGGCTGTTATGCTGCAAAATCTCCTCACATCGGGCTAATGCAAAAGAATGCCCTTGTCTAGATAGCAGAAAGAACAATTTTACAAAGTCATTGGATGCCAGAAAGGCTGACATATATTAAAGATACATATTTTCATCTCTGACATGACCTTGCCCCTTTAAATATTTCATACAGCCAGTAATAGAATATTTTTTCTAAAAGATTTGCCAAGAATGCTTTAAATGAAACTCTCATTGAGAGTCATATACACATTTAGAAAGCTTTGGGCTGCCATCCAAGAATTACATATGCCTGAAACAAATGCTTAAAAATTACACTCCTATACATGTGAACCATATGAAGAAAGTATGAACCTGCACTAGTTTCTGCTTTCTTTCTGTACAAGACACTTGACCTACCCGCTTCCAAAATTCAGAGAGAAGGACCAATTGAAATATATACCAGCTCTCATTTACCCAAGACTTGAGGCCCTGTGTCCACTAACAGCATTACTTTGTCCCCACTTGTACCGGTCTGAGATTCTGAAATGGAAGCATCATTCCGCCCCAGACAGCCGCACCACTTGGTGCTGACATGGCGAGAGGCCTTTCCAAAGCCCTTTTCACAGCAGCTCTGGGGGTCAAGCCAGGCTCCCTTGAATTGCAGAGCAAGACAACCCAAAGACGGCCTTCTGTTGGTGCTTGCAAGCGGTCGGGCTGGGCTCTGGGCTCCCAGCACAGCGCTGCCTGCCCTCCTGAGATGGCTGGTACCAGCCGCAGCTCTGAGCACGGCTGGCTGGGATAATGCTGTCAGTCAGAATAAAGATAAGCAGGATTCCCTTTAGATCTTAAATGAATACTGATTGCTGAGAACTCGAGGAACTGCCACTGATCCGAAAGGAAAATGTTTCATAGCCAGTCCTCCTCACTGTTGATAGTTTACTCAGATATCCTGTCTCATTTGGGTCTTGTAGCTTCCAGTGGAGTCATGAAATTTCTCTTGATGCATTATCCTAACCAGTCAAGTTGCTTACCTCCTAACATCAGCTAACTCCTGGTTCATGGCATCTGGAAGCTGCCATCCCACACTTCAGGCTAAGGGACAGTACAGAGTGAGTCTGAAATCACAGCGTCTGCTCTGTTCTGAACTCTGCAGAGCGTGACTAATCTGTCTTCAGCATATGAGCATCCATCGCCCCAGGTTTGCCACTTGTCTTCTCATTGCTGCTGCTGGGACAGCTGTCTGTGATTCACCACTGAATGCAGGCTGAAAGTGAAAACGATCCCTACCCTTAGCCCACAAAGGATTTTATCTTCTAGAAGCCTCTCGTTAAAAAAATGGCTTGCTTAAAATATCACATGAAAAACATGAATCATCATATGATACTACTTCAGCTTTCTGCATAACCTTCTGTCCAGTTTTGTTCCCTGAAGTTATTTAGCCTCGGTGCAAATATCTCTAGAATAAATGAGTCAAATTCTGCATCAGTAAGCCTCATCTGCTTCAGAAAATGCCTTTTTTTTTTTTTCCTGAGCCTGTTCTTGGAAGTTGACAGTACAGAAATCGCAGTAGCAAAGCTTGTATGGAAGAGATGAATGCGTTGGGTGTTATCTACACAGAAGTGATGCTTTGGACCACTATGAAAGAGTGATGTCAGGTCAGGTGATGGAACTGGCTGCCCAGGGAGGTGGTGGAGTCACTGTGGAGGTGTTCAAGAAACATTTAGCTGTTGCACTGAGGGATGTGATTTAGTGGGGAAATATTGGTGGTAGATGAATGGTTGAACCAGATGGTCTTGGAGATCTTTTCCAACTGTGGTGATTCCATGATTCTGTGATAATGGGAAAAAAAAACCACTAGGATGCCAGTGTTGAAAAAAACGGGGGCAGAAAGTCTGTAGTTGAACACAAAATAGCAGAACTGCATTTATTAAGGGTAACAAAATAATATCACAGAGATGGTGCCACACAAATAAAGCAGCTTAAAGTTGACAACAGGCCAAATCCTCCTACACCCAAAACTCATCCCAGCTTCATTCCATTGGAACTTTAATTTTAGGAATCTTGCTCTGCTCCAGCATCACATTATTGCTATTGGCTACAATAACAGCCTAAGGGAGTAAGTTTGACTTCCTGTGTTGTTTCTGGATTTCTCCTGCAGTCTTCTTATTTCAGCAGAAGGGCTGATGGTCTTCAGGCGATGTCCCATGGAGCCACCTGCTAACACCAACATGCCAGCTGGGCACAAGGAGGGGTGGAGCATGGGAAACAGGCAGGGAACAAACAAGCCTTGGGGAACATGAGGTTTAGTTCAGACTTTTCAGGCCTGCACAGGTGATCAGGAAAAGGCTGTCTGAGTGAACAATTATCAGGAGATGGAGGGAAAATAATGACGGAAAGGCTGGGAACTAAACTGAGTGTCTGAAAGTGATCAGGTTTGCAGAGATTTAAGGCTTTTGTATGGCATTTGTAAACCGAAAGTTACTTTCAGTAGGATGGTTTTAATTGCCTCTGGTGCCTCGCTTTAATACGAGGATGAAATTTCTGCAAGCTTTTTGTGTAGACCTGATTCTGCCTAATATAAGCCCGCAGAAACTTCAGAAAAATCCCAGCTGTCACTGCTCCTGGGGATTTATTTTAGGAAATTCGCTTCCATAGTAACAATCACCAACACAGAGCAGAAGTCTTCACTGTTTATTTTTAGACTCTTATTAAGATCCTGGTGTTGAGGATAGCATCAAGTAAGAAGCAGGAAAACTTGCACTTGAGACTTTTCCACCCAGCTCCATTGTCACAGAGCTACTCCCTCCAGTGCCAGGAGGCAGATGAGTTGTTACAATAATCCATTAGTCACTCTGGCTTTTTTCTTCTCCTAGGAAAAATATTTATCCCTAAAGAAAAACCCATAGAAACTCGTACGGAAGAGAAAGTGACCCTGGATCCGGAGCTTGAAGAAGCCCTGGCCAGCGCTTCAGATACGGAGCTCTATGACCTTGCAGGTTAGACGGTACATGGGCATGGTCCCCTGACACATCCAGCTCTCTGCCTGGACCTGGCATCGGGGTCAGGATCATCCCCAGCAGCTGCTGTCTCACTACAGGCACAGGTGGCCAGCCTGGGGCCACGCCGTGCCCATGAGCACTTTGAGCATGGACCGAGAGCTGCTGCAGACCTTTCACCTATCTATAGTTGATGTGGGGCAGGCAGGCAGGGGAGATGAAGCAGCTAATGAGATCTGGGGAAGGGAAGGGTCAACAAGTGGGAGGCTGCAGGGTGGGGCATGTGCTTTGTTAGCGATCACTGATGTTACTGTGTGCTGAGATGCCAATGCTTCATGGCTCCAATCCGTATAAAAACTTTGGTTGGAGACTTTCAGCTCCATTGACATTTTTCTGTTTTTAATTAATGAAATCTAAATGAAATATTTCAGTGTTCTCCATTCATCTGAATCTGTGTTGGATCAACATTAAACCCAAACTTCGTATGACTGTTCTGTTGTCCCATCAAAGGACACAATTTCACCATTATCTTCTGTAGTCCTTGGCTACGCCGCACATATTGGGATGCATTAGACTTGTCTCTGACTGACATGCGGTGTATCACAGCAATCGTAGGGCTGTGGTGCAGCTGGCACTTCTCACAGAGCCTGAAGTTTATGGAATGGAGTTCCAAGTGTTGCTCAGCTCTGGTCAGCATCCAGCCATTCGTGACTGAGTTTGTAGGTATCAAAGTGTAACAAAAAGCAGCAGCACACCTACTGCTGAGAGTTTTGAATGGAGTCTGTAACAGCAAATAGCCCTGCTTACAGAACAGAGAGTTTCTCATAAGGAAAACATGATGATAAAAGTAAAAAAAAAAAAAAAAAAGTAAAAATTGAATTAATAGCATAAAGTCTGAGTAGATAATCTAAGGGAGAAGGAAAAAGCACTGTTTATTCTCTGACACTGTGGAAGTGCATTTGCGTAAAACATAACTTTGTATCTTTGATGGAGTTTAGTTCTCTTTTCTCACAGTAGCTTATAGCCTTACTATTTATTTTAAAGTGCTGAATATATTCTTATTCCTCCTAAGAATGTTAGCATCTATGTGCTTCTATAAGAACCCCAAGATGAATACCCATTTATTAATTTAACCACATGTGAAATCAAAACCATCTCCAATGTGCCAGACAATACAGCAAGGAGCAGTAAGGGGTTTGGGTTGTATGTTACAGGAAAAAAAAAAATGAAATCATTAGGAGGGTAGCACTGCAGCAAGCTACCCAAAGAGAAGGTGGGATTTCCATCCCTGCATGTTTTCAGGACAAAGCCACAGCTGACCTGGTTAATGCTGGCAGCACTCCTGCAAGGGAGGGATGCTGGACAAGGTGACCCCCGGCAGTGCCTTCCAGCTGGCACTTCCCTGACTGCATGCTGCAAGCTCAACTCAGAGCTAAGGTTTTATAAACTCTTTATTTGGAGAACTAAAGTAGAATTTGTAGCATATGTTTTTTCTGCAATCTTTGCTCCTGCCATTAACACTGTATCCTGTTGCTGATGTTTACACGTTTATAGCTGTTCTTGGAGTCCACAACATGGTCAATAACCCAAAATTTGATGAAGGAGGAGCCCGCAGTAAAGATGGAAAAGGAAGCCTGAGAAGTAAGCAAACATTTCTTTGTGGGCTCTATGTCTGTTATGTGGCTCCTTAGGTACGTGGGAAGCACAGTCATCCAAGAAACCCAGAAGCATTTATCCTAAATAAAGCAGACCTGTGGTATAGCAAATCTCAGAGGTGAGGCTAACATTTGAACCCCAGGTTTTTCTCATCGCAGGCTCAGGAGCTGCCGTGCCTCCATCCAGTGCTCAGCGAGCTCTGGGACGCCAAGTAAGGTAACTTTGCTGTTTGAGACAGAACTGTGGAATGTCCTTTGCCTTGGAAGTGGTACTCAAAAAGCACTTCCTTCTTGCAAGGCCAGGAGAACCACAGCTGTCCTTACCAAGGACTTTCATTTCCATCCCTTATTACCGAAGAGGAGGTGGGAAAGGCAGAATGCTGTGTCACTTCATTTTTCTCAGGATTAAGGCTCTCTCTCTCCTAGGTGGGGCCCTGTGCAAGCTGCCGTCTATCTCCTAGCAGGCAACTGCATACATCAGTAATCCACATAGATTTCAAATTATTTTTGTCGCTTGGAGTCACAATGTCAGCTATGTGAGTCAGCTAAACTATGCTCCAAGTACAGACTTACCAGACAGAAAATTGCCCTGTCACATTGCTTTATTCTTTGGTCCAAAAGCAGTGCCTTTTCTTGGCCAGCTGAAACGGTTCAATGCAAGAGGGAGACACAGCTCAGAAGTTGCCTGTCAGTGTGGTGAAACTGCACCAGAAGAAACAAATTAAAACTCATGAGAAACAACAAGAAGGGGAAAAGGGAGAATACTGCTGACTCTGGGCTGAGTAACAGAGTAACCCCAACTGAGGATGGGGGTGAGTCCCTGCCCAGGTTCCAGCTTGGCATGGCATTGCCCTAAGTGCAAACTCACTGTGCTGGTTTTTCTTTGCTTTCCATCCTCGAACCCAAAGTCCAGCAAATTCTCTCCCAGCAGTTTTCAACTTGCTGATCTTTAGGAAGGCTGGAATGTTCTTCAGGCACATGCGTGGTCTTTTGGGGAATTGAGTAAAAATGATACAAAAGGGAGTGGAGTGAAAATCAGCTTCAGGTTTGTGAATGAATTCATCTCTGTTAAGTTGTAAAGTGTATTTGGTTTTGTTTTGGCCCATGATGTGGGATGAACTTTGTACTGAACAGGAATGCATAGTGCACAGAGACTTGAGCACAGGTCTTCTAAATAATTCATTGTGACAAAGTGAAAGGGTTTAAATACACATGTGGTCCAAAACATACTCCTTTGTTTCTTCTAGTGGCTTGGGTGGTCAGGGCTTACAAATTAATCCTCACGACTGTATGTCTTGGAATTAGAAGTACGAATTGTGTTCTAAGCTATGACTTTTATGCATTTCTAAGGATATACAGGGCTTACAGCTGCCAATAGTCAAAATTGTATCTCTTTGGAGCATGAGTACTCACTCAATGGCTCCATAAATCTTTGTGCTAGCAGACAGACTTGCTTTTCATGTTTTGATAGTTTTATTACTCAAAAAGTGCAGATGTTGCAATTTTACAAGAGCTAATTGAATTTATAGCAAGGCAGATAGCATCAGAGCAGAGAAGGAACTGGAGGGGCCTCCTGATCCCAGGCTGTTCTGTTAACACAGACTATCTGTAGATGTGGAGGTTTGCTCACTAATGCAGTGGGGATGTTCTGAGCACTCCTTCCTTATGGATGTCAGGCAGAGAACAAAGCAGCCCTTGCTGTATATTACATCCTGTGCAACAGTCTTAAAAGCTGCTTTGGCTCAAACTAATTGTATATACACAAGGGAGGAAGTTGCCCGTGATGATACCTCCCAGCTGCTATGGCCCCAGTGATGTGCTTCTGGTGCAGGAAGGTGCCAGGGACACGACAATGGCATAGAGCTAATGCTCCTGCCTCTGAGCTCTGTGGTTCATGCTAACCTCTTCCTGAGCACAGCTGTCCCAAGCAACAACTGAAGAGTCAGGCTCACCCACTGTGCCTGGTCCTGATGTCAGCATTTTTGATGCGGTTTTCTTTTGCAGATGTGGTCAAAGGTGAAAAGGTGAAGCCCATTTTTGAGGAGCCACCAAATCCAACCAACGTGGAAGCAAGTTTACAAAGGATAAAAGCAAATGATCCTACTCTCGTAGAAGTTAATCTGAACAACATAAAGGTAGATGCCGTGGTTTCGTATAAATCCTCACAGATGGATTTATTCAAATATTTCCAGTAGCCTTTTATCTTTATGTTTTTACTCTCTGTAATGTGCAGGGAAAGCAGCACACACAGGAAGGGGCAGCAGAGGGGAGGGTTCTAAAGGCTCCCAGGTCATCAATGCCTGATATTGAATTAGAAGCCAGTTGAAAGCCCACAGGGTGACTCCCTCTGGCTGCCTTTCTTTAGCAGCTCGTAAAGCAAGACATCTCCTGGGCACTACATAATCATCACTGCCCTAATTCAATTAGCCCACATATGGAAATGGGGAGGAGCTGGGATGCACAGACTCTGAACTACCAGCAGCAAAATGGGAAAGTAGCTCAGCTCAGTCACGTGCTGGTCCTGGCCTGACCCAGATACAGGCAGCGCTGACACAGTGTGCCAGCACAGAGCTCCACATGGCTGCTGAGCACCCCAGGCACAAGTGATCCTTCCTGAGATGCTCCTATGGGCACAGGGGATGGTTCAAGCACACAGTCTGTGGCTATTAAGCCATCAGTTTGACGATAAATAGAACCAGTGTCTACTGATGTGACTGGCTTTCCTAACTACTTGATTTATCTTCTTAATGTAGAATATCCCTATTCCAACACTAAAAGAATTTGCAAAAGCCTTGGAAAGCAACGTACATGTGAAGACATTCAGCCTTGCTGCTACTCGAAGCAATGATCCTGTAGCTATTGTAAGTTATAACACTGTTTGGAAAATAAAATACAATGTTAAAGTAGGTCTGTATATGCTTTAGGATAGAGCTTTCATTTTACCTAGCAGAATTTCCCTGCTACTATACATAATAGAAGCATAATCTATTCTGATTTACCTCCATTCTCTTTTAAGCCAATCTGTATTTTATTCCTTTGTAGATATTAAGCCATGTTTTACAGATTTGCTGTTATTTCCTGAAGCTTTGAAGAACTTGACCTGTTCCCTCTTTCTAACCCCTCAGGCATTTGCAGATATGTTGAAAGTGAACAAAACACTGAAGAGTCTGAATGTAGAGTCCAATTTCATAACTGGGACGGGTATTTTGGCACTGATTGATGCGCTGAAGGAGAATGAATCCCTGACAGAGATTAAAATTGACAACCAGGTAAAGAGAGAGCATTGAACTCCCCTTCTGTTTCCCTTCTGTGCAGATTCCCAGAGGGCCCTGGCAAAGCCAAGGCAGCCTCTGGAGTGTTCTGCAGCTCATGTCCCATGCAACCCACCGTGGAAAACGTCCAAATAAAACTATGTTTTGTGTTTCAAAGGGAACATAAAACCCAGAGCTATGTCTCCAGGGTAGGGATTCTCTTTGTAGTTTGACCACAGTACTGAAATATAAGCTCTTATTTTCTGTGTTTTGAGAACAAATAGTTTCTTTTCTTTTGGGGACATTTCACCATGTCACCAACAGAGGCAGCAGCTGGGTACAGCTGTGGAGATGGAGATTGCCAAGATGCTGGAGGAGAACTCCAAGATCCTCAAGTTTGGATATCAATTCACAAAGCAAGGCCCACGAACCAGGGTAGCAGCGGCTATCACTAAAAACAACGACCTGGGTAAGATGCTTCTCCATCCATTCCTCATCTGTCCAGGTGAGCCAAGTCCTGGCCTTTACACTCCTCCAGTCTGTAGATAAGATTGAACATTAACTTCACAACATCCAGTCTGTATGTAAGGGGTGATGTGCAAGGCTCTAGAGCACAGAACACCTAAGGTCTTATTGTGATTCTCCTGGTTGTGCTGGGAAGGGGAGTAACTGCACCCTTTTCCAGGCAATGCCCTGGATCTCCAGCTGTCCCATCAATTCTTCTGGCCAGTGAGTAAAGACAGACAGCCCCACTGCTTGCTCAGGGACCACAGGAGTCCTCACCTTGCCATAGCAGAACAAACCTAGCCAACTGAGGAAACATGAAATTGTACTGCTCATGTGGCCAGTGATAGGTAAGGATAAGAGAACTTTGCAAGTTTTACCTGAGTGTGATGCTCTGTTCTGTGCTTAATAGACAGAGCAGGGAGGAGGTGGCTAGGCAAGCACAGTTTACAGTAAAAGGAAATTAAATAAAAGTAAGCTCTACAAGGTAGAACGGATTAATAACACAAAGTGTGGTGTCAAACCATGATGCATTTGGTTGGGTTTCTCTCTTAAAGAGCTAAGATAAAAATTGAGCTAGAACCTACTTCTTTCCTACCTAGTATTATTTTTAGCAGTACTTCACCATCCTCAAAATACACTTTTGTTCCTGGAACTATTAGTTTCCTTAGAAACTTTCCCTGCTATTTAACCAACTGCCATTAGGCATGTATCTTGAATTTAATCTTCATTTTCCAGGTTTTGCATTGTGTGGCTTTCTTCAAGATTTAGCGGGGCAGAATATTTTCAAAAAATGAAATAACTGCAACAAAACACTAGGAGACAAATGATTGATTATACACTGACGGCCTTGGAGTAATACAGTGTTTGCCAGGAAAACGCTGTGAAATAAACCTCCTGATAGCAAAGTAATGGGATTTTTGCAGTTATATATTATTATTGACTTTCTGTAGTGAAAGGTGCACATTCATCCAGTTTTACTGCCTTTGTTGTCTACTCCAGCAATTTAATATCATGGGCAGGACACGACAGTTCAGTGTAACACCACCTTGTATCACATGGACAGAGGAACATCCTTATCTGGCCAAGTCAGAGAATATTCAGTGCATTTTTACTGGGATATGAAGCAGCAGATGGGGCCCCATGAGACCTGCTCTGTACAGCCATAATGCATCTCAAGTGCTGTAGAAGTTCACACGTGTCTCCTTGTCACCCGAATCCTGCTTATAACACCAAGCTCATCACTCTTTGCTCTGCTTACTGGCAATCTTAACCTACCCTGTTCTGAGTTAATTGGTGCTGGTTAACATTAATGGATGATGTCATCATAGCACATGAAGTTTAAACAGAAACTTTAAACAGAAGCTTTAAGGTCAGGTACGTTTTCCTGGTTGCCTGTACTCACTGATGTCAGTACCTCAATTTATTTTCTGAAACCTTACGATTGCTGTTTATCTACAACAGAGACCCCTGCAACTAGAAAAGTTACTTACGGTATTTATGAACGTAACAGTGCTGAGTATTTGTTAGAAGCTCACTCACGTCACTGAGAGGGAGTGTGTCACTGAGAAAAGTGCTCTGGTTCTCACTGACTGCTCTTTTCTTGTCCTGCTGTCCCAGTTCGCAAGAAGCGCGTGGAAGGGGAGCGGCAGTAGCCACACACAGCGGATGCACAGCAGAACTGGAGCCCCCCAGCACTGCAATCCCAGAATGTTCATGGGGAGGGAGGGAAGGCGTTGGAAAACCATTGCAATGGGAGCTGCTCCTTTCTGTTAACGTCTCCTCTTAACCTTGAAAACGCAGCCTGATCATTTTTAACTTCTACAGTTAATTTAATTTTCGTGAGGAAGATTCATAGTTGGTTTGAGTTTAATGAAAAAGTTTCACAATGTCTGAAGCCAATATGCAGCATCTTAAGTGTGTTACTGGGCATAATGTGTAGTGACATTGACCCTTATTTTAGGCACTTTTGGATATGCTGAAGTATGAACTTGTGTATGGATAAGGGGTTCTCTGCTGAAAATAGAAACCTTAGGACCAAGTCCTGCAATGCCTTACACTGCAAATAATCCTTATTGTGTGTATCATTCTGCTGAGCTGGGTCCTGCAATGGGGCACTCCCATGCGTAGAGCTAGAAATGGCAGTGCAGCGTTGCAGGATCTCACCCTGCGTCCTGCAGCAGGCCCTGGGGCTGTGCAGGAGCAGCCCTTCAGCAGGGCTCTGCCTGCCCGACTCCAAGTGCAGGGCCATGCCTGGATGTAAGCATTGTCAAAGCACACCTGTTTACATGAGCTTGGGTTCGGTGAGACCTGTTGCAGTGTTACACTGGTATTGTTGTCCTCATCCCGGAGAGTAAAGTAAGCTTAGTGCTGCCAATCCTATATACGTTGAATGGTAGGTTTATTTCCTATGCCAACAAATTTTTATTTGCTCATAGAATACGCAGTTTACAGCTTTTAATCTAAACAAGCATTTGTTTTGCCTTGAGCCCTATGTTCTGGTATTTATATATATATATATATATATTTGTTAGTATTATAGCAATGTTCTCAGGACCTTTTTGATGAAGGCTAATTAAGTAGTTAATCTTGAGCAATGGCTATGCTTCCAGGAAAAACAACAAGAGAGTATCTGGACCAACTGCAGAACTCACATGCACAGACTTCAGTTGGGTTGGCACGAGGCACTCGGGTACTCACCTGAGTGGTTGGCCAAGTAAGGACAGACTGAAGGTAGGCACAAGTGCTCAGCTAAGTCAGGGCCTTCACTCAGATGCCAGACAAACTCATAACCCAGGGGAAAGTGCTCGTGAAGCAGCAGCTAAGCCCAGTGTGCAACAGCATTACATCAGTCTGATGTTTGTATCGTGCATCCTACAGTCCAGAGCTACTCTGTACCACTGTTTTGTCACAGCCTCCAGTTGGCTCTGGCAAACAGCCATGCTCACTGTGGCTGTCCATCAGCAGCCTGGGAAGCTCCAGGCAGGTGTGCTGCTAACACCAGTGCTCGTGGAAAGCTGCAGAAGCACACTGGGCTACATCAGCTTCTGCTTCAAGTGCTCCCTTGGGACATCAGGGATACAGTGCTGCTTCTATCACATGGTGACAGCCCCGGAGCTCTGATGGAGCACAGCCCTGGAGTGGGTATGGCTGAGCAGAGCAGGAGTGCAGGCTGACAGGCACAGTGCTCTCTGTGCCTTCTTCATGAACGTGAGTAGGCCCACAGCAGCCCCTCCTGTTGGATGCCTGTCCTCATAGGCGGATCTGAACTGAATGACATCTCACTCGAATCCCACTTACATATGATGCCAAGTTGGGATGCAGAGTACCTGCAGTTGACTTCTCCAGTGAGCTCCCAGTCTGTACCATATCTGCTGAAGCCTTTCTTTAGAAGTGAAAACAGCACAGGGGAGTCTTGCTGAGATCTTCCCTGGATCCATGGAGGATTTACTGTAGAAAAACTTTGATATTCCTTTAGAAAATAGCAAGTTCTGTAACACAGTCATAACTGCAGGGTCTTAAAAACCACCTGGACCAGATGCTGGACTTTGCAGCATTGAGGAAAAGAGAACCCACATTCCTAAAGGCAGAAGATGACTGCTGACCAACCTCAGTGATCAAAATCACGCTGCCCCTATTTTCTTCTTTTGTTCCAATGAAGAGAATCCCAACTGTCATTTTTTAAACGTATTTAATTTTTTTTAAAACATTTTTGTTAGTAAGGATGGTACATGCATGTGCATTCAAGGGAAACAAGTGCAATCCATTTCTCTTCTTATCTGCCATTTCAGTGTTGGTGTGTGCATGCAGCGTTCCATAAGGATGGCTGGCACGGCTGCCCCAGTGCTTTATGCAGAGCTGCACGTGTCCTCACTGCCCCACGGCTGTGTTCAGCTCACATCATGGGCCAGGGAACAGTTTGGGAAGGCCCAGGGCCTTCTGCCTCCTGCCCTTCACATCCCACGTCTTTTGCACCAGCACATGTTCTCCAGGAGGAGGGGTGCTCAGACACTGGGTATCACCCCCAGCCTCAAAAGCTGAGCACCCTGTGGCAGGGATCCAGGCTCTGGCTCCTTTGGCATATGGGGGGAACCCAGCAGCCTGGTCCTTTGCTCCAGGCAGCCTCTGCCAGCCCCACTCCTGTCTGTGAGGGATCAGGGACATCCGTCCTGCCTCTTCTGGGTGCTCTACACAAGGGCTTTTCATCATCTGGCCCTAAGCATCGCATATCAAACACTGCAACAGTGTAAGGATCCGTTCAGTACAGTGGCAGCATGGTGGTGATGCCTGAAGGAAAAATTTTGCATTTATAGCTCACTTTTAGGGTGATTTATCTGGTGGAAATCTCTGCAGGTAACATGAAGGGGTCAGGATGGGACAAGTCCCTGTTAAAGCCACATTTCCCAACAGCACTGAGCAGGGGACAAGGACAGAAGAGGCCCTTTTTCTTAAGCAAGCCTTCAGGAGTATCTTTGTCTACTTTTGCACATTGCTTCTTGAGTTGACAGCTTCAGTTTGGCTTGTGTTTTTTATACAGTTTTTTCATGGAAAAGCTCAACTTTGTGTGTGTCCCTACATGTATGTGAGTGGTGGTGTGCGCTAAGGGCAGTGCAGTGTTCATGTTAAGCTCTAGAAGAGATGTTTCCGCAGGACCATAAAAGTTACCGCATGCGCACATTGTGGTGCATATTACTCAAGGGAAAGGGAATTGCCACACTATGTAACAGTGACTCCCCACCATCATGGTTTTTCTAAATAAACCCTCATAAAAATTTAGCTTTTGTGTTTTTTTGCGGTGTTGTACTTCAGATCTGTCAGGGTTCACCTTCTCTCTCCCTGTTACGTGCTCAGGACTGGGGCTCTTTGCTTTATCAACGTGACACCGGGAGCACACGCTGATTTCTTTGACACACAGCTCTCCAAGCTTCAGGGGAACCAACACATTGCCTGCTTGGTTCTCCATAGAGGCCTAAAGGCTGAGCTAGTGAAATCATCACACTGCTGTACACCGACACACCATACAACAAATAATGCTTTCAATACTGACACCAACATGTCACAGCATCTTTCTACTTTTCTTTTCTTGCATGCCAAAACAACAACAACAAAAGGATAAGACACTTGAGGAAAAGGAGGAAATATCTCAGTGAGAAAGCACAACACATCTGTGCCCACTATGCAGTTCTGGGGGATTTGCAGGGCGAAACATTGGGGGAGCGCTCATGGAAATAGATAGCAAAATTCCCAGATCTTCAGTCAGAGCTGAATCAGAGAATACAGCTGCAGAGACACTTACGAAGTCACACACTCCATTTCCCATCTCCAAGACAGGCTTTTATTTCTACACACTTTAAGCTCTAGCAAGAAGGGGACGGCAATTTGAAGACCAGGTCTGGTCCTGCATTGCTGCCATTACACAGCCTGGGTTGAAGTCCCTTTGACCACCAGCACAGTCCGCACCAGGGAGCAGAGACGCTCTGTATCCCACCTCTGAAAGCAAAAGCGCCTTACGTGCCCACGGAGAGCCCATACGTTGTGTGAGTCGGCGGAAAGAGCTCCCAAACGGAGGAGATCCCTCGCACGGACGCCTGCCGAGCCGGGTGGCGGCGTCCCCCTGCAGCAGCCGCTCCCGCAGCACTGCAGCCCTTCGCCCGCTCTCAGAAGCCGCTCGGCGTAAAGAAGCGCTCCATCCACCCCCCCGCCCGATATCCCCACGTTCGGGGGCAGAAGGGACGGCCCCGCAGCCCCGCTAGGCGGCAACGGCGCTCCGTCCGTGCCGTAACAACCCGCTGCTTTCGGGCTGCGTGGGGGAGGTGGGTCAAAGCCATCGGAAAACGGAGGATAGCACCTCAATAACCGCTTTCACATCCCGGTCTGCGCCGACCGCTGCGCGGCTGTGGGTCGAAGCTCCGGCTAAGCTTTCCCCACCGTTAAGCCGCAAATGCGCAGCGGCTGAGCCGGGCTAACGAGTGTGGCATCTTCTTAGGCGCAGTGCCGGAGGGGGACGGCAGCGCGATGCCCAGGAGTGACGGAGAGGCGCTGGGCAGCCGCGGGGACACGAGCAGCTCGGGCACCTGGCAGCAGCAGCAGCGCTCACTTTCTGAGATCACCTCTGAGATGAGAGAAAGCTCAGTTTAAACAAAGAGACGTGACGACACGTTAATAAAATGCATTTACTTCCTTGAGCACACATCTTTCATTACAGCAGAACTGTTGTACTTAATATTTTCTACTCGTTTCCTATTCTATTTTGTGCCGCCGAGAAAATCCAATTTGAACATTTGGATTTTCCCTTACTTTCAAAGCTGTCCAACCGAGTCCATAATTAAAAGAGCAGGTCAGAACAAGCTGCCTTCAGCACTGGTGCACTGAAAGACATGCAGCTCCCCAGGAGAAAGGCCGTGCTTCTGGATGCCCTGAAGGCAGTGGGGCTCAGACTTAAGGGAGCAGTGCTGGGAGCAGCAGCAGTCCCCAGCAGCAGCTATAAGGACCTGCAGTGTTCAAAGAGCCAGCTGGGTTGTTGGTTAGTGCAGCACTGGGATGAATAAAGAACACCCAAGGAAGAGCTCCAAGTGCTCAGGAAAACAAGAGCAGACTTGTAAAATAGCTCAGCTTACTCTTTTCCCACTAATGTGCACAGTCACTGTAGCACCCAGCTATGGTATTCGGTGCCCAACGAGCCATTCCAGAGGCCATGTGTGTATTTGGTCACCCTGATGCTCAGGTCACTGATTTGCTGTGAGTCAGTCAGCTCAATTTCGTTTGCAAGCAGCCTTTTTACTTCATAACATGATTATTTGGGGTCATGTTTTTCCATAACATGGGCTATGGGGCCAGCTTGTCCAGCTTATTCTGCATCTGTTGTCCTTAATTTAGCCTATAATTCAATCAGAACAAACACTTGCATCATTCAGAATAAAATAGAGCATCTGACAGCATAAAATTGTTGCAGAGAGTAAGCAATACAATGGCAGGAATGAATGCTGCAGAATACATGCAGTTATTTCCACACGGTGACAGCAGAGCCCACCTGCTCCAGCAGAAGAGAAAGGCCCGAGGTCTGTGAGCCCAGCAGGGTGCAGGGATAGCAGAGTTCACCATTGGACACATGAGCAGTTTGGCACACAGGAGCAGTCCAGAGATGCTAAAAAAGCCTTGGCACCAATGGGTTGTTCTCTGTGTTCACATTGAGATCAGTCATCTGCTCTGCTTGGAGCTTCACAGAGGAGACCTCGGCAGGGAAATTCATTTGAAAACCCTTAAGCTGGTGCCAAGCTATCAGCCCTCTGGCTGACCCTTGGAATCTCCTCCCCTGAACAAAGCTGCTGGGAAATTCAAGAGAAACTCATCCCCCAGAGAACACAGATACTGCCAAGGATACGTGCAGGAACGCACATACCCTGACTGCAGGCAATCTGGGTGCCACCTGCAGCCACCCCACAGCAGGCGCCTACCTGATGGCACCCAACAGTGCCAGAGCAGGCAGCATCCTCCTTTTAGGGGCTGAGAACAAACACAGCTGCTGGGCTGAGCTAATCTCCACATCTCTATGCTGCATAGGACACAGCACTGCTGTGTTCAGAAGCAGAATCTCCCACTGTTGTGCCCCCATGAGGTGGTCAGGGCTCACTGCTCTCCTCCTAGGGCATGGACCAGGATCCACCACAGGGGAGGCTCACCCTGCACATACCTGTCATCTTCACAGCACAACACTTCACTGAGTATTCTGAATGGTTGCCATATACACGTATTTAGGATTGGCTCATTTATTTGATTGCTTTATAAAAGTGCTGGAGGCATCCAGCTTAAAGTCACTGTGTTTATCACAACACTGTGCATCCCAAGGGGCCCATCCAGACACAGCACTAAAAGAGGTCTCTGGTGATACTGCAGAGCTCTGATCTCCTCAGCAGCATTTATGCTTCCTTGCAGTTATTACTGCTGCTCCCAACCACTTTCAGGGAGTAGGGAAGGAGCTCCTGGTCTACTAGCAATGGTAATGGAACTGCACTGAGAAGCTGTTTTCTCCTTAAATAAAAGCATTCAAGTTGATCTCTGTTTTACACATATGCAGATCTTATAATAAATGGTACTGCTAATAGAAACCAGGCCTGTAACAGGATACAGGAGAGCAAGAGCAGCATTTTTCCCTAATTGCCGGATGGCAGCGGTGGGAGGGATGCGCAGTGTGCAGGCAGGTGGCCAGCAGCTGCTCAGGGTGAGGGATAAAAGCAATGCATCTGTGCTTGTAAAGCTTTACAATTCAAGGCTCGGGGTCTGAAGTGCTCTTTTCCCCTGAAGGCAGACGACAAAAGTTTTGCAAATAAAACTAAGCTTTAGCTAAAAGCGCTGAATTGCACAAAGTCAGGTGCAGGGAAGGTGGAGGGAGAAATCACTGCAAGGTCATCTGAGCACACAAGGACAAGAAAGCTGACAGAATACAGCCAGTAAGGCCAAGGTGGAGGTGCCAAGATAACAACCAGAGCCTTAAAATGAAATTTCATGGACTGCCAGTGAAACTCCAAGTCGATTCTGTGCACAGACAAAACGCTCACAACAGATGACAGCAGAAATCCTCACAAGCACTTTCATTATAAGAATTCCTCCTGATCAATCAGTTAGAAATGACTGAATTACCAGTATGGTACAGCACTACCTACTGCAGAGCAATACATTTTAACCATTTCATAAAAAGAAATTTGATCGATATCTTGGTCTAATTCTCATAGGCTTCACCTTTGCAAGAGGAGGTCTGAATCCACACCCTGCTGAGGACTCGTAGGCTGTGATGAGCAGGGCACGCCTGGAGCCTCTCTGCTTAGGGACAGGCATGGAGCTACTGGCTCTGGGGGAGCAGAACTCTATGATGTCCCAGTATGGACCCAGGGACAGCTCAAGTAAGGATGAGCAGTGGTACCTGCTTTGGATGTGCGTCAAAACTAACCATCACTGAGAGGCTTGGACTGTTAATCTTAAGATTTGCAGTGCTGTTCAATTCCAATTATTCAAGGACACAGAGTTATGATTCATAAAGAGGCTTTTAAGATGATGAGTCTGAGCCCCACACTGGAACAGCTCAGGTAGCACTCCCACCATAGATAGATAATCACTTGGGTCATTTAAAGGCTACAGAAATTAGCTCTCAATCTCACACGTGCATTTGTGGCAGCGATTACATTTTGCAGAGCCTGGCAGGTCAGCTGAATGGGAGGCCCCAGTGTGCCATGCAGAGCACAGATGGGAGCAGTACTGAGGTGCGGCAGGACATCCTCTGTATTCACAGTGTGGATTCTAAGCAGAACCCAAAAACAGTAGTTGGAAAGTAGCATTTTCTTTAATTTGATTATTAGGTTTTGGATAGAAGCATTTAATTCTTTAGTGGATGTGTCCACTGCTGAACGTGCTTTCTGGCTGTGCCTTGAAGCAAGTACAGCAGCTACAAACAACACAGAATTCAAAGGTCACAGCATCACTGAGCCTCAGCGATTACCATTATTTCTCTTTGCAGTTATGACTACGCTAAAGTTGTGATCTCAGTGCACAGGGCCATTAAACACATCCGTTCCTGCTGCTTAGGGCAAACAGCGCAGGGTGAAGGATCACCGTACTGCTTGGTTAGCTGATGCTCACAGCACCTTTTCCCTCCCGTAGGCTAATTTGCCAGTTCACAACCATGCTTTTGTTTAAATCCAGTCTTTCACTTTTCAGAGCCGTGAAAAAAGATTCCAATTATAGCATGTATTCAGCATCACAGCCAGCACCTCAGAGCCATCGCTGAACACTTCCTTCTGCCTGCTACCAGTAAGACACACATTCCTGCCATAGCAGGCAGCCCTGGTTTGCTAGAGGAGTTCTCACACTGCTTGAGCCTTTTGTTCAAGTGTGCACTGACACAGCCAAGTGCACTTGGGATGTGAAAAACACCTCAGGAGCCATTTCATACCTCATCGTTTTTCCTTGAGAACCAAAATTTTAGTGTATTTTTCTCAGTTTAATGCATTTCTCCCCTGCACTGGTTTGGATTGATTACATGAACTGCCATCTCCCTCAGCCTGAAAAGTAACACATAATGACCTGCCTTAATTTTTATTGCATACTTTGCACTCAAGTTAAATGTCATACTAATCAATCACTGGTGACCAGCAATAGGAAGGTTGTACAAAATCCTACTCCTACCAAAAGAGTATTAATTCTTACCTGTGACAGATGACTAAAATGATCATTAGCAAAAGCAGATAGCAATGAGGTGCCTTACAGCACTGAAGAAATTAATATATTCAGTACTCATTGCTTCTCAACTTGTGTATTCGACAGTGGCAATCAGCTTGCTGAGTTTAATCTGTGTGACTAAATACTGAGAACTGCACTGGGGAGAAAAAGAGCCAGGTGGGATCGCTCTGTAAGTCCTGCAGAAGAGGATTGAGGCAACAGTGAGGTCTGAACACTCACCCTAACCCCTCAGATCCACACGAAGTGAGTGCCAAGCCATGACACACCCCATCCCCTCACTCAGAGTGGCACAGACCTGGCTTTACAAATCCTCTGTCTCCGAAGGGCTACACAGTTCCAATCCCAAGGTGTGCCCAAAGCTTCCGAGCTTTTGGTTCCAGCTCTGAAGCTGCAAAAATTGGTTCTGCACTTTGTACTCACAGGAAACAGACAAATCCTCATGGCTTTGCTCTGCAGAGGGATTCCTTTGGCCCCTGCTCCCTCTCCTTCACCTCCACTTCCCTTTAGATGGCGCGTTCTTCTAGAAGCAAGGAACTGAGCCATGCTGCGACACGTATAATAAAAGAGAGCATCTTGTTGCAGTGCCACAGTAGTCACTGAGAAGCAGATGACCCTGAGAACCTGAAGAAAACTTTGACCTCACTTGTCTGTTCAGGTGACTCAGAATTTGGGAAGTAGTTCAGAGCAGCCTGAAAGAACTGCTTAGCAGTAAAAAAGATGAGGCAAGTTGCAGCAGAACCATATGACTGAGCACAACATGAGCATTGCATAAGATGTGTTTGTGCTCGCAGTTCATCCCTCTCAGCAGCTCAGTCACTCTTTTGGAAATATTTGTTCAGCGGCTGAGCATGCCTCACCAGAGAGGCAGGGCTCCCTGCTTGGCTCAGGTGAGTTGTGACCGTGGCAGTTCTGCACTCCTTCCACTCCATCAGGCTCAAGGCCAGCAGTGGAGTTCATCTCAGGAAAATGAAAACCCCTGGTGCCAAGGAATAAAATGACAGATTGGAACAGTCTATTTTAGAAGAGAGCTGCCATGTCTAGTTAGTATCACACACAGATCAGCTGCACACTAACACGTGGATGCTGGGCTGAGCTTGGAAACCAAAGCCAGAAGTAAATGAGCATTTCAGCCAAGAAATAAAAGGAAAAAAATAATCACAAGCTTTTCTGTGTTGGATTGCAAGGAGTGAGCAATCATGCTTTGCCAATGTTCTCCAGTTTTCTCCCATCATTTTCATTCAAGTGATTTTCCTAAAGGTAAGACACCAGCACAGATGATGCTATACATCACCAAATTGGAAATTCAAGGGAAGCTACAGTTGTTTGTTGCAAGCAGCAAGGAAATCAATGGATTTCTTTTGCAATTTAACTTTCTATCCCAATTCCAGCACTCATGTTTGCAAATTCAGAGCACAGGTCAGAATTGTACCCACTGCCATAATCTTCTGGACATTTCCTTCCTGTGTTCTCACATTTAGTGCCAGTGCTCCAGACACTCTTCCCATATCTCACTTGGGCTTGATGGGACTTCAGACAGCACAGGCTAAAACCACATGAGGAGCCAAAATGATCATATGGTAAATGCTATTTTATGGCCAGTACTAGAGTCTTAATTAAGGAGCTCTCAGCAACCAGAAGTAGAGATGTAAATCATTTTGAGAGCTCTTCAGCACAGGCTGCTGTCAGCTGAGCCAAATCATCATAGAGATGATTTTCCTGGCAATATTTGACGGATATTTCACAGACGGAGGCCTTTGTACACTCATACATGCTGTATTTCTTATACACAGACACAACAATTACAAAGACTATCAAAGGACAGTGAGCAAGAATGAGCTGCTCATTGCAGCAAGTGCTTTACAGGAAGAGAATTAAGCAATGAGGGCATGGGGAAAAGAGCTGAAAAGACATTAAACTGGCACTCAAAGAGACCTAAAAGCAAAGTGAGGCAGGGAAGACTCAGGTACTGAGATGACAAGGCCTGAAGGACTCCCTAGAAGAGACTCTGCAGATGAAATTCTTTGAGGAGGAAGAAATAATGTAACTAATGACCATACATATTCATGTCTGACTTCACAAGCCCCACTGATGCTTGAACAAACGAATCTATCACCAATTAGATGTGCCAATGCAGAAAGTACAGTACTTGGACGCTGCACCAGAATGATAGTGTACTATAGCACCTCAGAGCAGTACCATCCGTCCTCCAGAAAACACGGGGACACAAGGACATTTTCATCATGACATTGGCTCCTCTGACAAGTACCGAGGATAACACGTGGGTAGGATATATATAATCTCTTTGGACAATTGAACTACAGCAGAGTGTGGAAAATTGCAATATATTTTGAATATACTGGCAATATTAAAACAAAGTCCACCCAAAAGACTCAACTCCCCTCACAGAAGAAACTCTTCTCACTTCCTGTTTTTGACTTTTAACTTACAAACCAGGTCACACACTGACACACTTCTCAGCACCTCGGAGTTAAACTAAGTGCATTAAGCTGAGGTTTACTGAGTGAGGAGCCAGCATCCTTTTGCTTCCAGCAACACTGCTCCAGAGACAGCAGCCTCCAGCAGAGAGGCAAAGTATAGAGCAGAGCAGCACTGCTGCAAGTTGCCTGCGTACAGGTCATCATTACCCCTTATTAACTCTTCATCTCATATTCTGGCTCAGATTTGCTTTGGAGCTTGGTCAGTGGCCTCCTGCACACCAGAACATGGCTGCAGGGTGTTTCCCCTGCAGGCATCATGCTGTTGGAGACGTCAGACTTGAGCCTGCTCAGAGTCCAGAGAGAAAATTGTGAAATACTGTGGTAAGGCCCAGAGAGTGCAATGGGAATTACTGCTTGGTCAAGCCCAGGGACATGCACCTGTTACAGACTAAGTTAAGGAGCAGCACCCAGAAACACTCAGCTGGCCAAGCAATGACCCACTTCATCCGCCACCATTTCTCACTTCCAATAACACCTCTGTAATATCTTAAAGTCCATCTCTTCATCGTGCTGGATGGGAAGCATACCGTGAGAAGCATGAGCACTGCTGGTTTTGTGCCCTATTTGCAGCTGCTAAAAATAGGCTCAGACTGAAAGCACATTCCCATTTTGGACACCAAGTGACAACATCAGCCACGATGCTGATTAGGCCCAATTAATGTATTCCCACAGGAAGAAAGCACACACTAGTAAACAGCTCAGAGGGCACAGAGCTCCTGGAATAGAAACTTGCTGTGCAGCTCCAAACACACCCATGTCACTGCTCTCACCTCACCCAAGAGCAGCCTCTCCCTGCAGTGGGATGGGCAGGAGCCCCACAGGGGCCCTTGAGGTACTGCTGCAGGATGAAGCTCTGAGCCAGCCCCAAATTACCCAACTGCAGCTGCTCTTTCCGAGTTCAGCCTTGCAAGCACTTTTGTGCAAGGAAAACAAATCCCCCTTATTTTCAACTGCTGCTCTTTGCAAGCACTTTCCCACCCCCTAGACAAAGCAGGCACATGGAGCTGCAAGCACACACGGCAAGAACGAGCATCTGCACGGTTGCCTGAGCCCTTCTGTCAGCTGGGCAAGGAACTGGTGGGACATGTGCAGGCTCAAGACTTGGAGGGTATCTGACAGAGCCTGAAAACTTACAGTCTGCATTATGGAGAAGTTGCATGTGATCACTTGAGCAAACTGGAAGAAACCAGAGAGTGGGGGACCGAGCCTACTGGTAGTTCAGACTCTGCCTTGTATAGGAAGCTGTAGCTCAGAGCTGAAGCCAATAATGGAAGTGTGGGATGCGGATGGACAGCTGAGAGAAATAGGGTCAGTGAGCAGGAATAAGGACGAGTTTAGTAGCACATGGAGGGGAAGGGCTTGATAAGCTGCTCTGGATTTTTGGGCATCAGCTAACTTCATTCCGATTTTTAAGGAATTCTGGAGCTTCCTTTGATCCTTCATTGATTGACCACAAGTACACTTCAATAGAGGACAGCCTCTTGACAAATCACTCCCTGCCTGTCCCACTGAACCCCCACAGCTGCAGGAAGGGCTAGAGAGGCTTTTTGATTTCAAGTCTTCCCAAACTAAAGTGAAGCTATAAGCCTAAATAAAATTAATGAGTTACTCTTGACCTGCTAAAACAGGTTACACAAAGCTGACTGTAAAAAATAGCAATAATATATAATGTCTTCTCCTCTGTGCTTCTTCCTTTAATTAAGAAAGCTCCCTTTGGCTCAGCTGCAACTGGAACTTCTTTGGCAAGTGATGCACATAATGACACTAAAGAAAAAATACCTACTCTGACAAACGAATACTGAGAATTTTTATTTCTGTCTGAATAAAGCATTTCCTGTGATGAATCATCTGTTTACAGGTTTTCTGATAAAATATTCTCCAACCAGAATTGCTCAGACTGAAAAAGCCACACGTGGAGAAGCACTGGGTTGAGGAATGATGCTTCTCATTACCAGCCCTCAGCTGCATTGCTCACATCCTTTGTGACGGGGCTGTCTTGCCTACATTTACTGCTGGGTATACATGCCAGGGGAGGTGCCACCAACTATCATATTACAGCCAGATTTATTGTATTCATTGCTTCTTTAATTAAAAGGCTAGAGCAGAGGTTAGCTGTGCTGAATGTGAATTCAGCAGGGGAAGGCAGACAGTGTTGTTGACCCAGCACACCAGCTTCCGAAGGGCTCAGCAGCAGAAGCACCTATCATTGCCTGCAAACCTATGAGCGATTTTGGGAGGCAAAAGGTATGTTGCTAATATCTCCTGTCATGAGTACTTGAGTAAATGTGAAAGGGACCATTTAGTGATGCATTAACAGGTTAGTCAACATCCATCCATCCCTCAGTGTATGCAAGAGCAAACTACATATAGCGATCAGCAAGGCATAAATTAAGGTTACAGCCTGATGTGTTAGCTGTAAAGTGAGCATATTTAACCCAGGTATCATTGAGGACAGCAGACACAGTCCCAGGGTGACTTCCTGACAACCACTGCAGCGAAGCATAACACTTTATGATGCTAATGGACATATGCTGCAGCTCTAAATGCTTCCTCCTCCTGTGCTGCCAAACTACCTGCCTGACAACTCATTAAACAGCTTGATTTCCAAGGTCTTTATGACCTAAAGGAAAAGTTGATAAACAAGTAGGCTAAAAAAAACTGAACAAAGCCACAGAGCTTGAAGGCCAGAGGCTGCCCATCAAGAGTCATTGGACAGCTTGTCCCACAGTCCTCCAAAGCAGCATCAGCTGCAACTCCCTGTCTGCTCAGTGCTCTGCTGATTACAGTTTCTGGCCCCATGATCTAAGGTCTAATCAGGTCACAGGTGGCCCACAACAATGTGCAAAACAGCAGTTCCACCTTGCATCTTCACCCCACCTGTTTGCAGTGGCAGTAATGGTGGATCACTCAAAGACTGCTTGCCTTTCCAGCACGCACAGGTAGAGAACAAACATCAGCCAAAAGCTGTCAGGTAGAGAACAAACATCAGCCAGCCAGCACCATCCACCTCCAGCAGCTCACACAAGAAGGCAGACACTTAGAGGAAATGCAAACCCCCGTGATAGCACAGCCAGCCCTTGCCAGGGGACCCAAACCACTTGCATGCTTTCCTGTGCAAGATTGCTCCAATCAGCCCAGGGTATTACAACACTCATTACCAAGTGGTGTACAAAAACAGCTAAAGGCAATGAAAAAGGCAATGAGAGCCCTTTCATGGATAATCGTGCACCTAGGATGCAGCTGAGAAAGATATTCAGCTTCTGCAAATGATAAGGAAGGGGAGCAAATGAAACTTCACTGGCACTTTATACAAGAAGCCAAAAAATCTCTGAGAATGTAAAATCAGTACATGATATTGCAACACTCAAGTAACCTTATTACAGAAACCCATAGTAACCCCTGCTGAGAGCATTAAATATTAATAATGGCTCACAGCTGCTACTGCTACATAATGGGCTTATTTTGATGGGGAATATGCACACAGCTTAAGCAACGTACATCAGCTCAGACAAACCTACTTTCCTTTTGAAATTTATTCAGGTCCTTCTCTCTTTGCTGCAATTAATTACAGAACTCAGGGCTATTATTTTTAAAGGGCAAGATTTGCCTCTGATCTGTCCTACATTGCACTGTTTTCCGGCAGAGGTTGCAGCGTGAGCAGAGGCGGGCAGTGTATCTCCATGCAGCACCATTCCAGGGGCAGCCCTGTTTTGATCTGCTCTGTCCTGGATCCTATGAACCTTCCCACGCATATAACCCACAATGATAGTTTTAGATGTTCCTGAAGTTAAAGCAGCCCTGTTGCAGTCGATCTCTATACCCACACTGCTATAGTGGGAAGTTGTGAGGTTCCTAACTTGCTTCATAAGTAATATCAGGTAACGCTCCATTTTAACACTTAACATTTAACACTTCACAAGGCAAATTCTGCCCAACACTTCTTTACTGATAAAATAACCACTATGTGATTATTAACAGAATGATTACCCAGCTAACAGGCACTTTCCTCTCCACTTGGCCATTAAGTTATATGGGCTGCTTAACAAGGCTCAGCTGGTACTGATCTCTCGTTCAGAAGTTCCTTGACTTTAGCTTGTTGATCTATAAAATAAATAGATGAAGACCACCGCACACTTACTGACCAAGATATGGATTATTTTCAAAGATAAAGGGGCAGCTAGGAGCCCCCAGGAGCAGGCGGGCAATGGACTGCATACACTTAATACTGTTGGTTGTGCAGAAAGATTCACTGTGCTCTACTGAAAAGAAAAATATCCTCAGAACTACTTTAGGAAGATGAAGAGATGAATTCCTGGCACAGACACATCCCTCATATCTAGAAATACCTTTGTGAGCTAATACTACAATAGTTACAAAGCAGTCGTTCCAAATAAGTTTGTCCTTAGCCAGTTCCTGTACAGCGATGTTATGTGAGAACGCAAGGTCTGTTATCTAGGTCTGAATACCTCCCTGGGGAAAAAGCAAAAGGTTTCCCCTTCTCCCCAGATACAGCTCTAGGAAACCCTCAGGTGAGGCAGACGCTTCACAATGCTGAGTTAAGGGCTCTGAAATGAAAGCCTTCAGTTAAACAGCTTCATTTGTAGCTGCTATAGCTGCAGCAACAACTTCCCCCGCGCGAAATGAGTAATGGATGTAAGATGTCTGCAGGCTCAGCGATGACTCACAGGAGGGAACTCCTCAGACACATGCAAGCCTGACTAGAGCATCAAGTCCAATGCCCGATGAGGTGACATCAGTACCTAAAGAATTACCAATCACTGGAGCTCAAGAAATAGGTCTGGGCAAGCACAGCTCCTCTGATCTGGAAGATCACGTGACAGAGGTCACAGGAAACAAGGGAAGAGCAAGGACACGAGACAGTGGGAAGGAAAGCAGCAGTCAGTGCTGCCAAGAGACTCCGTGCTGAGCAGAGGTCACGACCTGGCACTAAACCAAGCAATGACAGCTCTAATTGCAGCGCATCAGTAAGCTGCTGGTACAGGCGAGCAGGGAGCACGGCGAGGATCCCTGTCCGTCTGGCACTGAAGCACATGAGGCAGGCCAGCGTTTCCCTGCCATTCCTCGGGGGCACCAACTGTCCCATGAACTCCAGCATTACGGACACATCCTTACAGCTAGCAATTCTCCTGCATAAAATAAAATTCCCGTTGGTCACTTCTAGATTCTTCTGTAAATCACTTTGAAGGTACGTAAGAAACACAGGTAAAAACGGGCTCCATAACTTCAGCTCAGTTTCACATATTTGACTCTTGTCGTTTTAGAGGGTATTCGCTGCAAAGAGAGAGCAGGCAGACAGCTGACCCGATCCGGGACTCTACCAGCACCTCAAGTTCGCCCAATAAGAGGCTGAAACGGGCCCAGCTGCACGCCGCACACGGCAGGCGCTCAGCGCTGCAGCCGCCCGCTCTCTCGCCGGGCTGCGCTGCTGCAGCCGAGGCGCGGACCGCCCCCACGCCGCGCGAACGGCAGGGCGCCTCGCGGCGCCGCCCGGGCCGCACTGCGCACGCGCGCCGCCTTCGCCCGCGCGCCGTCTCCGGCACGCTGCGTGGCGCGTGCGCGGAGCGCCCGCCTCGAGCCCTTGCGCTGCCGCCGTTTCCCCCCCCGGGCCGCGCCATGCCGGGGGGAAGCCGGGCGCGGGGCCGAGGGCGCTGAGGCGCGGCGGGGGGGGAGCATGGCCGAGGCGCCGCGCGAGGAGCCGCCCGGCGGGCCGGAGTCGGAGGCCGAGCTGTCTCAGCGGCTGGCGCTCATCAAGGCCCGTTCGTACGGCAGCACGGCGAGCGTGGCGGCGCCGCTGGCGGAGCGCTACGTGGAGCACCGGCTCAGCGCCGGGGACACGCTGCAGGGCATCGCCCTCAAGTACGGCGTCACGGTAAGGCCCGCGCGGCGGCGGCTCCGCCCTGTCACGGCGCGGAGGGGAAGCGGCGCCGGTCGCGGTTTCGGTGCTGGGCTGCAGCAGCGCTCCGCGAAGGGGCTGCGCTTCCCCGTCCGGGAATCACCGCCGCGCTCAGCTCAGCTCGCAGAGAACGGCGATGGCGTTTATCTTCGGACAGCACGTCGCGTTCCTATCGCCGTGCCGGCTGCCACCGGAAGGTTGTCGCCCCCCAGCCTCAGGGCTAAGCGCTCCCCCTGCTCGCCTGACTCCGGCCGGCTCGGAAGCGCCGCTGTTTTTGCATCCCCTAGAAAGGAGATGCATCCCCGTGGAACGCGTTAAAGGCTGCTCCCCGCCTATTCCATGAGGTTTACCAGCAGCCCCTAACACCCCAGGTTGCTCCCTTCCTCACTGACCTCCCCCTGCACCCGAAGCCCAGCAGGCTGGCAGCGTTTCTGTGCACAGCATGCACAGGGTGAAGCGGTTGCTGATGTCACTTTCACAGCAGCTGCAGAGAGCACCTTCCAGCTAGGCTCTCTCCAGAAGAGGTACAGTGCCGTCCCAGATTAGTAGGTTGCATATAATGGGTTTCCTTTCCCTGCTCTACCTCCAGAAAACAGTGAGGATTCAACAGTATTCAGCCTTTGTTGTGAAAAGCTTTGAGAATGTTTATCTTCCCTTAAATACTAAGAAACTTTTGACCAAATCTCATTAACAGCATTCTTGGCACTTGCAATTTACATAGGCATACATTAAAACAAAGTTTTGTGGAGTACTAAGGCAAAGTAACATTAACTTCCCAATTAAAAAAAATATATATATATATGTTTGGTAGCATTTTCCATAATGAATAAAGTCTCTGGGCTAAATGAGTTAGTGTTATTTTTATTCAGAAGTGTATTTGCTCACTGCAGTAAACAGAAAAATTACATACATGGATAATTAAAGTAGTTTTTAGAAGCTATTCTAAACACTCTACATTTCCCTCTCAGCTGAAATAAAGTTGTGGATCAGACCTGTCCCATCTAAAGCATTTAACTTACACACAATGACTTTGTACTATGATGTGTTAAATAAACTTCTGCTGTGCTAATGACACATTGCAAGTATAAATGCTGGTTTTAAGATCTCATTTGTTGTTTCTTTGTTGCTAGTATTTTTGCCTAGGAAACCAGAGCTGCTTCACTGTAGTCTCCAATTCAGAAAGGTTAAACTGACATGGAATCTCCCTCAGGGTACTACCAACTTAGCTGCAATCAGTCATTTGTTATTGCTCTAATGGTTTCATCCCAAGGTATGAATGCAAGCAAACATGCTGGCTTTAAACAAAATGAAGGCTCTTACATGTTCACACAAGGGCAAGGAGTGACTTCCTCTGAGGAATCACTACATTTACTTCCTACACCCTGTATAGTTGTCTAACACCAAGGGGTGCTGTGCAACATCAGAATTATCTTAGGCTGTCACTGCCTCCGGTGTTACTGTTTCTGTAAGTTTCTCCATGTGGTTTTCCTCAAAGGGAGTTACTTTGTAGCAGAAGACATGCTGCCCGGTGCCTGAGATGTCATGGCATATAAGCAATTTGAGATGGATGAAAAGAACATTTTGGAGAAAGATCAGCATGATTTGTTTGGCCTCATCCACTGCTGCCCTTCACCTTTCTTCCCCAGGTGCTATTAATCTTGCATGGCTGAGGTTCATGAGATATTCCTTTGAACACTTAGGTAATTTAACTCTGGGAATTAATAGCTCATGTGCTTAGTATCATATTTACGGTTCACATGAAGTACCACTATGTCTTACAAAGGGATCCTTTTCAGTGGGGGGAGAAGGATGAAACCTACTTGTTTCACTGTGAAGCAGTTTTGATGAATTCAGCACCAGTTTACCATTAGTGCTGCTTCAGTTACATTAAGAGGAAAGGCTTTTGCTACTGTAGATCTAGCTAACAAATCAGTCTCCTAGCACAGAGAAAACTCATGTTAAATTCTGTTCTCCATAAAGTTAAAGTTGTATGAGAATATGCATATTAAGTAATGTGTTCAAGATTCTAAAATTATATTTTAGAGACATTTCTTATTTTATTGTTCCTAATGCAGATAGTCTTTTTCCAAATGTCACAAGATAGTATTTAAAGGTATTCCAGGAAGAATTAACCAGGGATAGTGTTGCAGTGAAGAAGGATAGAGAGCAGCAGTACAATGCATTATTTAGTGCCAGCTGAAATACTGGCTTCCTAGTCCCCTTGTTAAAGGAATCAAAGTTTGAAATAGGATTTTTCATCATCTTGTTTTCAGAGAGAAGCTCCACCTAGCATTTTAAACACGGGTTTTCAGTATCCTTCAAAAAACACTATTGACTTTCAGAAGTGTTGAAAATTTACATTTAAGCTTGCATCTGATAATATTATTAATCTCATTATCAAGCCAGGCAAAGCTTCCTTTGTGGCATTCTGATGGTACTTTGCTTGGGAAGTAGCTTAGAGGTATGCCCTATACCACATAAGATGCACTAAAGATAGTTTCTAGTCTTCAGGAGCTGGAACAGTAATGATCTCCTCTTTGATCAGTTTCTGAAACTCCATGCTAGTCACTCAACTTTTGAAAGGGACTAAATCCAGTTGTGCCTTCATCTTAGCCAGCTAATTGCTGCAGGTGGCTGCATCATCTCTGAAGATGAGACCATGTTTTGTGTTTAATAGGTAGAAATAATTCAATCCTGCATTTGGTTTCATTGTTCTCAGTATTCTCACCCTCCCTGATGTACAGTCTTCCTGGAGCCAATCCCCTATTTTGACAAGTATCTCATCTGGCTTCCAAGACCCAAGCAAATTCGTCCATATACAATATCACAGCTGTTACTGCTGCACAAACCTGTAACAGCAGTATAGCAGATGGCCTTACTGCACACCACAGATCTACTTCACATGCAGACATTTATTCTAGTTCTGCCAGTGGCCTCACATCGCTTACCCTGGAGCATATTAGCATGCTGAGAATTCACATCCTCACCCCTTCACTGATTTTCTTACATAAACAAAAGCCATCTCTGGCCAGAGCAGACATGTGGACGCTCTTTCAATTAACCTTTCTCCTACATTTTCTTCTCAAATCTGCTGAGGTAGAGCACATTCAGAATAGGCAGATTAGCATCTCCACTGCTTTCCACTGGTTTTAGACTGCTTCCCCTGCTAGCATCTTCAGTGTGAGAAAGGAACTGGTTTAACACATCAGCTTCTCTCGCCACTGGGAAGGACACCAAGCAGTGGCAGAACAAAGTTTAGAAGAGCTTAAAAATGGCAAGCATAAGATAAACAGTGCAATTTTTCATTATCCATTAGCTAAACTCAAGATACTTCAGACCCCGAAGGAGTGAATGGCTAGTGTTTGCAGCTCTGCATTTTTTCTGGGGAAAAATGTAGCAGTGAATTTCCTATTATGACAAGACTTAACAGCTTTTATCTTACACAATTCCACTCCCTTTAGTTTAATATAAAGGTAAATACTGCTGCTCTGCATTAGAGGAATATTTTCAGTTGTTGTTACACTTGTTTTCAAGCAGGTTTTACTTAGAGTGCATTCATCACTATAACATAACACTGCCTATTGCAGTCACCAGGGAACTAGGACTTTTCTTGGTAAGTTCTTGAGCTCAAGTTGTAACAGAAGTCATTTAATCATGGACAGTCTTTTCTGGTGTATAGATTGCAGTTGAGAAATAGAAAGTCAGTTTATCTCACTGACTTGAAAGGAAATTTTGATGAGTGAAAGCTTAATATTCTTCATAAAGAGGCAGTAATAAGCACACTACAGCCTGTTCTTTGTAGAGCAACCTGAGATGCTATTATGAATTCAGTTAAGTACAGAACAGTTGAGGTTTCATACGCATTACTACTGATAAGGATGTGTCTACTTCATTCTTCCTTCTGCTATGAAGCATTTGCTGATGAAGGCTATGGAGGGCCGTGAGTAAGAGTTACATAGAAAATGGTTAAGTTACACAGTGGTTCGTATGCATTCTGATATAGAAGTGTTTGTTAATCATGCCACAGAATTCAGTTTGATGGAGAACTGAGCACGTAGGCTATGTAGCTGTATTGCATATTGCTTAGAGAGCCTTGTATCCTTTTCCCAACTCCTCACTGAAACTTCAGCTGAAATGTGAACTTATTATATCAGCTATGGAGAAAAAGTGACATGGATGAGGCATATACTGCTCTCCCAGTGTTTGCAGTGCTCCCTGTTCGTAACGAACATCCTAAGAATGATGTAACTATAAACCTCTTGTTTATACTACACATGCTTTTCACCAGAATAATTTCCCTGTAGCAGCTGTTAGCAGTTCCGAGCCTTTCTCTAATGTAAATCCAAATCAGCAGCTCCTCTGCTTTTTCCTAAATGTTCACGTGAGCCTGTCAGGAGATTGGAAGACCATTTGAGAAACGCATCTTCAGGTAGTACAAGACTTCTGGGAGGACCAGTAGTGTGGCATCAAGTCTGTATGCAAGGGAGAAGCTAGAATGCTGAATCTCTAAAGTCACTTTGAATGTGAAATAATCTTTTTGAAATTATTCCTACTGCTAAGTATAGTCCTATTGGAAGTAGAGGTTACAGTAGCACTTCAGAAAGGTAACATTTTACGCTTCGCTGAAACCTAATAATTTCTATTTTTTCTTATCTTTTTCAGATGGAACAAATAAAGAGGGCAAATAAACTGTTCACTAATGACTGTATATTTCTGAGGAAAACTCTGAATATTCCCGTTATATCAGAGAAACCATTACTGTTCAATGGACTTAATTCACTGGAGTCTCCTGAGAATGAAACGGTTGACAGCTCCCCTTCTTGTGAAGAAGGGCTACTGACAGTTCAGGAAGAAAGTAGTTCTTCTCCCAGTCCTCAAGAACCTGACAATCAGCCCCCTGCACCAGAAGAACTGTCTGCCAAAGATTTTCTTCAGAGATTGGACTTGCAGATTAAATTATCCAAACAAGCAGCCAGAAAACTAAAAGATGACAGTGTCAGGTAAATCCCACTTTCACTATTAAGCATCTTCATTTCATCCTAGAAGCTTTTCAGCCTAAACTGAACCCTCTTTGTGGGTGCATCTCAGACAGCAGCTGTTGTTTTGTCCACAGCATGTCTATACTGTCATCATGCACAAGACACATACAGTACACCACTAGCAGGTACCTTGACATGGTGGTTAGAGGGCTGCCTCAGTATACATTGGTCACAGAATTTCAGCACTACCCTATGAAACCTAGAATGCTAGCATTCTCCAAGATGTCTTGCTCTGTAAATATTTGAGCAAACCTAGTTTGCTGTAGAGTACTAAACCAAAGCCTACATGGAAGCTGACGCAAGAAGCTGTTTTTCCTGTCCCAAGCTAACTCACAACATGCTCCACATGCAGTTTCTTTCACTTAACAATCTTACCTCCTTTCCCTATGCTACCACCCCTTTCATGGATCCACCTATGTAGACTTCTTCAGTATTTTCTGTTGCAACCAGAAATTCCTATGTATTTTAAATCTAGAAAATCCTTTTAACATTTGCCACAGTGATAGCATTTCTCATGACAATAACAGAGGGAACCACCATCTCTTCTCTTACTATGGGGATCTGGAGAGAGGTTATGTCAGCAAATACATACTTTGCTTCTGCAAATTGTGTAACGCAAAGCTTCCACCATCATCCCAGTTCACTTCAAATACTGATACCTTTGAGGATCAAAGCTGTGGAGCTTCAAGTCCCATTTTTTTTTAAATTAGGTAAAGGGTCATTCCAGCAACTTAAGCTTCTGTTACTGGGAAAAATTGGAGGGAAACAGTATACTGAATTTAGTAATTGGACAAGCCTCATTTGGAAAAATGCCACATAAGACAAACAGGAGAATGGAATTTGTTATCTGTTGCATTCCACGTACACACAGCTCCCCACTGTTGGATAGAAAAGGGATACAATAGAACAAGTGACATTACTGTGAAAGTCTGCTTGCAGTTTCAAAACTTCAAGTCAGAACTACTCAGCATACTCATCAGCCTGATGTAGTAGATGCTCTAACACACCAAATATCTTTATGCTCTTAATTGCTTAATGTCACCAAGAATTCATGCATATACACACACCAATTCTGATCATGCTTCTTTGGTATCTTTCTCAGGTTTCACAGTCTCCTGCTACATAGAAAGCTTTTAGTGATTCTTTCTTTAATCTTCACTCTTGAACTCAGTCCTTTAAGTACTCACAAAGGAATGGGGTGTATTAACTTGTAAAGTTAACTTCAATAGCAATGCAAGTACACAAGTGCCAGAGACTATGGAATGTGATCTGCTCAATTTGTGCTCACTGCCTTTCACTCTTAGAGCTTATGGAAGCATATATAGTTAGATCTATATTTAATATTTCATTTACTCGGGAGTTTCACTAAGAATCATAGAATGGCTTAGGTTGGAGGGGACCTTACAGATCTAGATCCAACCACCCTGCCATGGGCAGGATTGCCAACCCCTACATCAGTTTGTCCAGGGCTCCATCCAGCCTGACCTTGAATGTCATCAGAGATGGGGGTATCCACAGTCTCTCTGGCAAGAAGTCACTGCTTAAGGAATTCTCCAAGTAGGTATATTTACCCATGATGCAGCCATGTGAGCAGCCTAAGGGAGTAAGGCCTGTTTTGGGGGGGAGGCAGTACTTTTACAGGAGGCCAAAAGAAATGCAATAGTTATTAAAAGAGTTATTTGTAGTATGTGGTGAACTCATGTAATTACAATTTAGGAAAGAATATCTATTATTTACTTTTATCTACACATGGCAGAGAAGCAGCTTGTAGTTTAAGGATATGTTAGTGCTTCACCTTGCTCAAAATGTTATTATGTGTGTCTCAGGATGCTGAAACTGAAATTAAGCTTAGCAACACTTTTTTTGTATCAGACAGTTGAACAACAGATCTAACACAAGCTCTTTGTAAGATACTTAATATTTTAGGGTAGTGCAGTAGGCTAGAACACTAAGGCCATCTGCTGTGCTTCTGGGATAGGTCATGTCTTTCTGCAACTGCGTTTTCAGTGACAGATTTTGGAAACACTATAATTGAATACAGCAATTCTAATCACTATGGGTTATATGAGCCAATGTAATTAACCAGCATGCAGCACTGGAACAGAGCCTTATGTTCTTATGTGCTCACTTGCCTAGAAATGAGAGTAAAAAAAGAAGATTTGAAATTTGTAACAAGTTCAGTTATTTGCCCAATACTTGTTCACCATCATTAGCCACCAGCTAAGAAAACAACTCAAAGGAGGCTACCTGCGAAGAATCACATTTTCAGGTTTCTAAAAGCTAAGTTCATAAACTTAGATTGCTGTCTTGTCTGCATGGATGTTTCGAAGCATCTAAAAGTTGGATTAAAGTTTACTTGCTCAGTTGTGTGTTCAGTTTTACAGATGTAGTTATTAGTATGCATCAGGCCATAACAACATGCTTGCAGCAGGTCTCCTGTGCTTGCATCCTGCTGGGTTAAGTGGCAACAGCATGCAAAAAGAGACAGCACTACAAAGCATTGTAATGTTTTTGCTGTTCCTTCTCCTGAAGGGGGACAATGCAGTGACTTTTCACTTTGCTATTTTAAGCATCTTAAAGTGAAGGAAGAAAATTGTTCAGTTGTTAAACATATGCACACTGCCTTGTTGTTGCTTATGGGCCTCAGACCAAAGCTACTGCTATATAATCTTTCTTCAAGTAAAGCTTTTTTTGTTTTTAAGCCATCTGTATTAAGTTGCATTTACTATATACAGTATCTGCAATAGTAGTATTTTCTGACTATTACTTTGATTTGGAGATAAGCATTGTCAGTCTCCTCATTTAGCACAGATCTGCAGCCTGAAATAAAAGGCTAGAAGCTGTTCTTCCTAACCCTTATCACAGTATATCTAAGCCTTTCTCAGATGATTTTTTTCCACCCTAGATTGGTTCAAGCAATCCCCTATTTTATGTCCCTGCCACATACAGGAATCTCTCAAAGTTTGCTGTGACCCCAAATGCCAGTCTTGTACCAGAGATGAACAGCTTGGACTAGTTTTGTGGCCTTGTTACTTTGGTAGGCTAATTTATTCGGTTCTGCCATCACCACACAGCCCTGCAATAACTACATGTTTAACCAAAACCTTGTTTTCTTGGAGGCTTCATTTTTTGTCAACAAGTTTTTTTCCAGATAAAAGCAGTATTGTAGAAGATTTTGGCTGGACTACTTAGAAAAAGGGAAGGATTGTGAAAATGAGCATAATTTACTAAGCTGCTTGAGTTGTAGCTATTGATGTTTAGAAGTAAACATGAAAGTTTGCAAGACGGGGTTTGGTACAGTTTGTGCTATTATTGGGTTATGTGAATAACCTTATCTTTGCACACAGGCACATGCAACATTAAAATAAATCCTTTGAGGCTCGCAGTGCAACAACTGAGAAGTCTTTCTGTTCTCATAAAAAGAGCAGAATTGGCAGCAGCTCTAAAGTTACGTTACTGAACTATTCTTGAAGATACACTCCTGAAGAAGAATGCTTACTACCTTTGAATTAGCACTGATCATTGCACTGCATTTGGTTCATATAAACTTTTTAAAATAGCAGTATAATCAAATAAACAGTAAGCAGATTGAAGTTGCCTGAGAATTTGTAATAGCAACACCACTTTGGTACATGCAGCCATTATACGAAGGACGGTAGGCAACTATTTTCTGCTAATAAAATCTTAGGGATCAGTCTGAATGTTGATTGGTACACAGAGTGTAAGTATTAACAAATTCACTCAGGGAACATCCTTGCAGCAACAAAACACAGGTATAGCTACAGCTCTGATGGACTGCTCCCATCATGGCCTCATTTGCCCCATTCCACATCCTCTGCCACTCAAAAGGCTTTAAGTAAAAGTAGAACTTTTTTTTTTAAGAAAAATGGAGAACAAATGCTGGAACTTCAGCATGCTTCTACTTGTTTATCCTTCATACTAGTGCCAAATAATAAGAAATACTGTAAAGAGTCATTGAACTGTACATGTTCTCATGTTGAACTTTTTCAGCTTTACTTATTTTCAGCTTTCTGTTCTGAAAATAATGAGAATTCCAGACATAAAGAACAGTAGCATACAGCACAGTGTTATTCTTACTAGGAAATGCCAGTCTTATCTATTTCAACCCACTAGGAAAGCTGGTTATTTGCATTTTTGTGACAACTTAACTGCTGAAGCATGATATGTGTTCCTAATCTGATGCTTATGATCGTTCTCTTTCTAGAGAAGAGGAGAATGAGGAAGGTCCCTATGCAACTTCTTCATATCACCAGTAGAAGACAGATGTGATAGCCTGAATACTTCCCATGAAATCAGTTCTTAAAGAACTAAATGGTCAGTAATTCAAAAAAGTCTTTTGGACTCATCATCATGATGTACTTTATATAAGTCATGAGTGGGTAATTGCACTGAAATTGACCTCTTCTGCCTTCTGTAGGTTAATGTCCTTATGCTATATCAACAAAGGGTTTCAGCCTTCCAAATCTAGCAATGGCCTTTATGCCCCTTCTGTGCAAATTGTAGCATGGTAGCAACAATATATTCTTGAGGTCACCCTTTAAGCAGGATGTTGATCTTTAGTAAAGATTTTGTAAATACTTGTTAAAGTGAAATTTGTTTTAAGTATTTAAAATGTTAAATAAGTTTGCTTGTAAAAAGTCATAAATGAAAATTTACTTAGTCTGCAGACAGACATGTTTGCCGTGGAACCTGTGGCTACTTCAGGGCTGCAGAACTTGCCTCTGAACTGTGTGTGTCTGTGTGGTTATAAGAACACTGGTTTATTGCTTGAGAGGGGCATTTGACTTGTTTTGATTAGTTAAAGTCTTTATCATTAATGAACTGTCTGCAAACTAGATTTTTGCTAGTAAAATGGAAGAGTTACAGTGAGAGAGTTTTCCTCTGTGAAATACAGCATTGGAATATCAGATGTGTGTTCTTGTGTGATATATTGTGTGGTTTTAATTTAATAAATAAAGAAATTCCTATGTGTTTGCTCATTATGAAGTCAGCTTGATTCTAGTCTGGCTTTTGTGAAGAATGACTCGTCCAATTACATTATCTGCTAATTCCATGGCAAACACAGTCCCATATATGAAGCTCTGCTCTACATACACAGAAATTTCTTAACCCACGTGTCTACTGCTTATGAGAAATATTTACTGCGAAAGAGACTCTTAATGACTATCTATGGAGTTGTACAGTCAACCAAAACCTTTCATTAAAGTTAACAATAAACACTGGCAAGCCTTCACTATTCTACGTATTCAGGTGTGCAGATTGACCCACCTGAGCTCAGGAAGACGGGGTGCAGACCACATTCAGTCTTTGTAGCTGATACATGAACAACTTCTTAATCACACTAGATTTTTTCCTTAGTCATTTAATAAGCTTTACAAATCCTTTCAGTAAAGAATTGTTGCATCGCTGCTACAACAGATGTTATTTCCTTTTTATTAGCTTCCAAAGCCACTAAGACTAGAAGTAAGGCGCACCAAAAAAAAAAAACAAACAAAGAAATGCCCATACACATTGAAATAAAAGTGTGAATTGGTATTCCCACAGAGTTTACAGTAATTCACATCCAGCAAGCTCATTCAGGTTCTCTCTTAACACTGATGCTGTATAAGTCTGCAGTAGCATACATGCTACCAAGAGACAAGGAAACTTTAGAGTAAAGAAAAAGAAAGCATCAGCCTTTAAAGACACCAATGATACAGTTCTTAAATCAATTACAAAAAATGCAGTAGGTATTTGTGATTGTTGCTTAGAGACACTTCAGCTATTGTCAGGTAGCTCTAGTAGGACATTCCCAGAGCTAGAATAAACTTTTAAAGAAGTCCCAGCTTAAGGACTGGGAATATTTTGTAACCTTTCAGAAAAAAATTAAGCCCTTCCTTCTAAAGACTCGCAGTTTCACTACCTTCCCTATCTGGCCCACAGCACTGAGGGCCTTTGTAAATGCAACCTCATGTTTTGGTCAGGCCACACAGCACCCCGACTGACCCACAGGGCCTCAGCAGCGTCACCCAGCCCACCTGTCCCCCACAAACACAACCCCAGGGAGAATTTCAACACCACTAGCAGCAGCAGCCTGCAGGAGGCCATACCTCACCAGCCACAGCGCAGGGCAAGTGCTGCTCCTCAGCTCAGCAGGACAGGCCTTACATCCACAAGAGCACATCTTATAAATCCCCAAACCAGAGTACTTCATCCAACCAAACCACAGGACGGAGTGTTTGTTATGACTTCGTGGGCCTCCCAGCAGGCCATAGGACCTGCAGAGCACAGCTAGGTCTATCCGAGCCCTAAGATCTCTGCTGGCTCTCCTCAGCAGTGCTGGCAAGTCAGAGGGCTGCTCTGAGCAGCCTGCTCCTGCCTGAGTGCTGACCTGGAGCAGCCAGCCCAAGAAAGGCAATGCCTGGAAATAACAACTGCAACATTGAAAGAGTAACTCAAGATAGAGTTTTTCTCCTCTGTAAATAACAGATTCTAAAATAAGTGATTTTGGCATTTCCTGTTGTAATGCAATGGAAAGCACAGCAGCAAGATCCCAGGCTGCAATAAGGATTAGCTCAAACACAACAGCCAAAAGCAAAGAAATAAAGTAGCTGCCTACCTTCAGAAGACCTCAGGTAAGTAAGGATCTCCAGCAAAATACTCTCACCTCCACTGCCAACCCTTAAATGAGGTGTGGGAAGGGGTGGATCTTGGCTGCACCCCTTCCAGTCACTCAGGTGCATTTCATTGCACACACCTGAGCTCCCCTGAGTTGGCCCTGCCTTCCTCCCAGGTGCTCAATCACTAGTTCAAGTGGTGACTTAGCATTTCCTCCCCTACACCTTTACCTTTTGTTTTTCACTCCATCTTCAATCTTCCTACACTTGCAATATATATATATTTTTTGCTTATATATATTTTTACCAGTCATAGGGATTGAATGGGGAAATTTCAGGTAGAAGAGAAGTGTATAATGCAGATTATATTCCTTGTTTTGCAGCTGCTCAACTGGGCAAACCTGCACATCTGTAGCTTTTACAAATTTCTTGAGTCAAAGCCTGAGAAGTCTTGGGCAGATTTGAACTAAATGTTTTTAAATGAAATGTGGGACGTATTTGATAAAATGTTTTCATTTGAAATCCATTAGCAATGTAGCTGGAGCCTATTAAACCCCTCTGTCCAACTGAGGTGCTGCAGTTCCTCTGAATGTTCTCAGAAAGAGCCTCCCCCTTCCGGCAGCCATCAGTGAGTAACTCCTATTATTCTGTACTCAGGGCCTCCTCCAAAGGCTGGGTACTGGGTAGAAAAGATGCACTCTCCTTAACGCACAAAAGCAGTCTTATACTAATATGGCTTGTAGTAAAGTGTTTAATAAAGTACAATATCAGACACAGTAGTCTAATAGAAAAACTCAAAATGTGAATACCATATATATTGTACTTGTTACATTTTCAGTGATAATTTTGAGAGTGAAGGTTTTCTGAAGGATTCAGCAGAGATACAAACAACATAGAAACTGGTTTTTGTCATTTTAGAACCAGGATTGTGCAAGTGTTGAACATACCTTTCTCACCAGGAAAAAGGAAAGCACTGACAAAATATGATTCACAGTTTATGTACTGAATACCCAACAGCAGATGTCTGGTGATAGCATGCCTTCAAAATAAGGAGTAATAAGGGCTGTAGTGCAAGTTGAAACTCAAGTCACTACATTTGATTTTACTTAGCATAAATCAAAACCTTTCAGAAATGCAGGGTGGTGTGTCAGGCTGGCTGTACATTTACTTTCCGGTTCTGAAAGTTGAATAACTGACAGATATTCATTTCATGTACAATCAAGCCAGTATTTGAAGCATTCAAATAACAAGTTAAATGTCTGGAGTTGGGCAGGATGGGAAGTAAATATCATCCGAAGGACCATTGCTGGGATTGCTTATCTAAACATCGGAGGGCTTGATCAGTTCTCAGCTAGATGTGTTGGTGGAATCATGTCTACATATGTTCTAAGTTGTACAGAGCAGTAGGGTAAGCACTGAGCAGGTTCAAGGATATGGATACTCTGAATTGGGATTAGGTCATACATATTGTTTGGATTTTTTTTTGGTAAATGATGTCATACACATTTTGTCGAAGTTGTAACATTTGTTAAATTGAGAGGTTAAAAATATTGGACCAGTCTTTGCGGACACAAACTGTTTTATAATCACAGGTGGTTGTTTCATGATGTCTTTCTGTTAGTTCCAGACTCCTGCATTGATGCCTCAGTGGCCAATGAGAGGAACTAACTTCTAACAAAACTAAAATATTATTATACTACACATTATATCAATGAGAAAAGAAACCTTGCATTTTACAAACTATCCATAAGATTGCTTGGACTACACTTCTGAATACTGTTTTAACAAAAATATCACATTAGTGACTGATACTACAATTTGGTGATCCATACTAAGATGTACTTTTGGGATGCTAGGAAGCATTCATTAGCTTACATGTCCTCTGCTCTCAAAGAGCTAAGTTGTTTCACCTCATTGCTATCACATTCATTCAATGTTTGTCACCAATAATGTTCTATTGGTAATGTTCAGTTGATAATTTATGTTTTGCAAGGATGCCAAAGTTTACTTAAGCTGTCTGTGAAATATTGTTCCAATCTTCCTCTCAACTTCAGTGTCCAATTGTGCTGAGGAAATAGGAAAGGAAATGATCTGCCTATTTAACACTTAATGAACATTGTGCTATGCAGGCAGTACTCTAAGTCTCCCTTCAGTGTTCTTTGTGAGTTCTTCAGGCGTAGAATCCTCCATTCACTTAAATGTGAAAAGATTTCTTACACCATTCTTCATATAGTCTGCAAGTTGAGGAAGAGTGGAATTTTTGTTTCCCTTTTTTACCCTTTGGGTACCAACTAATTGCTTAGTGATAGCAAGTATGTGACAATAAAATAGTTTTTTTGGTCAGTAAGTAGACCATGGACTTGATATTCAGAGATACTGAGATCTGATGGGTTCATCCAGTCCTTCAGAAAAACAAGGCTCATGTTTCTAAAAGCACCTCCAGTTGCAAACTACTTCCCTGCAAAATGACTTTAATTGCTTTCCTATTTCTTTTCTTTTTTTTTTAATAAGAAAGTAATGGTTATTTACACTTGTTATCAGGCTACTCATATCAGGAATCCAGCTAATGCATGCAAAGTCATAAAATGGTGCACTAAAGAGAACTTTAACACATGCTGAATGAAGCCACTGGGGAAAATGGAGCTCTTCAAAAAGAAAGGCGGTTGCAGTGTCAGAGATGTGTCTGTTAGCTCATGACACTGTGCTCCAAGTTAGAGAATACTACACAAAAGAAACAAAAAAAGTCAAGAAAATTAGGATTTTAAAACAAGATCTCTAGATGTAAAATATTAAGATTGATAAAAACTTTAATAGGTAAATTATTTTCAAATATTTTATTTAAAGATCTATGAACTATTTCCTAATAATGCCCTTTACATAGTTGCATCTATAGAAAGCTAGTGGAGTGAGAGCAAAAAGGTGCAGCATTAAAAGACTTCTCCATCAGAAATGATAGGTTTATCTACAAAGTAAACCAAACACAAATCAAAGAGAGCATTACATAAATATTTACCCTGTCAAATAGAAAGTCAGTGTCAGAAGTTGCTGTTTAGATTTGATTTGCGAGTGTAGGAAAATACAGTATGCAGTCAGTGTACAGAGCACTATAGCTCTCCATTCCTAAAAAGTTATCAGTACAGTGTAAAGGAATTTCTAATGATATTTTCAAAACAACAGACCATAAGTCATTGAGCTGGGATGGAGGAAAGCTACACTAGTTTTCTACGTGGTGGGCAGCCACCAGCTTTTTACAGGCTGCCATATATGCGTTTAATTACATCAGCTTCTTCCTTGTCCAGGATGCCCTTGTCCACATATGCATCTGCTTGCTGATCAATGAAATCTCTCAGCTTTGAAAGATCATAATCTGAAAAATAGGAATTAATTTACACAATAAGTTATACTTATATACCCATAACACTGCTCCACTTAAAAGACAATGCCATTGCAAAGTCAGTCCCACAAAGGCACTTAACTAACGCAAAGGGAATTCACCATAAGTACAACTTGTGAAGCAGTAAAGAAGAGAACCACCCACACAACGTCTTCTTCCATCTCTTGGCAGTTTTACTACTCAGAGTAATAGTCATCTCTTGCTCTTGCTTGTTTGATGGTAAATGCCCAAGTAAGAATATTTTCTGGTTCAGAGATTTGGTGTTCTAGTCTGCATGTGAAAGCTGGTGTTAAAGCCCTATTATTTTCACAGTTGTCATGGATTTAAATCAAAAGTATTACATGGACTGTTTCCAGTAGAATTCTCACTTACTGCAGACACCTGCATCAAATATGGGCTTTTTAGAAACTCAGGAAATTAACTTCCTGAAACTAAATGGCAACAACAGAAATATTTACATTGATACAGAACATAAGATCTTGATTTGAAAAATATTGCAGAGCAGTCTTACAGTCTTTGACTGTAAGTGTTACTGTCAAAGAAGTCTTAGAGAGTCTGTATGTCAATCTGCAATACAGTACAGGAAAATTCTTTCTTTTTTTCATATAGATGATTGCATCTGAGCAGCATGATTCATCCTCTATACATTAAAAATATTTTCCTATGGTAGAAAACATATAAAGCTTCATGTGTTAGAATCACAACTTAGTAGTCTGGAAAACATTGAAGTTTTAGGGCTTTATACCAAGTTAAATGAATTAATATCTTTCACAAAACCAGATTCATCCTCAATATTTCAATATACATTATCTTAGTATTGACTTTGTAATGTAGCCCAGTGCATTTCACCATATAGCAATATATGGAAGGACTTGCTTTCAAATTGCATGTTGCTATCAAAACAGAACATTATTTTTCTGACTTTTTATAGCTAAGTGGCCAAGAACATGTAGAAGTAGAAAAATATTAAATAAGCACATTTATGCTTGTGGTCTTTTTAAAAACAGTAGAAGGCAATTACAAGTGACTAATTCAGAAAACATATTCAAAGCTCCCCACTGCTTCAGGGATATCTTCTCCATATCCGAGCTAGCAGGAATTTCGCCATTTGCTGTACTGAGGCCACGATTTCACTTTCACTTTGTTACGGGCTTAAGAAAATTTAACCCATTTGTGGTTTCATCTTGTCTCAGTAATATGGCATGAAATAGCAATTTAGTAATAAGTTGTGAGATTTGATCCAGGTTGATAGAATGAGACAGTAAAAAACACCATGAAATCGTGGAATGGAAATGAATGGAATTACAAATACTATATTAATGTAACATCCAAATTACCTACATTTCAATTCCTAGGCTTTTTAGTAGTATTAACAACTTTAATGATTAACAATCATTAAACAAATATGTGAAGGCTGAATTTCAAATACAATCTACATGGGATTATAACCATTAAGATACCAAATTCTGACTAACTTGTGTATTTCATGGCAATTTAATCTGATTTTTTTTTTTTCTAGAAGTCTCTTAGTTTCTAATGCTTGTTTACAGGCTATTAATTTGTGCAAGTAATTAGATAAATAACCACAACAGCTGCAGCATTACACTTGTTGAAGTGAGTGAACTGAGTTGTTGAAACGGCTACAGTATATGACGTCAGGCCTCATTTGCACATTCAAATCAAGCCATTTGCTGTGCATCTTGCTGCAATTAATTGCAGAGTTTATTTTTATTCCTATGGCGACTCTTAGTGTCACGGAACTCCCTAAGTATTCTGTGAAAAACCCCAACATGCTATTTGCATGTGAGTCACAGCTGTGCTCTTTGGAGGCTATGAAGGAACAGAACACACAGCAGCCCACACCCAGCGGTGGGAGAGATGTTATTTTCATACCAGAGAGGAGCTGCTCTTTAAAGAGCACAGGTTTCACAGATGAAGCCAGGTCTGGGAGACAGTAAGGACAGACCCAGAGCAGGAGAGGGAGGGACAGGGTTCTGTTCTTCCTGCATATGCAGACAAACTCTGGACACAAAAGATAGTCAGGCCAAAATCTGGGCTTGTGGCACATTTCTCTTTCATGCAGCCAGACCACTGAAGATAACTTGTCTTCTAATGAGACAACTGATGTTTTTAAACTGGGAAACTGCAAATAAATGTTTCCCAAGGTGTCATCAGTCATTGAATGAATTCTAACTTCCACTGAAATTCATATAATGATCTACTTGTCTGAAAAAAACCTAAACCTCTGTAAGTATATGCAGGGAGTAAAACAATCCATGCGTAAGAATAGAGAGGCCTGGCTCTTTTAATACATGAATTACTTTGTAAATCATTTTCCTGCTAGCTTCCAGATGCTAGATGGTAGTAGAGAAGTGATTGATGGGCACATAAATAACACCTAATCTTGTACTGAAGGAACACAACAATGCATTCACTGACTGTACTTCCCTTATCATCACTGCAGGAGAATTGAATTAGCATTTTACAAAAATGACAGTTATGGAAAAAATACAATAACTATGATGTATGGGAGACTAAGGATTGTTTTCTGATTTGGTCATAACTTACACTCACTTTAAGGCTCATTTCCATTGCCAGAGGACAGTAGAGATATTTTAGTGTAGATGAAAATCCATTTACACAAAAAGCCATGCATTCAGCACTAACCCAATGGATCCATTTTCTGGAAGTATTAACATCATTTCCAAGCAGATAAAATGCTATCGATCTGCACAGCCATTTTCAGGCTGCAGCAGCACGAGATGAAAGGTTACTGACAAGGAGGGGTTGGGGGCTGCCCTGTCAGTATGTGTGATACAGAGAAATACTGACGTGTGACTGAGAGACGATTATTATAATTATATTATCTTTTTTTTTTTTTTTTTAAACAGACATATGTATTAGAAATGGCAGGAAATCTTGAGCAAAAAATACAACTGTAGTTGTTGCCATTGTGTGGAAATGGTTTTAAGATGGGAAAAAATAATTGCAGCCTTGAAAAAAAAAGTCCTTCCTACAGAGTTTCTGTATAGGAAAATGAATGTGCTGGGCTGTAGGCATGCCCTTGTCACTGAAATGTGATGTATATACACTATGGCTCACAGAGGGGGAGGCTAGATTACCCAGGGCTAATCTTATCTCAGATCCCCTTCTGCTCGGCTGGCACATGAAGGATTTTTCTCGCCAGGCTCCACTCATACCCGAGGGATGGATCCCTTAGCTAGGAACCGTCACTTACAGAGCGGGTGACAGCAGAAGTCCTGGCAATAGCAGAAAGGGGGGATTAGAGGCTGGTTTCACAAAAGATCTTGAGGGAAAACATGATATAGATAAATAAAGGCCTGTGAAAAATAAGCTAGAAATCCTGCTGCTGTTAGACTCCTCCCTTCAGCTCTCATACAGCCATGTCTCCGAGGAAGAGTCAAATGGTGGAGCAGCTGGTGAGCAGACCCTGCGCAGCTGCTTCAGTCAGTGTTCCCCTTCTACACAGCTTTGCATGAAAGAGATACAAGTCATTAGCTTAGATTTGGGCTGCAGTCCAATGTAATACAGTGCTAGTGATATAAGTTTGTATTTTAACTATTTAATTCACAATTATAAATCAAAACTCACTGCTATTTGTGATGGACACACAGTGCTAGCCAGATGCACTGAGCTTTTCTAGGCATATCCAGGCATTAAAACAGATGTTTATCTTCTGTACAAAATCATAATTAAAAGATATGTTGAACTAACAAATGAAACGATGTAATTAACATACTATTGGCTGGTGACAGGTAGACAGCTGTATCTATCTGGGTGGTACGTGAATAACTTCCATCTTAGTCACTGTGCTTTTTGTGGGCAACGGCAGTATGAGACAGTTTCCAAGAGTTTGCCTTAGTCTGCTATTTTCATGTATTGATATAAATAATACAGGTCATGGAACAGTTAACTTGGAAGGTAACCCATTATCACTGCAGCAGACATGCAGTTGTATGTTACTATTATTTAACTGGTAATACAATGCTAAGTTATACAATTTAAGTTATACGTTTTGCAATGTACGCGGTGCATTTTACTTCATACCTTCTTTGTTACCTTGTTTGTTGTGCTTTTTTAGCCATTCTATGTTCTTCTTGATTGCTTCCAAATATGTCTCAGCTTTTCCTAGAGGAAAGGATAAGAGAAATTAAGCACTTACATCAATGATTGATGCAGCCTGTTTAACTGAGTGAAGGTGGTTACAGCAAAGGCAGATTAAAACTATTCTTAGTTTCTGTTTAAAAGCTGAGTCCTGTCAACTTTAGTCAGTGAGAATTCCCGCAGACGCTATGGGTTTTATCTGGACAAGATTAGTCACTCACAAACATAGAATCAGGTCTTTTTTTTCTATCTCTATGCATAACTTTTGGCAGCATCCCCAGGTACCCCGTGTGAGAATTGTAGGCAACCTTTATCTTTTGGATCATAACAACTGTTCAGCAAAAATGAAGCTGTTAAGACAGTAGGGGTTGATTTAATAAGACTGAAAGCACTGACTGTCTGCTTGTGTACAAAGTGTGAGAAATCTCCATTCATCACTACTAACAAGATATCATGGATATAAGATTGTGAATGTTTTGGAAAGATGAGTTGAAATACAGCTACTTACACCTGCTGAGAGAAAGGAAGGACTAAAAGCATTAAAATGACCATAAGTCTTTTTAATAGCCAAAATGTTAAAGTATAGCTATTTTTGGACCAGAAAGCACACATGATAGAATTAGTTCCAGAATTACCTAATAAAGCCCGTAAGGAAATATTCCAGCTAATGGATTTTGAATTCTTAACTTGGCTGGAGCTGTATTGATGTAATGCTCTAATATTTGTCAGGAAAAAAACCTAGTGTGATTAGCCTGTAGGAAGCTACGCCATTAGTAAGTGGGTACAGTAGCAGACTGCAAAATTTGAGCTGAGAGTGCAGAGCTAATTTTATAGAAGTTATTCTATGAAACAGCATAGAATATTGCATAAGACAAAGAACCAAATATTGATCTAACTTCAATGTCTAAAAAGGCTGGATGTTTTTTTTCTGAAGGTAAAATAAAATAACCTGAATCAAACTGCACAGATAGATCTTCAGTAGACAAGGTAAACATGTTATTTATCACTTCCCATGGGTACTGAGACAATTTCTCTTTACTGTGAAATTGGACAGCCACCTTCAGATATTTTTCTCTTCTGCTCATCTTCACCACTGTCGGAAAAAAATGTCTTCTACCATCTGTGACTGGCTAATAATTTGTAAGTTCACACTGCCCATGGGATGGAACCATGCAACATGGACAATAATCTTAGCCTTGAGAACTGTGATTCATCACTGAACATCTTGCAGTGAAAACATGCAAACAATGAAAGGAGCAGTTCAAAGCAGGTTATGCTGCTTTTTGGTTTGTTTTTAAACAAACATAGATCCTGATGCTGGGTACTTAGCAATATGAACCCACTGAAAGGCCTCTGCCCTAACATATACACCTCCTCATAAGTTCAGCCCCCATCACCTGACAAATCTCTCTGTATTTCCCTTCTTAGGGAAGCCCTCCAAGTCTTGTCAATAAATTGCTCATGAAGGTTTTTGAGTACAGAAGCAAGAGCTTACTCTGGAGGTGCATCTAGACTATGGAACTCACTCTGTCAAAAGATACGGCTGAGTCTGAAGCTACACTCTGTTACATGCCAAACCAATTTCTCCAACTTCACCTCCCCTCAGTAAGTCCTTCGTAGACATATAGACAGACATAGAACAAATGACCTCCTTTCTTATAAGCTTACAAACAAACCACTTGTAAAAATTATTTCTATTACAAGCTGAGAAAGACACAAAAAAGTATGTAGGTATTTGAGAGCTGTGCTGGATGCCACAGAAACTGAATATATTTTTAATGGAACAGTAACACTGAAGATAAAAGATTCTAATCACTTCAGGCACGTGTAGCAAAAACAATGGCTATTTTGTACCTCTGGGCTCTTCGCTGTTTCCTGCTGCATTTTGTTCTTCATTTTTTGTGGAATCCTTTGAGATTTCATATTCCTTCTCCATTTTAGCTGCTTCTTCCTTTGTACTGTCTGCTTCTTCACTACTCTTGTCTAAGAAAACAAAAATAAGATTAATTTTGTGTCCCATGTTCCAAAAGTGTTTTTACATTATGTCAGTATGATCTCTAGGAAGTAAAACATTATGACTGGTGATGGAGGAATAAATTTATTGAACACTGTCTCAAATCAGTTTCTAAAGATCAAATCTATCCCATCCCTCAGGAATGTCTTTGTCTGCTCTTAAAAAAGTAGCTGAATACAGGCAATTAAAATACAATAATATGTAGTTCATAAGGGCACATTCTTTGTGCAGAAAAAAAAAAAGAAAATTTGTCATTCACCAGATCCAAAGTTGACAAAGAATTTTTTTTACCTGACTCTTTAAAAGCATTCATATGGCTTGTTTTTGTATATGAGTAACATTTGGACTTCACTGAAGAAAAGGGGGTTCATGAAAATGTACTTCTGAAAGTGAACAATTCAGCAAAAATTCCTCTCTTCTTGTCATTTAGACATCCACACTGTGGCTACAGGTCCTTGAGAGACCATATCTCTAATTAACTCTATATCCTAATGTAATTTACCTGTTTTTAATGGAATGGATTAAACAATGTGTTATTAAACAACAATTTTCAGGAGAGACAATTATAGAATTAGTACCTGCTGGTTGCTTTGGTTTGCTTTTAGTGGAAGGATTCTCAAGTTTCTTCTTTGTCTGCACAGCTATCATTGTATCTAAGTTTTCTAGAAATGAAGGCAAAAGGAAACCAAACTCCAGTTATTTTTCATCAGATATGATACAGAAACTATACTGTGTTCTTCTGTTCTATGTTCAGTTTGAATGGTGAGTAGAATTCCATAAGAACAGTCAGAACAGTCTTCATTCTGTTCTCTGATGAATTAATGTAGAGCTGACACTAAATCTTGGTTAATATTTAGCGAGAAAAAATACTACATCATGACAAAGGAGTACCAAATATGGCCAGTATGAATAAATAGAGTAAAAGTGTGGATATGAGTTATTTTTTAATTCACATCAGTCACAAAATGTATAAAGCAATGTTTAGCACCAAGACTATGAAATATGTAGTTCATCCTGCTACAATAGTATTCTCCTATTCTCCCATACTGCATCTCTATTAAAAGGTTTAAGATGATATTTAGATTAAATGAATGCTTAAACTGAACTGATTTTCAGAGTTCCTGAGGTCAAGCATTTAGGTGAAAACCCAGTGGATGGCAGTACCCACGTATACACCCCAAATTTAGAGAATCTATAAACCTAAAATCACCTAAAATCCAGCAAATATTTTTTCTATGCTAGTTTTAGGGCTGAACTCAAGTAAAAGCACTTTTTCATCAAAATGTATTTTTCAGATACAATAATCACATGCCAATGTGGGAAAAAGTCCTTTTTATGCAAACAGTAAATATCCACAATATGGATAATCTCACAACCTGTTACATTTTCTCAGTCAACATTCCCTTTATGTAAGTAGCTGAAGTATTTAATATCAGATGTGGTAACAGAATAGATATTATAGGGGTAGTAAATATATTAGATTGTCACATGTATTGGGCCAAACTTTCATCCATCAGCTAGAAGTGTGTTTTTCTATCAGAGAGACTGCTCAGCACTGAAATGTAAGGATTTGTTTCCTCAGCAAGCACAGTTCTCATGGCAGCTCACCATAGGCAATTATGCCTGGCATCTGATGAGAAGCAACATAATCCTGTCCGCCTGCATCATCTATGTTTTGTTATTTACATAAAACTGAAATGTAAGCAGTTTCTGCTGGCAAGCTGCCTAATTGCAACCTGTCAATTCTACATCACATTGGATTGGTGGTGGTTTGGATTTTTTTTTTGTATGTGTGTGTGTGTGTGTGAAAACTATCTTAATCTGATTTTTGGCCTTGTCCTATGACCTAAGCAGGTCTGAGCTGGGTTACAAACTGGATCAGACACAGTGATAAAGAGAAAAAACAAACTAGTGTTACAGTGGTGGTACTGATGCCTCACTTATCACTTGATCCAGAACTTACTGTAAAGGCTGTAAACATTTCTTTCAGCTGAACTTAAGATTCTATTTATTAACTTGAATCAGTACTATACTAATATTCTGGCAGGAATATATGGATTTCTCTGTTGCAAAAAGCACAGCTTTTAGGGTACGATTACACAGCTAAGAACACTGTGCTTCATTAAAACATCTTAATGAAAGCAGAACATTAACATGGTATTTATCATGTAAATATATTCACTTAAAAGCACTTTCTAAATCCAAGTGAATGCATTATTCTTCACTAATTCATGCAATTGCATAAATGTCACTAATTTTATGGTTTAATCCAGCAAAATGTATCAAATCATGCAAAATCTAGTGAATTAGGCTTAAAACAGATGTTAATATGAAGGAGTATTCAAATGTTTAAAATGGCACACATGTGTAATCACATTGATTTGTGAATGCCTGTCAGGTTCTGTCCCCAGAGTAGTCACATTTGGGTGCTGATGCATTAAACCTGTATTAGCAGAAAAAAAAAACAACACTTTCCATAACTTTTCCACAAAGTCACAGCGAGGCTCTACTATAAGAAGGATTTATAACCCACTTACGTGTCTTTAAATATCTGCATAATGATAGTTTCAAAACAAAACAACTGAGAATTGCTTTGTTATATTGATGGACTGTGGTGTCCACATCCAAGAGGTACTTCTGAAGGGAATGGGATTAATTAGATTATTCCTACAGACCCTACCAGAAATTCTACAGTTTTCCTTTGCTTTTTGATCTGGCTAACAATTTTGTTTCAGTTCTGTATATGAGTGCTAATATACAGGACTGTCCTGTCAAGTACAGTAAGGTAGCATTATGCATTGCGTTCCAGCCATATCTATTGAACAGCTACATCTGTGTATGAAATGTAATACAGCACTAATGTCTAAGCTTTTTACTAAAGCCGGATTGAATATGATAACAAAAACATTATATTTTCAAAGTTTCATGTTATCCGCAAAGGTGTGGACAAGTTTATATGAACAGCTTTTTAATGAGGACTACATTTTATAGGAGAAATATTGAAGCTGTCCTATTAGCTGGATGGCACATCAACCTTAATCTCAAGATCTCACAAGCAGCTGTATTTCCTGTGTAACAGCGTTCTCTCTGTAAGCCTGTTCATGTTTATGGAGATCTACACATATAATTAAGAAAATTTTACCAGATAATCCCAATTCTTTTTGAAGAGGATGTATTGCTGTTTTTCCCCCTTTAGAATTAATAACTTTTACAGCTGGTATTGCCCCAAAATGTGTTTGTACTTATGATATGGGGCTAGGCCATGGCTGAACACTGTTTGCTCTGAGTTCCGCTAATGGTGTGAGTCATTTTCTGAGCCAGGATGTGCCTGGCCAGCAGCTAAGCAACTGAATGCAGCGTCTGGAGGCCTAACAAGAACTGATTGATTACTTTTCTGGTATCATTTCCATAGCAACGTAATTTTTACAGAGTAAAAGTTCAGAAAGGTAATGACCTTTCTGCAGAGCCAGCCACTTATTTGAGATGGCACTAATTAAAACAACAGAACAATAATAACGGAGCTAATGGAAGCAAAACTACGTCAGTAAATAGGTCACGGCTGCGGCGGCTGGCTTTCCGAGGAGCAGATCATCTCATCACTGGAACCAGACAGCAGCAGTCAGAAGATCTGGTTTCCGCCTCACCTCCCTTTCTGCCTGCCGCTTTGATCTCAAGTGACTCACTCAAGCATCCATTTTTCACGAGGGCTCCTATTTTGGGGAGGCACTGTGAGGCAGCTGAGGCCCAGTTTCTGCAGGCACCGCGTGCCGACAGATCTCCTCAGCTGAATCTGGAAATGCAAATACCCGTCACTTTGGAAGCTCTGTGCTGAAGTTTTTCAAGTGGGGGATCCAAAAAATCGGGATCGCATAAAAACAGAATGCTTAACTTTACTCTGGGAGCATGTACTGTAGCAACATCCTTCAAGCCTGTTGAAAAAGATACTATATGGAAAAAAAAACAGTACAAATTAAATGGCTTTTTTCCTCATTAGAGAGACGGAAATTGATGTACTAGTTTCCGAGCATTACCGTTTGAGTATTTAATGGAACTGGTAATGAAACTCTGACATGGACTCCTCTATACAGACAGATTCATGGTGTTTTCTGGACTACTGGTAATTTTCCAGCAGAGACTTTTTATCTGCATAATTTTCTTGTGCCCAGGAGGCAGTTTCACATTCTATCCTTGTCAAACTGACTGATGCTGAGATTTCAAGTCATTAAACTTCCACAGAAAGGCCTGCTAAAAGGCTGTATTTATTAAGGGGCCAAAAAGGATGGCCGTGAAACCCAAGATCAATCTTAACGATAGCTACAAAATTAGTTTACTTGATGAGTTCACACACTACAGCAGCTTCAAATGGAAAGCTTTGTGCCGATGACTGCTTATATATGAGATGCACATATTTCATGCATCAATTCTGTCTCCTGCAGTAGGTGATCCTTGAGAGATTGCCTGTTTTCAGCAGTGACAAAACTCAGGATATCAGTGTCTGCTTGTGACTGTTCATGGCAAATAGCATACCAGCTTAATTCCAGGGCCAAATTCCCCTTTTACCATACGTGTCAGTACTGTCAATATCCAGTGGATTTCCACTAATGTAGCAAAAAGCAATGCAACCTTCAGTCATCTCCTGTCTTAATCCCTCTCATGGCTAGTCAGAAAATTGGAGAGTTGCTGTACTGGATGAGGCCTACAGTTCATTTCATCAGTATATTTTCATATGCCACGATGGCTCCTTACAGTATTACTAAGAAGCACAGAAAGAGAAAGACGATCATATATCAAACCCTACAAATTTTTCTTGCAAACCTCCCATTCTTTTCCAACTTCATGCCCTACATGTCAAGATATGGCATTTTCATTTTGAATCTTTCTGTTTGACTGATTTGGCACAACGGTGTGCCTTAAGTCCAGCGATGCCATGAGGAACAACATGCCAGATGACAATCCTCAGGTAGCAGCATGACTTGTAAATGGGTTACAGGAAGTAATGTAGTGATGCTACAATGCTGGAGCGATGTGAAATAAAACAGCAGCAGTATCACTTGACTATCAGATGAAAGGCAATTTAAACCATAAAGCACAATATAGATAGGGATATTTTGAGGTAAACAAAGCTCTGGCCAAGTCTTCTTAATTGTCCTCATTTATTTCACTACTTTACAGACCATTCTCAGATTTATCTCTTCAGGATTCTAGAGGCATTTCCTTAACACTACTTCAGGTCTCCTAGAGCTCTAGGACTCTACAGTCTTTCCTTAATCCTTTCCCCATCTGAGATTGCCACAAGACCTGTGCACCCTCCTTAAATACTTTGATGTCATGCACTTTATCACCGTTATAGTTTGTGACTACAGCAGCTCACAGATGTCTGCATTGCAGGAGTGGGCCGGAGTTTAATTTTGAGAGTTTAGGGACAACTTATTCACCATACACACATATAATCATCTCAAATCATAACTTAAGATCTCAATGCTCAGCTGTCAGAAAGATAGTAAATGCAGAAAGTAATTTTAAAAATGCAGATATTAAATACAGTAAGAAAAAAAAACAAAGCTTCACCCTCCTTTTTTACAAACTGGGTGATATACTTATTTATCAACAGACATCACCAGGAAACCATGATTTCTAACAAAGCTGGGGAAGAACAGAGGAGACAGTAAAGGGAAACAAACGAAGCTGCAAAATATTTGCAGTAACTAATTGCAGATTTAAAGTGTGAGTATTGATTAAGGAAAAAAATGAATCATATTCTTTTTGGTTTGCAGACTTCTACACATGATTTGATAGTCATGCAATGCAGTGGGAGAAAAAAAATAAAATCAGTAGTATTAAAACTACTGAATATCCCTCAAAAAAGTGGCTGAGAGAATTTATTTCCTATGGATATTGGAAAGACTATGCTATCATGTATGTTGTCCTGCTTAAGTGATGCCCATAATAACTTACTATAGTGAGTAGGGTCCCACTTACTAATAACTCTGAGGTTAGCAAACTTTACATATCATAGATGTCTTTTTTTTTTTTTTTTTTTTTCTGTGGGAAAACAGGAGATGAACAAAACAACAGGGGCCAGAAAATCATTCATGTTTTTGTGCAAATGTAGCAGTAGTACAGGATAGATATGGATGAGGCATGGGATGAAGCTACAGAAAGAAAAGCATTACAGCTGGAATGGTGTCTGTGGTAACATACTTGCTAGATTCCAGTCTTATCAGAGACCTCTGCACACTCTTTCCACATTCTTTCATCTCACCTTCATGCACATTCATCTTGGGTTCAACTATTCACATATACTTTACACTGTCACTGCTACTGCTCAGTATTTGGCCCACTGCCCTCATCTGAGGTGCCCCTGATTTCTGTTTCTCAGATATGTCTTTGATTTTTCTAGGAACAGTACAGTGTACTGAAATCTGTCACTTCAGTCCATCGCAAAATAAATAGCAAAGAGAGCTGCCTGAAATTAAATGACTCCCACTGATAGTTGTGTATGGGTAGTCATATGATAAAGTCATACCAGGCAAGGAAAATCACCAAAGGGAAATTCAGATAAAAACAATAAATTAGAGATTTAAATGCTTATAAAGAAAGCTTACAGTATAAAAAAAGGTCTTTGAGAAAAAGGATATTACAAAAAAAAGGAAGAAGAAAGTATGATTATGCATGGATGGTTCCCTGCACTTCATCTTTCATGTCAAATTGAAGGAAAGAACAGAAATTCCGCCTGACACTGTCCATATATCATGTGCAACCTCTGGTACTGGACTAGCCACACCTTCTTTCATCCCTTTCAAAATCATACACTCTGTATCAGGAAGCATTTGCTTTTGGAGACTGAGTAGAGGAGGGATGATGCCACTGATCTGCTCTTTGCCTCATACTCTTGGCTCAGTGCCTGATCTTGCCCAGCTAAACAATTATCAGGATCAGACCTTTGGCCTGGAGCATCTGTGCTGATGAGAACTTCAGGGATTAGTCACAGTATTGAAATGAATACTCCCATCTCCCAGGAAAAGTCCAGAATGCGTCTGCTATGCACTGCTCTATGCTGGGGAAACTGAGGAGCTGTGCCTTGCTCAGAGATAGAGCTGTGAAAAGTATCAGGCATGAATGTGAGACAGAACAGCTATTCCATGTGCCTGAGCACAGAGGGGCAGGGGCACGTTAAATCGACATGGCCACTGTCTGTCTCTTCTACTTCCCTTACAATTTTGTCACACAGCCTCAGCCTGGCTGAAAGGGAGTATGCCTATGGAAAAATATCCCAACAGCATCTTTAAAAAGGGACCAAACTAATGAGTGCATGTATACCCAGGCAACGGCTCACCACTGAGCCTTCTCTCTGGGACTACTGCGTCCTCTTCATTGTACTCTTCCTTTCAATTGCCCATGGAAGAACGGGTAGAAGAGGTAAACAGAGACATCTGTCCATGTCCATTGCTAACCAACACAATCTCCTACTCAGTGGCGGGGGAGAGAGTGGCTCCTGACAGTGAGTCAGAGCTCAGGGGAAGCAGACAAGGTGGCTTTGGTCTAAGAAAGGAGGCGGCTGTGACTCAAACACTGCGTACTGATGAGCTGCAGCTATCTTTCCATTTCCCTCCTAATTAAAGGGGACTTTGTTCCCAAACCAGTTTGCTATGGTCCATGTGGTGTACGCTGTGGCTACACTAAGCTAAACTCTCAACAAGGAGGTGAGAATTGGGATTCCCCTCAGATACAGCAAATTTCCAGAATGCTTAAACTTAATTTTCTTCCCACAATATTTTTCAGTTGTAGGTGATACAGAGGCTTTGGTTTAGAAACTGGAAAAAATCCAACCCAAAATGGCCAACATCAATCATAAGATGCAATAAAATATTCATTATATACAGTATCAAGGTGAAACCTCTACATGCCTGTGAGATAAAAAAGTACCAAGGGCAACAGTTTGTGCTACATGCACTAGTAAATAAATCAGAACTCCACACAAGAATAAAAGGGGCGCACAGCTGATTTACATTTCTAGGGTAACAGTTCATTGGGTAATACAACTTTCAATTGGAATGGGGTGGCAGTGAATAAACTTGCAGCAAACCTTGTAAGCAGTGTACAGCAGCACAATATAGTCAGTCACTGTACTGTGTAAAAAGAATTCATACATACCCACTGGTGCCTCTTAAGAATCTGTCTGTCATGTCTGAAAGATCCGTTTTTGTTTTGATTTAGCAGGGTCTAATATTTCCTAGAATAGTTCTAAAGTTCACTCACTATGTTGGTCTTATCAGTGGGAGATGATTTACAGATGTATCTAAACAAACTGGCAGAAATCATTTGTTTCTGTTTCAAAGCTGACAACAATGTTATTAACATTAGTGTATTACAAAACTAGTTTGCTTGATGCATTTAGAATAAATGGAGCTTTTACTAGGAGGGTAGTGGACTGATATGCCTTCATTTTTAAAATCAGCCACAGAACAGCCTGGCATGAAGGAAAACTCTCAGCACACAAAGTTCCTCTTCTCTCTGCAGCATAGATGAAGTATTTCATTGACACTTATCTGTCCTGTGATAATTCTGATAGGAAAGCTAGGAGTGATGCTCCACCATGACACTAGTACAGAGTACAAAAACAGAGGAAAGTGCCATATAATTCACCAACTAATATTCTAACAGTGTAAGTATGCTTGCAGTGCATTTCTTACTCTGCTCTACTGAAATCAAAGTGAGTTTTCCTATTGGCTTAAACAGCATTCCCTTTTCCCTCAAGACACTCAGCACCATGAAGGATATAGGTCTTCTCAGTTCTGCATGGGAAATTCAGCATCAGCCATTTACACAAAACTAAGACCATAAATAGTGAAATAACTTATGCTATCAGTCAACTTCCCTGAGAGCTTCTTGCTGCTTTCTGCTGGTCATTACGTGGAGAGATTGCAGCTCTTTCAGTCCACTCACTCCCTGCACCTTTGCCAACAGCAATCATTGTTTCAGTAACTGACATCCTCTCAACCTGTGCAGCAATGTCCTGTCCATCCAGCAGGTTGGGGCAAACTAGAAGGATTCAGCTGCTTGGGCAGCATTTTCTAGATGCTGAGAAGCAGCCCAAGCACAGATAAATTGATTGGATGTAATCTACAAGCTACTGGTGTAACTGTGGTCCTATGTCATATGACCTTGCAACTTCAGTACCAACAGTGTTTATCCATTCTTATTAATGCAGAAAGACTGTGAAGCAGATTTCAATCTTCAGAGGGCAGATAGACTTTCTAGAAAGATTTATGAAACCCTCTGAATAGAGTAAAAACGTATCACGGGGCTTTCATTCCAAGACTTTGCTCCCAGTATATCAAAATATATCACCCAAACTTAGGAAAGTGATAGAAGGCAGCAGCATTATGCCATCAGCAGGGCAGTTAACAAATTTGTGATACAATTTGGCTGAATGTACAGTTTACGTCTGTTTGTTACAGTCTCTCTTAATGCTCCCAGAGCTATACTTTCTGAATACATGCTGTAAAAGACAAGTAGTATTTTTGCTCATTTCATCTATATTAATACTTTGGTTTCTGCTTTTTGGGTTCTGTATTACAGGCTATATTTAGCATTTGGAAAGTTTTTAAATATGTATTACATGATACTGAATGTGTATATTAAAATATCAGCTTCCTTTCCCTTGCATTTGTATGAGTGCTTGCATGTTTTTCTTGTGAACCACACTGCAGCTAGATCCTTTGTAACTTGAAGCTAAACCTAATAACATCATTCATTGCAGCAGCAAGATATTTTCCCTGTAGAGTAGGATACAATGATGACATAATGCTGTGGTTCCCAAATCCCAAACCAGCTGTTACTGGTATATGCATTCAAATTCACTGTTCTCGTGTAAAAGGCACAAAAGCCTGGGACTTGATTCAGTAAATGATTTATTATTTTGAATATATAATTCCGGGACTGAGCTTATGCATGGCTTTGCCCATAGTGTGAGGAAAAGGAATTTAGGCAGTTTCCTACTGTAATGTAACTGAGAGTGTACTTCCATTCGCCCAGAAATAGTGGTTATTTTCTGCCAAGTAACATGGGATCTGCTAACTAATTTCGGACTGAAGGAGCAAATAAGAGCTGCCAATTCTTGGTAATTATTTGTTCTCCATGTCAGATATTCATACAATTCCTTCATCTGCTGCAGATGAACATAGCAGTGCATCACTCCCATAACCTAGACTGCATTGAGCAACACAGTATGTATACAAGTACTACTAGGTGTATTATATTGGGAATTTTAGATATATAAGGGTAATAAAATGCTGAAATGCTTATAGATCCTGCAAGAAGCTAAATTCCTTCTGTGCTATCTTCTCATGAATATTTGAGAATATTAACTCAATAAATGAAGGTCAGTTTCAAAGTCGTTTCTCAACATCAAGTCTATAGCAAAGGATACCACAGAAGCAACTTGAGACCTACGAGAAAGCTTTTTCCTCTACAGTAAGTTGCTCTGATGGAGTACAAAATCCACCTCTCCTTAAATCACTAATTTGCAAGCCAGCATCTGTCTACATCAGTTGATAGTCTTGCTTTAAATCCAGACTAAGTCAGATCTCTCAAATTCTTAAACTAATCCCCACCTTCTGTATCATGTTATTGCAGCAATTTGATTCCACAGTATTCATTTACCCAGAGCAAAGCTAAAGTGAATAAATATCCTGAATTTTAGCACGCAAAAATATTTCCCCAGCATAATGCCATTATCCTGATACATCAGGAATGAATTTAACCTACTCAAGTTTGGCACAACACTATCAGTGAGAGCAGTATCTACTCAAGTTATGTTGTCTTCCTTTGTAGATTGACATCACTTGTAATCAAGCATTTAATTATGTGCAACTTTCCTTAAGCATACAGGTAGGCAGAGAAATAAAGAAATGAACTGTAGAACAAAATGTCCAAATCTTCCAAAATTCAAGGACTCCTCAAAAAAATGAAGAACAATTTGAATTCTTTAGAGTAGAGGTACAGCCATGCAGTGGATCATGAATCACTGATATGTTACAGCCAAGTGATTGCTAATCAATCTATACAGTTAGAGTAGCATCAATCAATCCTGCATCTGCAACCATCCATATGAAACAAGCCTACAGAAGTCATGAAAGATCATTGCCAGTCCTACTGCTGTGGCAGGCTGATTTATTAAGCTTTGAAATTGCCTTGATGTAAACAAAAAATTTATCAGGCAAACCCAGAACAGGAACACTTTAGAAAAATAAAAGGGTTGTACAGAGCTTATGCAGACGTGCCCTTCTTCTGTGACTCTGCTTCTTTAACTAGAAAGGCTATCAACAGCCACTATAAGAGTTTGTAGAAGCCAGAGGTTGGTGAGAAAACAAAACACGGAAAAAACAAACCAAACAGGCTATTCCAAAATTTATCTTTAGGAAATTACAACAATTCTATAAAGTCTGCTTAACTACAGACCCTATCAGATCCAGAAAAGAGCTTCAAAAGTTCCTCCTATGCCAAGATGCTTTCCACACATGGAGGGAGTTTTACTCAGTACAACCTGGTCAATCATTTAGAAGTAGGGCTTTAACATTTTGAATGAATAAGTCTGAAACAATAATCATAAGAGCAAGCAAGATGACAACACAATTATTGTTGGTAGAGTAAGAACATAGCATTAATAATGCTGTTGCAAAAATTATGTACTCTCACCCAGATAGGAAACTCCTTCTTCTGGTGTGATTGTTCCATATTTAACCATCATCTTCACAAAATCAATCAGGGTTTTCATGATGGTTATTAAGGTCTCTTTCTCTTTTGTCTCTGTCTCTGCATGAGGGGATAAAGCAGAAGTAGTTCAAAAAGCAGGTTGGTGGGCAGATGAAGGCACAGAACTACTTAGACTGGTCTGGCTCTGTATCACAAATAGTTCAGAGACCTTTTGGTTTGCTAGCAAACATCTCAAATGACAGTGCACAAGGTCATGACTAAGGTACTGGGAAAACAGGTAATATTACATGATTGGGAAGACTGTGACTTCAGAATAGGACATAAACAATGTTTTACATGATAAAAACTGATGTTTATTGAACATACTATTTCTGACTATCCTCGTGACCATAGATTCTTAGCTTTCTGTTTTTACTGCATCTCCTGAGCAACATTACTGCCATTTCTACATTAGCAGCATAACACTCTCCCACCACACTGTTACACAAGCAGCTTCTGCATCTCAGGTTGTCACTGAAGCATCCAACAGAGCCAGGTGCTCTGTTAGACAGGGACAGTCAGAAACATACTCTCAGACTTGGCAGAGGACCAATCTCTTCGGAGAGCGACTGAACAGGTTTTCACATTGCTCTCTGCAATTTAACACACGTCTGTAGGATGCAACTGAATCTCCTCACCTCCAACTTGGTAAAAGTTGGCAGGTGAATAGGATGAAGCAGGAGACAAGGCAGAGATATGTAGTCAGTGGAACCCAATTTTGTTTGCTTGATAACTTCTTACACTCAACATGTCTTTCTGCTTTGTAAACAGAAAAAGGGGAAGGAAAAGCATGCAGAACTACTAAGGGAAAATAAAAAGACCAAGAAGAATATGAGGTTTCTAGACTGGATTTCAGAAAAATATGCCTTCGGGTTTTTCATTCTACTTCTCCATTCAAGTGTTTATAGGGACAGTCTCAGGAAAGACTAAGGCTCCTGCAGGACAAAAGATCTACAGAATAAATTGCTGCTGACTGTGCTGAAGGTATGCTGGCTAAGAGAGTAAGAGTTGGTGTGTGGTGGAGCATGCTGACAAAGGGACCGTGGCAGAGTGCCACAATCTTGCCTGCACTAATTGGAAGGCAATAATGCCTAGCACCGGAATAGGAAGAGACATGCAGAGCTTTCATTGCAATAAACAGCAAACCTGTGGTTTGTGAAAAGGCTGGGAGGCTCAGGCTTATTTACTGGTAGCATGACTGCAAAGAATTCTACCCTGACTTGCTTGTATTTCTGTTGGCTTAGAAGACAAGGACATTACAGGAAAGATCCAAGGAGAAGACAGTTTTACAGCTTTTCATCATGCCATTACAAGAATTGAAATGGTTAGGATTCCTGAATCACATGTCTAAAGACAGGATGGAATACACAGGTATCCCGTCATGCAGTTTTGAGTACCACTGCTCCCAGTGTTTTGCCATACAAAATGAGTTTCCGGTATATAACTTAGAGAACATTTTTAAATAACATGGTCTCTTGCAACTAGGGGAGTCGTGGATAACACAGGGGAGAAGTGCAGGAGAAAACAGGAAATATAAGCACTCTAATGGGATTGTAATAGCAGGGTGGTACAGCCTTTAGCTACAGCAGATGAGAATGAGCCCAAATACAGCTGCCACAGATGCAGAAATGAAGGAAAAGAGGTGCTTATCTTAGGTAGGCACAGATTTCCAGCAAGAGAGGCTCTTGCCTCCAATGACAACCCTTAAATGAGGTGTGGGAAGGGGTGAATCCTGGCTGAACCCCTTCCAGTCATTCAGGTCATTGAATTGCATGCAGCTGAGTTTCCCTGGGTTGGCTCTGCTTTCCCACCAGGTGTTCAATCACTGGTTCAAGCCGTGACTTAGCATCTGCACTACACTCAGTTTCCTAGTTTTTCCCCCAAATATGACTGTAAACACATGACAAACTCACCCGAGTTAAGACTTTTTAATAGTGCATAAAAGTTTGGAAAGTACTGGAGGTCTTCAAAATCATCTTCAGAAGGCAGCTCATTTCTTCTTTCCAAGATATTAGATGATGACCATGTGTTATCCAGTGTATCATCAATTTCCCCATTGATGAAACTATCCTGATCAGATTTGCTTGATACCTCCACAACACACATAAAAATAAATAAATCTGTAAGCACAATGCTTTAAGTGATAGAGTTAATAGAGTAACAAATAGCATCATAATTATATACTGATGTTTTCCAGGTGAAAATGAGATTTTTTTCTCAAACTTATTTCAATTTGGGATCTGGCTTTATTATTCAATGTAATTCACTATTTGTTTTTGTCTCATGTTATTTCTTTCTGAACATTGAGCTATTTATCAGCTAAAGCAAAGCAGTCTGTTGGACTATTTGTATTGTTTGGTGAATGAGTCCAAATTATTTGCTAAGTAATTACCAGTTTTTCCTGTTGCTTTTCCTTTGAATCACTGTCTGCTCTGCTTGGAGGGTAATCAAAATCTTCAGGCTCCTTCTCACGATCCTTTGCTTCATTTGCAATTAGCTGTTGTAAAACCTCTGCCACTTCATCTTCCAGAGTATAGGCCTGACTCTCTGTGATCTGTTAAAACATTTGTGCAGAGCATTATAGAGCATTGCAGTTTTCTTAGAATTAATGTCAATATGAAACCTGAACTTTTAACAAGTTGCTTTGTATCTGTTTGCTTCAAAGCTGAGCATAGCCAAATTAGGCGTAATAACTTCTCTGTTGTACATGTGTATATACATACATATATATAAAGACATGGGCACATGCCTGTATATAAACATATATATATGTATACATTTACAAACACATATCAAATATATGTGCATACATACAAATTCCTACCTACACATACAGCTTCCAAGAGGAAAATGTAACCCCACAGGAGTTAGAGCAATGGAGTCCAGCTTGAAGAACTGCCTGTTTAGTATACCAAAGTATATACATACATAGCTCTGCAACTGAGTATGTATTTTTGAATAACAACAACAGAATATGGTAATATAGAAAGGGTAAATGCAAATAGCTTTCTAGGTCATATTAAAAATGTTTTTTTTTTCTTCTGTGCTTTGTAACAGCTGTCACTTGAAAGACAACACTTTAATGTAGCTGTCTCTACACACTTTCCTTTGTAATCAATAATCAGTAAGAGCTGATTGCAAAATCTCATGCAGAAAATATAAGAAGGTTAAAATATAAGGATTCCATATCACGGTGGCTCAAACCATTGAGACATCCAGAAAATAAAGTCAAAGTTAGCCTCAGTACAAATCTGCAACAATGAGAAATGTACCCTCAGCTAATCAGCATGGTCATATGTCCACTGATTGAAATAATTAGTAGGTGGGCAGGAATGAGCTCAGACCTTTCTCCATAAATATCCAAAAGTAATAGAAAATAATGAGAAGAGCTATTACAAGGAAAAAATTAGGGCAGATACGGGAGAAGCAGAACTGGCGTTTTCTCCTCATCAGAAACATTCTGTAGTTTAGCATATCGTGTTGCAAAGCCAACCCAAGAACGTCAGTGCTGTTGCAGACATAAGCTGATGTGCCCAAATAGTCAAAGAGCTTGCCTTGAGTCTGAATCTCAATATTTTCTCTCAAGTTCACCAGACACAGAGTTTGTGCCAACTGTTTTTTAAAAGAGCACCAAAGCATCCCACAAGACAGCTAAATGAAATATGAACAAGACACTTACAAGCCCCAGATTGAGAAGTTTGGAAACGATCTTGTCAAACACTCCTCTATCGTTTTCCTCATAAATCCTTGTAGCAATTTTCTGAACAATGTCTTCAGCAGTCAAGGGAGTGCCATCTAATTGATGGAGGCCATCTGGATCATCTGAAAGGATTACAGTTTAACTGTGTGCTAACTGTCCTAACTCATTTGGATTAGACTTCTTGCAAAAAAATGTTTGCCTGTATTTTTTTTTCCTTCTCCAGAACACAGCCATGCTCATTAAAACACATTAGGAATACTCTTTGTTACACACTTTGCAATGCATTACATCAGTATCAAAGAAATGTTGTTCAGGTCCATTTACTACAGCTGAAAAGTACCTTTAAGATTGGCTCTTTTGAAAGAGCACAGAAAAACGTCAGGAACAAACCGTAAGTAAGTTTGTAAGAATGAGAGAATACTGTTCACCCATGGATCCCATATCAAATAGTATGCATAATAAGCAGCATATTACAGTCTTATTTGGATTTCAGCAAATTAAGTTTTAATTATTTAATCATTACTTATGGGAAATAATATCATCATGACCACTGAGAAAGCGAATGTGATGAGTAAGCTTTGATCTGTGATTAGCACACCTTGATATAATTAAAAATACCTTGAACTAAATGCTTCTCCCAACTCTCAGAGGACTCACTTAAACTACAAGTCAATTAACTACTCCTATAGTAAAGGCACATTTCTTTGGCCTTCACTAGCTGCTTTTAGCTATATGATGAGGAGAATCATTTAACAGACTTAACATTTGTAACGAGTGTATACAATTTAGCTCTATATAAAAGTGCTTTTCCCTTTCGAACCAGAATAATTATATTTTCATTTAAAAATGTCCCATTTTTTTCCCCATCAGATCTAAAGCTCTAAAAAACTTAATGCAAATTACATCTGGATTTTCCTCCACAGAAGAAGACTGTAATAATCAAGAGTAGCAATTCTTTTGTATTGTGTTTCAAAACCAAATTGCAATATGACACGCTTCTACAACTGGTAATAACTGAAACTTCACTGCTGCAATGAATAGAACTCATAGTGATGAACACAATATCTGTGATTGTAATCAGTTTGCAAGAGAAATCTAACCTAAAAATTACTTAAAGATTTTTACAGAATACCTTGGAATTTATAATCCAGCCCACTTTTAGTAGAGTCGTAGTCATCCACGAGCCTGCGGTTCTTGGTGGAGTCTGCATCATCAATGGCCAACTGCTGTTCATACAAAGAGCTTCGAATTGACTCCCTCTCTTTTTCATTCCTCTCTCTTTCTGCTACTGATTTTAGCAGGTTCAAGTCATCGGCAAAGGAATAATTCCTGAACTCTGGCTTATTTTCTGGAAAATACATACAACATGGAATCTTACAGCTCTTTGAATACCATTATGAAGAATAACGAAAGATAGAGAGATGTTTTACCTGTGGGAGCTATCTTTCTATTCTTGTCTGCCTCAGCTTCAGCAATCTGATATACAAAAAATAAAACAAAAATTTAAAAAACAGAGACAGGAGGAGCAAAATAGTCTAAAATATATGATATCTTACTTTATCAATAGCAACCAAAGCCTTAACGCCTGTCTTCATTCTAACTATGAATTTGGCTTAATGCATTGTACATACTTAAGCTCTTGGCATTTCTTAGCAGTACCAACACACACACTCTGACTAGAATCAGATAATGCAAGAGACTGCACAGACTTTCAACTTTAGGATAAATACCAGTTATGTTTTCCATTTTTAACGCAAGCTCTGAGTGTACTCCCCTAGGATTCGAACACAAGGGAGTTCCTCACATGTGAGCTGCTGGAGCTGATGACCTGCTTTGGGGAAGATGAACAGCAGAAATATATATATATGTATACAATTTGTTAAAAATTATCGAAAATCTATTTTGTACCTAAGATACAGCAGTATTTACTGATGAATCTACTTGTTTGTCATTTGCTAAGCCAGCAGGATGTTCATGCACATTTCATCTGAGTGCTGCACAAACAACAGAAAACAATTAGAATATTTTTAATATCACATACCTGTTCCTCCAAAGGTCTTTCTACGCTTAATTGCCTGTTGTGTATAGCTTTATCTAGAATAAACAAGTGTATTCAGTTACATGATGCACATGAATCCGAGGAGGCAGCACAGTTTTTCTTAATTTCTACGATTCTCACATAAAACCTGGTATCTTAAATATGATGCCAACTCCAAGTTCTCGTTAAAATGTCTTAGAGAGCAAGAATAATAAAAGTCAAACATTTAAACAAAGCATGATTGATTGGGGCAGAGGGAGATGTTCTGAAAATGAGGTAACAGAAACACAGTAACCCCTTTCTGATGAGAAAACATAAGGAACTTGGGGGAGGAATGCCGTAAGAGATTGACTAAAATAGCAAATAATCGGATTGGCACAAGCAAGAGCTTAGAAATCTGATAATCCAGAGTGTCGGGAGGACGGCGAGGGAGAGCCGGGCACCGCTGCATCGCGGCCGGGAGCAGCGCCGCGAGCAGAGCGCCTCAACTCCGCGCCGCTCCACCTCTCTCCACTTCGCTGTCACACTGCAACTCCAGCGACACGCTGTTTTGCGCCTCCAAAGATATTCCTTAGGATCTAACCGCTTTTAGCCAAGCGAGGGGAAAGTTTTTGCTTTCCTCCACCGACACCCCGCAAAACTTTCCTCATCTCGGAGACAACGGGTTCGCAAAGAGGCTTACCTCTGCCCGCGGGCTTCGGAAAGCCGTGCGCCCGGCTCGCCAACAGCGACAGCACCTGCAGCGTGACCGCCAGCTTGAGAAGCATCCTGCAGCCGCCCAGCCCCGGGGCCAGCCCGGCTGGGGTCGGTCCCGCCCGCACCGCACCCTCCCCGCACCGCCCGGCCGCCGCTCAGCGCCGCGGAGCCGCCGCTCGCCGGGCGCTGTCCAGCGCCGCGGTGCTGAAGCCGCAAGAGCCGCTTCGGCAGAACTCGGCCCCGCTCTCTCCCTCGCCCCGCGCCCGCGGAAATGGTGGAGGCCGCCCCGCAGCCCGCCCGGCCGGGGGAGGAGACGGGGGAGGGCTGCGCCGGCGGAGCATGCGCGGCCTGCAACGCGCCTGGGGGGCGGCAGCCGCAGTCACTGGCCGCCCCTGCCCGCTGCCGGCGCCGGGTTGGGGGCCTCCGAATGGGGCAGCGTGCCGAACACCGGGGTACACGAGCCAGAGAATGGCGTGGCGTGGCCTGCCCTGCCGTGCCCGTCTTTGGAACAGTCGAAGGCTTCGGAACAGGCCACGGGCAAACCCGATCAGCTGGGCCACAGAGATGCGGAAAGCTGGTCCTGTGCTGAAGGCCAAGGAATCACATACATACCAACCCTTCCCAGCGGCTCAGTGGCAGTGTGAAGGCACAGCCATCAATGAATCTTTACTACAAAGACAACATCAGAAGTTTGACTGTAGCACATCTAGTTCTATTAAATTTAAAATTAAAAAAGCACAGATGGCAGTAATCACATAGGCTAATTCTGAACATTTCCATAAATGAAAATGTATCCCTCTGAGGCACAGAGGAGCAGCAAATCCCCAGAGACCTGGGGGAGACATTTTGCCATTTTGCAGAAGAACAAAGGATCACAGCAGTGCTTTTCAGAACCGCAGGATCTGCTTCCGTGCAGCATGGAAAATAAACAATGGCAGTTTTTCTTCAAAAAAGATCTTTTCACTTTGTAGTCATAAAGGCAGACATGCAGGGGTCAGCTGAAAACATTTTAACTGAGGAATCTCGGAGTACCACAGTACTTAGTGCAGCGTCTGCTAAAAAATAGCTAAAACTGGCTATGAAGGGGATCAGTGCACATATAACTGCAATCCAAGACCATTCAATCGCTTATAATATTATTATAGTATAGACTGGGAAAAACAACTGTTAGGAGAATGACCAGTAGTTGTACCAAAAACAAAAACAAAAACAACAAAAAAACCTAGAAAACATCACAATTCCTTTATTTTCCTGCTAGCAACCACTGTACTTAATACTCATGTCTTTTGATATTGTTTACATTAGATACTGTCAAGATCTGATGCTCTCGGTTATGTCAGGATTGCTTCATTAAATTGATGATCCACAGATTCAGAGGAAATAAAATAACTTTCAGTAGTAACTTGCAATCCTCTATACTACAGTATAGAGTATAGTGTATATAGTATACAAACTATAGTATGGCTCCTATCTATGAAGCTGTTCCATAGTTAGAAATTATAGGGTATTTCAGATAAAAACATTTCAAGCATGGTTGTATGTAAAAATAATTAAAAAAGCCTAATTTACACATTGCCTGACAACTTACAGGGAAAATTATTATATTAAACAGATTCTTTTTCCTCCTGTTAGGAGCACAGAAAACAAGCAGATTCCAGAAGAAAGTGTTGTCTTCTTACTCTGCCATCTTCAGCATATATATACTCATTAGCAGAAATCCTGAAAGTGCGGAGTATAACTGAAAAATGAAAACACCATTTCTTACTTTAATGTGGTTTGACTTTCTATCTCAGTTTTGTATTAATTCAATAGTTCATTGCCTATCAGATATTCTCAAGAGTTTAAAAAAAAAAAAAAAAGTACTTTCTCTTTGTTTACTCTTTCTGGCATTTATTTCTATCCCACTTCCAACATTTCCCACAATACATTCAAAATACACATCCATTTATAGGACCATAAACCTTTAGTCGTTCAGAGGAACGTCACCATGCAATGCCAAAGCAGTAAATGTACTTTAAATATACAGCAATCAAGATAGCTGTGAATACATGAGATCAGAAAAGGAACTCTAGTTGATGATAATACTGCAAAAAACTTGCTGGTTAAAAATATACCTATTTGTGTCATATGTCTACATTTCCATAATGTAGAATTTTTTTTTAATGTTACTTCCCAATTCTACAATGCCTGTTATTTCCCTAGAGCTAAATCACCTTCTGCTTCGCTGAGCCTCTCTAACAAGAACCAGTGCAGAACTCTGCAGCAGCTGAGAGTGACAGTGGGGTAGAGAAAGGAATTCCAAATCTGCCTTCATGAAGCCAAGCCTAAGAGTTGAGGCACTCACTCATCATTTCCGCTTCAGCCAGGCAACACAGATGGTGCATAGAGGTGCACTCAGACAGGCAAGCACTGAGCGCATCTGCAATGCCATGCTCTACATCTGCATATTTGACTCAGTACTCCTTGCTAGTGCCTTGGTGAGCTTGTATGGCATGTGACAGCAAATGATTGCTGCTAATTACAAGAAAATGCATTTAATCATCATAGAAAAATGACGAGTTAGAAGTGCTGTTTTTAGCTCTCGCTGTCTCTGTTCCTGTTTGGCATCATTTACATCACGTACTGTTACACACTCCACGGTGCAGAGAAAATCCAGTGAAGCACGTAAGCTCTTCTATTTTTTGGATTCTATTTTGGCTCAAGCGGAACCAACCCATTTTTTACTCTAGATCTATTTATTTCCAGTAATGATTCATGAGCCAGAAAGAATACTACTTGCCTATCAGATGCCAAGGAGAACTTACAGGAATGGCAATTAGAATGTTTTTATTGTGGTGAACACAGTTGATGCAGAGCCTTGAGAAATAGCTGAAATGCAGCTGCTCAGTGCTATTTTTACTGTTGTTGTATAACCACACTTCAAGGCTTCCCATCTAGCTGATGAAAACAGAAAGGAGATGAAAGAAGAAAAAGCAACAACACTGCTAACCCACCTTGCCAAGATGGTAACATTTCCGTACTTCAGTGGATGGGCTTTCTCTGCTTTATCTCATATCATGGCAAATGATGTTTCGAGGACTCTATTGCCCAAAAGAAAAAAAAAAAAAAAAGATCTAGTGGTGATTTTTCCGCTAGGCATCAGGAATATCTGTAACTTCTAACAGTAAGTCACGTATTTTGCCCAATGTCTGCACATAGAAGGGTGTGGGTGGGAAGGGAAATCCTCAGCCACCGCACTGCGTACAGGAGAAAAGCTTTGCAAAAGGCCAGCATTTCAGCTTTGCCTCGTGGAAATGCCAGCTTCCAGTATCCCTACAGGCACGGAGCTCCGTTTGTCCCCATGTGGCTTTTCTCTGACATGAAACCATCGCATGGCTTCTCACTTCAACATGACCTTCTGAACAGACATGTTCTGGGAACAGTGAAACCGTTTTTACTTGCGAGGAAGACAACCCCAGTTGCTCCCCCATTCCTTTTAGGAGAGGCACCAGCACCGCACCTCGGACCGCTTCCACGCTACTCGTTTCCACCGCCCTTCCCGCCCCAGCTGCCGGCGCAGCGCCCCCTGCCGGCTGGCGGCGGCGTCCCACTGCGGGCGCCCAGGAAGTGCGCAGCGAGGCGGGCGGGGCCTCGCCTTTCGCTTCCGGTCGGGGGCTCGCGGGCCGCTGCCATGAGCGACGTTGTAGAGCGCACGCTGGGCGCGCTGCCTGCGCTGCTGGGGCAGCACGAGGCGGGCGCGGGGCCGGGGGGCCCCCACAGGCTGTCGGCTTCCTCTCGGCTCGGGAGCCTCATCCGGAACATCACGGCGCTCACCTCCAAGCACGTACGGGCCTCTCGCTCCTCCCGGGCTCTGCGGGCCGAGCCTCTGTCTCTGTCTGTCTGAGGGCCCGCCGCCGAGGTGAGGCGGGGGGTCTCGCTGCTCGCCTCCCTCCCGCCGGACCGCCCCGTGGGCGCCTCAGGGAGCGGGCCGGGCCGCGTGCCGAGCCGCGGGCTGCAGAACCGCCGGCGGCTCGGTGCTGCGAGTGCACGACGTCGTGCTGGTGTGTGGGAGCAGCAGTGCGGGTGGTGAGATCCGGGCTGAGACACGTTGTGTGGCATTGCTGCCGTGCGTTGGGTACACGCTGTTTTTGAGAGTATGGCGTCCTACTGTGTGAATATGCGTCTTTCGATATTTTTTTTTAATAGTATTTTGTCTCAAAAAAATTACCCAGAATTAAGACAGGTTTAATTTTTTTTTTTCTAGGAGGAAGAAAAATTAATCCAGCAGGAAATAGCCAGTTTGAAAGCAATGGTTTCTGCCCCCACCACCCCGCTTGTAAGTCCTGCCAGTCGTTGCTGTTGCCCTGCTGCTTCACCAGCCTCACTTTCATTGTCCATTGGAGTGACAGTTTTTTACTGTATAGCTGCTCAGTCGTTGACATGAGATAGTGCCAATGTCGGTGGGTTTGCAGTGTGGTTGAACAGTGAGGACACTGTGATTTTGTTCTTTTGCCTCATATATAAAGATAAATTAAGGTAACGTAGTGACTGGTTAAAAAATGCATTAGCAGTGAGATTGTCTAACACTCGGATAACTCAGTAACTAATTTTGTGTTGCTGTATGGATGGAAATCAAAACTAGATCACGTCTTTGAGGGAGTTATCTGGGGGAGTTCTGCTGTTGTGCTCATAGATCAATGTTGAGTCACATAAATGTGTCCATAATGGAAAAGGTGAGAAATAACCTGATGTTAGGGAACTTACAGGAATGTTTGTATGTTCCTATTGATGGCTTGCGCTTTGTTAGAGCAGTGAAGAAAAGTATGAAGCAAGACTGAAGATCTTAAATAATTTATTTTTGTTCTTTTAGAGATTGATGAAAGAATGCATGGTGAGGCTCATCTATTGTGAAATGCTGGGATATGAGTCTTCCTTTGGGTATATCCATGCAATCAAGCTTGCGCAGCAAGGGAATCTTTTGGAGAAAAGAGTTGGTATGTGTACATGGCTGTAGCCTTCATAATATTTTTGAACAATGTTAAAATTTCTTAGAAGAATTTGTAATTCATATAGAAAAACAACTTATTTAAAGTATTCTTCTGGCTTTGTTACCTTGTTTCATAGTCTGTCCTCTTTCTGAAAGTGACTAAATCCCTAGTTTGTGAGTTTGGAGAGCAGGAGGCAGGAGAAATAACTTGCAGTCATCAGTTTCAGTGTTTTGAGGTGCAGCACTAATAAACAAGTCATTTACTACAGATATTGTTAAAAACCAACTCCAAACTAAATATGAGTTTCTCTCAGGGTCTGCCTTTTGTTTTCTTAAGAATTCTAATACAAAATAAGAGGGAAACTGAATGATACAATTTCCAGAGGCGTGGTACTGCCTTCCCAGCATTTCAGTTACAGATAACTTTTCAGAGTTTTTATAAGGAGCTTGGGGCCTCTTTGCTAATGGCAGTAAGGTGTTTTATTGTCTGTTTTTGGTGACGATGGTATTCTTTAGTTTAGAAACAGCTGTAGGAAATGAGTCAAACAGGGAGATCCTTAGAATGTAGGTGCACAAGTTCTTGAGGAAATCTGAAAGGCTATTTCAGATTTCTTTGAAACTTCTGGGACTGATTTCCTTGTCCTGCCAGTTTGGCTATTGAACTTCCTCCACCAGATATTGTTGAAGTAGCAGTCAGCCTGTCTTGTCTGGAGCATTTTCTTGCAGTTGCTGGTTCAACTGCCTAGTGAAGACATTTCTTCTTGTTTGCAGAGAAAATGGTTTAACTCCAAGCAATGCTATGTCTGCATACACAGAAGGAAGGCAGTGTCTTGCAAGATATGCTTGTTTGATATCCTTTGTTTGAATTCCATCTGGATCATCCACTCAAGTGTTGGAGTTTCTGAGAAAATGCCTTACGAGCGATGATTTAAAGTTGCTTTTTTCCTGAGTAATGAAAGCCAGTGCACAGATGCTCTGGTAGTGGTTAAGAAAGTTAAACTTCCCCAAACCTGGGAGGGCAGGTGGTAAGCTGATTTGAAGAAAACTTTATATGATCTCTGTAAGTGTCAAGAACTGGTGTGTCTTATTATTAATCAGTTTGAAACCTTTCCTTACTAGAACTTCATTTAAGTAGGTTTTGGTGAAGCAGCGTTTCTTAATGAAGGTGTCTTAAAGTTCTCCAGGCACAAAGAGCTCTTAAGCTTTGATCTGATAATGAGATGTTATTGAGAGTGTATGTGGGTTGGTTGTTTATTTTATTCTGCAGTTAAATGTGATACATAAGGTTGATCTTATCTGTTCTTGTTGCCATATGCCAAAGTCTTTGTTAAAGAATTGTTGTCAGCTGATCCAATCAAGATACATTACTCTCTTCCCCTATATTAGCCTGAATAAATTTCTACAGGTGTGCTAAACTGATGAAGTGTAGTTTCACAAGCAGACAGATTCAGGTATCTGGTAGTCCAGACAGTGCAATTTGGCCTCATTTTGATCTTTAAATTCTAAATGAACCAGGCCCTTCCTAAGACCCATCCCTACGACAAATAGTTGTGCTATATTTCTGAGTAATGGCACGCTCCTCAAGCCTCTGCTTTTACTCTGCTTTTACTTTAGTTTAAAATGAAGAAGGATTTCAATTTCTGAAGGAATGTTTTTTGGTAGGTTTCTTATCTGGAGTTTGAAGTTTTTCTTCTCTGTTGTTAAGTTACGAGGGAGTTTTGGCATAGGAAAGGAAAATAATTTTATATTCAACTCTGAGTACAGAATTATATTTGAAACTCTTATTGTTGAAGAAAGAGAAACAAATGTGAGGAAGTGCATTTGCAGTGTAGGAATGTGATTTTGTTAGCAGAGAAGGCATTCACTTTCCAGGAATTACTTACTTCTGATGTTCTTGGCTGCTCTTTAGCTCTTAACAGTATCGTATTTCTCACAGGGTGTGGTTTATTGGATATTACTTATTGAGCTTTATTGCAACTTAAAAGTGTTTGCTTGGAAATCAGAGAAAGTCCTGATATTTAAAACATGAGCTACTGTCATCCAGCAATAGCATTGTCGTGTTTTAATATTGTTTGAATTAACTCATCTTGTATTACAGACAGGATACAGTTTTCTATCTTGAAGTTACTTATTGAGTAGTAATGGAGGCTGCTTTCTTTTGTAGGTTACTTGGCAGTTTCTTTATTTCTCCATGAAAATCATGAACTGCTACTTCTGCTTGTGAACACAGTTGTGAAGGTACAGTGTTTTTGGAGGTTTGGAGGTAATCTAACCTTGGACCACTTCTTCCTAATTTATGCCATACAATTTCAGCTGTGTACTCAAGTTATATTGCATGCTCTTAAAGTTCCTGTTTCTTCGGTTAGATCAGAATTTGAAATGATTTTCCCTAGCTTTTTTTGTTTAATTTCAGTGCCTCTTTTGTTGAAGCCATGTTTTTAAAATTGTAAACAGGTGATACACCATAAAAAATCCATTTGTAAGATATACTGTATACATTCTAAACTTCAGAAGGAACTATGCATGCATATCTCAGTGTAAAAGTTTGCTTTTAGTTGACAGCAGGTATATTAGCTTCTTGGAGTTGTAGAGTTCTTTTGATTGTTCTGATAGAAACTGGAAATATGCTTTGTGGAGTGGCGCTGAGAATCCATCACAAAATGATGTTTCATAGTCTTCTATTACAGTTGTACCTCTCACAGTTATCAGTTCTGACCTTTTATGTAAGGATTACTTTTATGTTACAGTAAGCTCAATTATAGACTGAAAATAGTGCTTGTTTTACTGTTGTGGTAGAAAACTTTTGTAATCCTTAAAAATAGTTTGAAACTCGTGTTGTGGAAGGAAGTGAGAGAGTCTACAAGGAACTAAACCAAAACGAGCACCAAACTATCTGTGGCAAACAGCCTGAATGGATAGTGCTGTGAGCTGGACATCTTAAATGTGTTAAATTTGTTTTGAAAAAGGGTTCTGATCTTATTTCATGACTCCATCTGTTTGTATGGTGTGGGTTTTTTTTGGTATTAGGGTACAATGAGCTGTGCCTTCTGGTTTTAGTTGTACTGGGGACAGATTGTGAATTTGCATTCTCTTCTGAAGGTGTTGATAATAAGTTAGTGTAAAAATATGTAACTGCCAATATCATTGGGCTTGCTAGTATTCTCTTCTTAAATTCTTTGAGCTAGATGAGAGGCAATGGAGAGAATACTGTTGGCTTCAGTATGAAGTACGACTCATCTCACTGATTCAAGTGGGAGCTTGGCATAGTTTCATAGTGATCAGACTGTTTCAGTAAGCAAATGTTGATTGTAGATCTGTTGAAATCATGTACATTTAAAATATGAATGTAGTTTCATAATGTGAGTGTGAAGAGCTCCTTATTTCTGTATGAAAGAAGAGAAGAGCTTGGTTAGCTCCGTGAGAGCTGACATTTCTCAAACACAAACAGACAACAGGCTGATTGCCAGCAAGTTGCTTGCTGTAGTGGGCAAGAACCAGCCTGCTGGCAAAAGGTGGGGTGTGTCTGTACAGAACTTAAAAGTCTACATGAAAAATGATGGTCTTATTTCAATGATTACAATAGGACTTACAGAGCACTAATCTAGTAGAGGTGAGCATGGCGTTAACCATTGTCAGCCAGATCTTTCCACGGGAGATGATTCCAGCTGTTCTTCCCTTAATAGAAGACAAGCTCCAGCATTCTAAGTACGTATACATTTACAGAATTGCACGTGGCTTTGTGAGATTGAATGACTTAATTTTCTAGGAGGTTTTTATAAACCAATGTTTTTTCTCTGATTTGACCTCTTTAGACATTCCTTTCAGAAATGGTTCCTCTCCATTTTTCTCTTGTATTCTTATCTTGTTTATTTATACCCTTTACAGAGTACTGTATAGGTATTCATTTCTTTTATAACTGCTTTGAATAGGTCAATATAATTTAACTTGTCTGCTGGACTCCTTTTAGTAAATATGTTGATGAAGATGTATTTGTAGAGTATATGGAGAATTAGATGGGGATCCTTGTACTTCTCTGGTGTTTCTTTTCCATGAAACTCTTTATTGAAGCTTTATTGGTAAAAGAGTATCTGAAGAATTCCAAAACCTTTATTTGTTTGAGGTATTTATCATTCCTTATACCCAGAAGATGAAACATTACAAGTGTTGCAGTAATTAGAAGGCTGTAAGAAACAGCAGAGCCACTCAGTAACTCCCAAACTTTTTCTTTGGAGCTGCACATGTGACCACAGTGGATTTGTAGTTGTGAATTTCATGGTTTATCTTGTGGCTGCTTTGGCAAATTGTCAATCTGACATTAGACACCACTCAATTCTTAAGTTAGCTGTGTTGCTGCTTCACTTAGATGGTATTTACAAAGTAATTCAGTCACAAAACTGTAAAACATGGATTTCCCTCTCCCTATGTTGTGCTGTTCTGATGGCTGATCCTGTAATTTTATTTTGCTGTAGAAATGAGAATGCTTTCTATTTTTCTGAGTCAAGTTCTTGAAATACGCAACATCTGGATTTTGATTTGTGAAAATCTCATTTTTCTTTAGGGAAATTATCCGAAGAAAAGCTGTTCAGGCCTTATATAAATTCTATCTCATTGCTCCTAACCAAGTACAGCATATTCATGATAAGTTCCGGAAAGCCTTATGTGACAGAGATGTTGGAGTCATGGCTGCTTCTTTGCATATTTATCTTGAAATGATTAAGGTAGGCAAAGAATCATATCTCAGAGCTACTTATGTATCTTTTATTTTAACTATTTAGTGTACTGTAGTTTTGTAGCAAAATATTACTCCTAATTGGTAGAAAAGTTAATTTAGTGGTGATGGATGTATTATGTTTGCACTAGCTCTCTGTTTAGCTTGACAGACACTTCTTGCATATCCAAGTATTTCAGTATCATTGGCTTCCTTAGCTGGCAGCGAAGTTTATCTTCTACAGAACATTAAAGAATTCATTGTTGTTTTTTCCCTGTTGCTTTGAATTTACATTCACTCTTTATTTGCAAATGTACAAGAAACTAACATAGGTTTAAAGAGGAGAGATGCTGTGGGAAAAGAGTAGAAGTTGGATTTAAAGAAATGAAGTAATGGCTACTTTGACTGTATTCAGTCTGTAGATCATGCTTTTAAGGTGCTGTATTTAAAGTATTTCTATTCTATTTCTTTGTTACACAGGAAAACTCGTCTGGGTATAAAGACTTGACAGAGAGTTTTGTAATCATCCTAAAGCAGGTAGTGGGAGGGAAGCTCCCTATTGACTTCAATTATCACAGTGTGCCAGCACCATGGTTACAAATTCAGCTTTTAAGAATACTGGGGCTGTTAGGAAAAGATGATCCAAGGTAATTAGCTCTTTCTCTGTAATTAGTATTCTGAAAGTACAAAGAATAGAGCTGTGACCATTATCTCATTAACAGCTTTTCTGCCTTTTTTATAAGAGGATTTTAAGAGTTGGACTTCTTATACGTTGTTATTATTAACCAGTACATTGAGCAGATACCTTCTAAACTGAAAAATTAGGTTCTCAGCTTCTGAATTGGCTAGGCAATTAATTGTTATGGAATATGCTTGGAATATGTTTTTGATGGAGTTTCTGTTTCTGGGTTACCAAACAACAGGGTGAAAAGCCACATAAAAGAGTACCTAGTTGGTGTTTTTTTTTTCCTGCTTAGATGCTTTTATTCTTATGGTAGTTGTTTCTTCTGAAAGCCATGAACATTTAGATGTCATTTAGAGATGGACTATAGAATTCTAACATGTTCAGTTGAATCTGTGGATATGAATAATCTGTTACATTTTTTTTAAATTTTTGGTATGTGGGTTGCTTGGAAATTAAGCCTACATGCTGTAAATAAGAATTGTAAATATTTCTTGTTTAACAGGACAAGTGAGCTGATGTATGATGTTTTGGAGGAGTCTCTCAGAAGAGCAGAGATAAATCATAATATTACCTATGGTAGGTGAGAGTCTTTATCAGTATTTGGGAGGGCTGAATGAGTGAGCATTTTATGCATGCTAAAATATATATACAGCATTTCTGAAAATCTAGTTGTGTTCTTAGGTGTCTGACTAGTAGATGGTGAAATAAGTGATATATTTCTGTACAGCAGTGTCTCCCAAGCATCTACATCTGATATCCTAGTGCCCTGAGAGCTGTTTCACAGTATATTAAGGACCAAAAAACCCAAATCCTGTTACTTTATCTTTTAAAGTAAAGGCACATGGATGTTGCCAAATAACCTGTGCTAATGGAACAGAGGGGGAATTTAGGCTTGTTTTAAAAATGACTTTGAAAAGGAGCACAGTCCAGAGCTCTAGTTCTGGTGTACTTCTGTTTTCTAAAACATCGTGCAAGTTTTTTTTTCCACTGAAAAGGAAAGTTAGAGAGTGGTACTGACTTTCAGTAATACACGAGGAAGTCTCTGCCAGATGTACAGTTTATTCAGTTTAGTTGCTTCTGTGAGACAAAACAACAGCAACGAAAAATGAAGTCTACTTACAACAGAACTGGTCCCCATGTAATTTTCTATTTTATCTTGTTCTCACTTCATTCCTTCTTATATTGAGCTGTGACAAATTCTTATTCCATGCTGTACTGCACTTTTGTGGCAGTATTTATCTGTACGGTGTTTTAAGCTACTCAGACCAGAATAATCATAATTTGTTCTTCCACATTTTATGATAACGGATGGTAACAAAAGGAGTAGTTCTGTTGGGCTGTGTAATTAAAGCTGTATCACAGTGGTAGCTGTATATTTCCGAATTTCAATTGAACTGAATACATTGAGAATATCATTTGTTTGCAAAAAGGAAATGTTTTTGTACACAAAATATCTTCTTGAAAGCCAAAGTATAGATACTCAGCTCTTTAGAAGTAGATGCTTCAGTAGCAAGGTATAAGACTGCCTTTAAAATATTAAGTGAACAGTGTTCAGTCCTATAGTTTTATTATACTAGCATGTACACTTGTGTGCTTGTTTCATTTTGCATAATATAATCATATAATACCCACTTATGTTTCTTTTCTCCTAGCCATCTTGTTTGAATGTGTCCAAACAATTTATACAATTTACCCCAAATCTGAATTACTTGAAAAGGCTGCCAAGTGCATTGGAAAATTTGTTTTGTCACCCCAAATTAATTTGAAATACTTAGGTAAGGATATTGGATTTCTCTAAAGACTTTTTAATTTTGTTGCATTGGTGCATACTCTTAGGTAATATCCAATTGCTTATATTCTAGGTTTAAAGGCTCTGACCTGTGTTATTCAGCAGGATCCTAACCTGGCACTTGAGCACCAGATGACAATCATTGAATGTCTGGACCATCCTGATCCCATTATTAAAAGGGAGGTCGGTGAATTTTTAAACAATGCAAATTAAGTTATTTTTAGAGTGGGCACTAAGTTTTCTAAAATGGAGATTGTGAAAGGCATATAATGTCTCAGGTTCTGAGAGAGCACACTTGTGAATGACAGTGACAGGCTTTGTAGATAAGCAGAATGTTTCAATTAAGTCTCATTCAGTCAAGACAGTTGCTCTCTCTGGTATCATACTGAAGTATTTCTATTTGCCTGATTACTATTTTGAGTCATTAGAGCTGATTAAATGTATCTTTCTCTTTCAGACTTTAGAAATTCTTTATAGAATTACAAATGGACATAATGTGATTGTCATTGTTCAGAAGATGCTTGACTACTTAAAAGAAACCAAGGAAGAATATGCTATCATCACCCTAGCTGGCAAAATAGCAGAACTAGCTGAGAAATATCCTTTTACTTTTCAGAAGCCTTTTGGTACCTTTCAAAGCATCTTTCATGATCTTTTGAAATATTAAGTGTTACGGCTGTGTTTTTCACTCTTCAAAATGCAAACAAGTGTGTGCATCTTTTTTCTGTACTGTTGAAAGTGTTCATTCAGTAAAGTACATTGTGATTTATTTGAGGAAAGGCAGAAACAAATGTTTTAATCTCTAGAGTTAGCAAAGGCTATTCAAATTTTAAATATAAGAAAACATTACTTTCTCTTGAGTACTTAACAGCATTTGTTGTTCTTTAATAAGACAGCTGCAGAACTGCTGAGAAGAGCTGATCTATCATTTATTAAGTGAGGCTGGATGAACAGACTCAAAAGAATGTCATATAGTTAGCATGGAGCAAGTGTGAGCTTCAAGTACTGTATGACAGATTTCCAGATCTAAATTCTTGTGAATGGGTCTCTTTCTATTGTGTGAAGCCTCACTGAAGTGTTCTTTTTCACGCTACCATTTGTTTGTTCATTCGCAGTTTAAGATGTAATGATTGGCTAACTAAAAAGTGAAGTTAGGCCTTAGCACTTAATTCCTTAACATGTGGACACGTATGCACCTAACAATGAGTGGTTCATCCAAACCATGAATGCAGTGTTTTCAGTTGGAGGTGATGTTTTGTATCCTGATATCCCGAACAACTTTCTGAGGCTTTTGGCTGAAGGTAAATCACCACATGATTTGAAGAATTAAACATGTTATTTAATCATCTGGCTTTCTGAAAATGTGCTTTGATGTAGCAAGTGGCTTTTGTGTTACAAGTGAAGTATGCTTTTTTCTTTCCAGGATTTGATGATGGAAAAGAAGACAAACATCTGCGAACATATGCAGTGCAGTCTTATTTAGCATTACTTGAAGAGGAAAATGTGTTCTATCCGCAGAAGTTCCTTCAAGTCATGAGTTGGGTAAGGTAGATGCATGGTCAAAATTGAATATGCAGTTATGAGTTTAGCAGCAGCATCAATCTGCCTGCGTGCTGAAAGCTTTTCCATCTTTATCGGTCAGTCCAGTTGTGGTTATTTAATGCAGTTTTAGCCTTGCCTCTTACTGCCCAAGTGCTGTGCTGCTTTTTTAGCACTTAGTTGAGCTTCAAATACCATCCAAGGAAGAGGCTGTGGTTTAAGCAAATCGTGTTTTTGTAAGGTTCTAATTACTATGTGTAGTTTTCTTTTCAAACAGCTCTTTGATTTTTGTAAAGTTAACTTGGAGTCTACAGAGACAAACATGGAGATCGTTTCAAGCATTTGCTAGGCTGGAAAAATAACTCTTGTTGAAGTACTTTGGAGGTAGTTTAATTGTGTAGTTTTGATAGAGCAGTCTCCCATCAGTAGTGCTGGGAATGCCTTCTTGAAATGCAGTTGGATGTTCAGATTATTTTTCTGACGTTACTACAAACAGTCATGACCTTCATACAGCATCAGTTAAACCAGCTGCATTTTGGAGCAGTTGGAGCAGCACAGTGGTGCTGACTATTGTAACAGTTATTAGTTGGTTGATCAGTGTTAACAGCTTTAAACTGAAAAAAATAAAGTCAGAGCTCAAGTCCAGTAGAGACTTCATACAGGGTCTCTCCATTTTATTTGCGTAGAAGGTCCTTTTAAGATCTTTGTTAGTTTCAGCTGGATTTAATTCTTTTCTTCATTGTTCTGGTATGATGCTATGTTTTGGTTCTAGGAGGAAAACTGTTGATAACTGATGTTTGTAGCTGCTGCTAAACAGTGTTGTACAGAATTAAAGCCATTGTTAGCAAACGGCTCAGGGAGCTGAGATGGAACAGAATTGGGACAGCTGAATTAAACTGGGCAAAGTGGTATTCCATACAATATGACATAATGCAGAAGGAATTCTGAAGGGGGTGGGAGTCCATTTCTTGTTCTCTTCCACTGCTTGGTTGGCTAGCTGGGCACTGGTTGAAGGGTGGTGAGCAATTACAACACGTGTTTTTTTTGTGTGTGTGTATATGTATTTGTCATAATAATTATCCTTTCCTCTATCTTACATTTCATCTTAACCCACAAGTTCTACTTTGTTTTCCAATTCTTTCCCCCATCCCCCTGGGAAGACAGGGAGTGAGCAAATGACTTTATGGTGCTCAGCTGCCTTCCAGGTTAACTACAACAGTTATTTCAGCATCAGTGATGGTTTGTAGAAAGCATTTAATTTTGTTACTGTTTGATACTACACGCTAATTTTAAAACTGAAAGCACTGCTGTGTGTGACTGTGTGTATTTTCTCTGTTGCTTATGCGTAGGTTTTGGGGGAATATTCCAGCCTTGCTACAGATGTTGATCCAGAAATTATTTTGACAAGGCTGCACAACTTACTGAAGAAGAATTTTGTTACCTCTGAAACTAAAGCATGGATTATGGCTGCAGTCACCAAGATAGCATCGCGTGCCTCTTTTTCTAAAACAGTTGACAAATTAATCCAAGAATTCAGTAGCTCTCTAGATACCTGCATGAGACAACACACCTTTGAATTGAAGCATCTGTGTGAAGACAAAGTATTGATGAAGGGCTTGCTTCCATTTGATGCTAGTTGTAATGACATGGTGGTAAGAAGTCTGCAGTGTCTGTTCTTGAACCTTTCTGTCATTCTGAGAAGTTAAATATTTTGCTAAAAGATGTTTTCAGAATGAATTGTATTTGAGAGTTCTGAGTGGTGCCAGTCTTTAGTCTGCTTAAAGTGAGTTTTGAGAAATGCTTTTTCAGATTTGGCACGTCCCTATGTTTATGATTAAGTGCCATGGTCCTTAGTGAGCTTAAGTAGCTTTAACAAAACTATGGATGGTAGTCTTGAGGTTTTTTTTCCTTTGGTATTTTCATATAATTGTAGAATCCACTGCTTTAGGAAACATCCACTCTGCTTTTTTTTATTTATATAAAAAAGTCAGTATTGGAGGATTTGATTTAAGTTACAGATCTCTAGCTCAAAGTTTGTTTCAATATACTTGAATAACAATTTCTGTATGTAAAACCATTTTAATGGATGTGAGGAATACAGCAGCTTTACCGGGAGATATGGGTATGAGACAAAAGATCCTAATCTTGCTGAGAAATCAAAATATTCTGATAATATCAGGCTTTTGTATAGAAAATGTATTTATTACTTTCTCATTTTACTTAATTCTTTGTAGGTAGATGCTTCCTTATCTTTTCTGGATGAATTTGTGGCTGAGGGACTTAGCCAGGGTGCAGCACCATATAAGCCCCATCACCAGAGACAAGAGGAAAAACTTTCTCAGGAAAAAGGTGACTACAGAACACCCATTTCACAGTCTAGTGAAATGTATTAATTTGAAGGTTTTTTTTAGGTAACTAATTTTTGTGTGCTTGTGTTTGAATCTGAATATGACACAAGGTCTTTGAAAAACAACATCCATATTAAAAACAAAAAACAGAAAAAGCAAGAAGGAACAGACACTTTATTAGCTCTGTCTCCTGTGTCAGGAGACCTCTTTCTTCTCAGATCTCCAGCACTTCTGCCCTCTTTCTTGGGAAAAAGAAATCACGAGACTGAGTGGAAGTGAGGAAAAGGAGCTATACCCTGTATAGTTTCAGGGCTATAGTGGAGGGTCTGTCCTCTGCTTCTTGCCTAACAGTGACTGTTTTATGTTAAAAGTACTATCCAAAACAATTTTTAGTAGTTTCTCAACCTACATTTTGTTTCAGAAAGCATAGGTAAGGTGGGTGGCCTGAATCCTGATTTGCCTGTCTTGTTGAGAATAAATTTGTAGCCCAAAGCATCAAGAATGTTTGTAAAGCAGATGGTGGTATATGGACGCATTGCTGTGAACTCAGAATGTGTTATGTAGGTGCATGAGCAAACAGCAGCATAAATCTGATACAATATTTTGCTCTGCATATATTAACAATTGGCAGATATTTTAGTGATATCATGTGAAATCACTTCTGTTGTTTATCTCTCATGTTGAAATGAAACTTAAGTGGACAAATTTGTTTTTAGTGAGGATAGGAACCTGAATAGGATAGCATGAGAAATGTTGTAGTACAGCACATTGATTTTTTTTTTTTTTTTCAGTTCCTTCCTACTTGTTTGAGCCTTTACTGTAATTCTAAAAGACTGTCTGTATTGCAGCTCTGAATTTTGAACCTTATGGATTATCCTTTGCTTCAAGTGTGTCCTCATCTGGTATGGCTGGTAGACAGTCCCCCACTGGCTTATCATTTGGTTCTGATACATCTGGTAACAGTGCTGAGATGGGACATAAAGAGTGAGTTAATTTGTTTCTAAAATGAAGCACGTTTAAACTTGTGTTCTTATTGTTTTCATGTGCTTTTGCTTCATTACATGGAATTATAAAGAATACAGTTAAACTTGGAAGCTTCCATCACACAAGAAGTAGTTTAGGATAGTATCTTCATTGAAATAACTAGAAGTATAGAATATCTTGAGTTGGAAGGGACCCACAAAGATCATCATGCCCTACTCATAGCTCTGTACAGGACCACCCAAAAATCAAACTGAACTTCCGAGAGCATTGTCCAAATGCTTGTTGAGCTCTGGCAGGCTGGATGCCAGAACCATTTCCTTGGGTTAAACTGTTACTCATTCTTTATGAACAATAGATCGAATCAGAGTTAATATAGTAAAATTGTGACAGGATTAATGGATGAAGTTTCTTTTTGCCTTTCAGTTTTTTTTATAAACCATGTTTACTTGCCTTTTAACAGAACCATGCCTTTTACAGAAACCTTTTTAGATGGAAGGCTAAGATAAGCAGTGTAAGATGCTCTGTAAGTTTTAGAATACTACAAATAAATTCCATACCTGTAGTTCCATTAAAAAAATTAATTATAGTAACATGAACACTTCTTATATAAAATGGCAATACTTTCTGGGTCTCTTTGATTTCTTTCACCTTAATTTATATTATTTTTAAAGAATCTGGAGTAGAATCATTTGAACATGCTTAGGGATTCCTGGAAAGAAAGACTCCATGTTGCTTTGTTCGCTTTTAAATTGCTATTCAAATACATTATAAATATAACCTGAAGCTCTGGATAGAGTTGGCAAACATGGTTTCTACTGCAGGCTGCAGGTATCTGCGGAGTTTGCAGTGTAGTTTGAATATGTGTTTGCAGGGTGTTGTAAGGTGGTGAATAACATTATTAACACAGAATTCCACAGATTGAAAAGCATTCCCTTGTACTCCAGTATTCACTATGTAAATTAAAGTGCAAAGTGGCAAATGGTGTTTAAAGCAGAGTGTTGGCATGCTTTTATGAACACCATGTTCACATAGCTTATCCTGTTTATTTTTTTTCCCCTCTTTTAGGATAAATACTCTGAAACTGGAGGGAGTAAGGAAGCTCTGGAGCAAAGAAGGCTATCTTCCAAAAAAAGAAAGCAAAGTAGGGAAAGAAGATGAGCCACAGACTGTGTCTTGTAGCAGCTTATTAGCAGGACAGGTGGCTGAACATCCTGTGTCACAGTCTGATCAAGTTTCCACCCTCTCTGAGGAAGAAAAAGAAAAGCAGCAGCTAGCATCAACATTGTTTGTTGGGCTGGGATCAAACGCTGGTGTCAGTCTGGTAAGTGGTTCTTCTGTGACTTGTCAGTTAGAAGTTTGCATATAACCTTATTTACAACTAGAAATGCAAGGAAATGAAGATCAAATTAGCATTTTCGGTAGAACTAGAGAGACGACACCAAGACATTGAAAAACTATTGGAAGTTAACATTGTAATCTGATCATTTGTTAAGCATGAAACAGATTGGATATTGATCAGACCATTTCAAGAGTAGACCCCATTCAGTGGGACTTCCTTCTTCTTACCTACTGTGCTTCAGGTTTTGTTACCAGTTTTCCCTAAGAGCTGTTCTTTGATTAATTTTGTTGGTTGCTTGCTCCTTCTGTTTTGGTTTTAACACTTACAGAGCTTATTGGTAGAAGCTCCTTCCATACTCAATTTTTTTTTCTTTTCAGATGGGGAAAATGGATTTATCTACTCAGAAGTTCAAAAGAAAATCGAAGATAGATGAAGCCCAAAGTAATGAAGGGGCATTGGATATGCAAAATAGGGCTGCATCAGATTTTGTTCCCTTACTTGATACTGTACCTGTTACCAAGGAAGACTGTGATGGAGATAAACACACAACATTAAGAAAACCTTCCCTTTGTTCTTCAGATATTGTGGAAGAAACACTTCAATCTGTAAAAAAGCATGGGCTGGATGACAAGCTTTCAGATAGTAGACTATCCCCATTGTCTTTGTTTGCTGATAATAATGTTGAAATTCTTCAGCCTTCTCCAAGTTCTCAGTGTGAAAATGCCAATAAAACAGTGCTGCTCCCTTCCTTAGCAGAAGAACTGGAAGAACTCCCTCACTCTGAAGTAGCAGAACTTTGTCAGAGTGATGCCTTAGCTCTGTATTTATGTAAGGTGTGGAAAGATGACTCTTTACTGCTTGTTGTGTTTGTTTCAAATAAAAACACTTCTGCACTTAAGTCTGTGAATGTAGTGTTTGAAAAAGAAGAACATTTTCAGGTAAGAAACTTTTCCATTATATTTCATATTTACTTGGAAGTTTTTGTTTCATTTGCATTTGTTTGTCATATTTAGTTCAATATAGAAGGCAGTCTTTTTTCTCTAAGCATTTCCTTCAAGCCTGTGATATGACTATTAGGCTTCTCCTAAAAGGTAATGACAAATCTCCGTACTAAACTTAAAATGTCAGTTGATATGTAAATGTAACATCTCATTTTTCTTATTCATCTTGATTTGATTTCCAGCAGCTTGCCTCTGTAAGAAATATGTATGAATTTTCACGTCTGAATTCACTTTCTTCCTTGAGTTTGAAAGTGAATGCAAGTCTACAGTGATATTGAGATACTGTTTCTTTTAAAAAAATGATGCAGATGTTGGAGAGCCCAGCCTGCCAGTTTTCTGTCATTGAAGCTCAGAGCACGGGATGTTGTCAGAGGTGTGTGTGGATGGACAAAGTCTGTACACAAGGAGTTATTTCTGGTTTCATTAATTACCAGTCAGAAATGGAAACTCACCTTGAATTTTCAATACCTTTGTCATTGCTGGATTTCATCAGGTAAGCAAAACTGCAGTTTTAGAGATGTGTGTATTCAGTTGAATACTAGACATTGCAGGATTGTCTTGAGTATTGATTATGAAAGCACAAGGCTTCATCTTGAGTTGACTAGTTTTAGTGTAATTGGAATTACTTTTAATAATAGTAATTTATTAATTTCATGCTTAAAAAAAACGATGACAACAAAACTAAGGAGAGCTTTTGCATAAATAGAATCTGTATTTTAGTTTAGAAACCCAAAGCAAGATACAGAAACTTTTTAATGATAAGTTGTGAAGAGCAGAGGTTTACTTAAACTACTCTGCACTTGTTCGATGCTTGCTCTATTCAGAAAGTTTTGTATATACAATCTTAGACCAGATTTATTCTGATTAGTGTATCTTATCTTATTGTGATCTGTGGTGAACTTTAGGCCAATGGAATTGACTACAGAAGACTTTGGGAAGCTGTGGTTGTCTATTTCCAATGATGTGAAACAGAATATTAAAATGCCATCTTCTCAGGATTCCTTCTCAGCAGCTCTGAGTTTACTGCATCAAAGGCTGAAACTCCACATTGTTGATATTATAGGTGAGTGAAGGTATGCTGTAAGATTGCTTACTAAATCATTTTTCTAGAGAAATAAATACATAGAAACAGGTATCTTACTCTTAACTGTGAACGTTTGGGAGCATGGTAAACACAGGGACATATAAGGATCTTATTGGCCTTGCTCAGCTCTGTGCAAAGGTTGCTATATGATTGTGAAACAAACAGTACATTTTATAAGGGGGCAAACTTGTAAGCATACTGAAGAGATCTGGAAAGGATATAAATGGTTGTGGAAGAAAAAATCAGAGGTTTGTGAGTGATATTATAGCTGTATCTAATTGTTACTTCACTTTTTTTTCCTGTGGCTTCTGTTATTTTAAGGTAATGAGGGAATACTGGCATGCCAGCTTCTTCCATCTGTGCCATGTCTGCTGCACTGTCGTACTCACTCAGGGATGCTGGCTTTGTGGTTCAGATCACCTTGTTCTGCTCTTCCAGATGGTTTGCTCTATGAGTGTCAAAAGGTGATGGAAGAATCGTGATAACAATAGTGCCTGCCTTAATCTATTTGGGGTGTGAAAAGGAAGTGAAAGATTTATAGAGTTACGCTGGTAATTACCAAAGTGAATTTAAGGCATGCTTCTCGGAAGTGTTTACAACTTTTTTCCAACTGGCAGTAGTCTTGGACTTCAGAAGGAAGGATGATGACCTGAAATATGCCTGCAAAAACATGCTCAGGACTGTACAGTAGCTACCAAATAATCCATAAAGTACTGTTATCTGTTCAAGTGAAATGTAGATTTCTTTCATTGTAAATGACTGGAAGTACTTATTTTCATTATGCAGCTTTTGTAGGCATCAGTAGCCATTTTTCGTAGCAATTACCTAATATGATTTTAAAGTAAACAGAATCTCTTCTATGCACTCAGACTTGAACACTTGCCAGATTCATTGGATTATCTTAAATTTTTCTAAAATTGTGTTTTAAACACTGCTGGTGGCAACGAGGCCCACGTTGGTGGTTGTATAGAGTAACCTACATAGTAACAAAAGCTATTATATATTTTAAGAATGGAAGTTTTTAATGAGTAATGCACCTGCCATGATCTTGGCATAGCACTGAAGTATGTAAGTGGCAACATCTTAGTAGTATCTTGGTAGGAGACAGACGTGAAATTGTGTTGAAAGCACCTCATGATTGGGATCTAAGACGCTTCAGGTTACTTCCTGTCTGCAGTTTTGTTCATGTTTCAGTCCCATTCCCCTTCCTTAGGGGTCAGCAGCACTCCCAGTGTTTGAGCAATGTCTGAGAGTCTGAGATGTTTTCGTGTGGATCAAGTCTGAGATCATGGAGGTGCCTTTCAGACACCTCATATTTAATCTGGCTGGATTCTCTGTCCAGAAAATTAATGTGATGAGAACTTATTTTACGTTTTCTAATTATGAATACCTTGATTATGACAGATGTGGCTGTACTGTGTGTACATGACCAGCAGCTGCAGTAAGGCACATGAGCTCTGAGCTGGTCCAGTGTTTACAATGAACATGGTTGGATTGTCTCCTCTTCATCCGGTAATAACTTCACAGCCTTCAAAACGCAGCGTTCTCAATTCATTTAGACAATATATGAAATCTTTAATACTTCAAAAATTATATAATCTTCCTGTGGTTTTATTTAAGAACATGAAAATTGTCCAGATGGTTCAGACATAATGTAAACGGTGTCTATAGTAGGATTCTCTCTTTAATGAATGTTATATGAAATTGAATATTAACAAGGAAGTTTTAACTTTTAGTTTTATTCTTACCCAATAAGCACTGATTGTAAAGGAAAATAAAGCACAGTTTGCTGTGTTTTGGTAAATGTTTGTGAAATCACCATAACAGTGTTAACGTGCTGATAGTTCCTTTTTTCTTTAAGTCATGCTGTTTGTATTATCACAAGCAAAGCTCCTTTTCTTTTCTATTGCTGTTTCAGTACCTTGTTGAGAAATCTAAGTGCACTGAACCTGTAAATATATTTAATGTTCTGCATACTTGAATGTTAACTTGTCACTTCAAGAATTTATATGGATGAAGATGGATTGATAGTGGGATAATCTCCAGCAAATGATTTTTCTGCTGGTAAATCTGACTTCTGTTGTTTGGACTGTTTATGGACTTTCGTAATTTATGTGAATTGTAATGGAAGTATGTTTTTGGCCTATGCATTTAAACTGTTTCAGCATTTCAGTTGTTTGGTCTACTGTTTAAAAAAGAGAAAAAGCAATGCCTTCTATAACTTGTGTAAATGCTCTCTGACCTTTTCCACTGTATGATAATGTATGGTAAGCTATAAATATGCAGTTCTAAGAGAATTATGCTTATATCACATAAAGGGTTTTGCAGAATTTGTACCTATGTCTTTTATTTCTAGAATGCCCAGCTAACAGTTTCCTTAATCTCTCACAGTCTTTGTTTCTTGTAGTTTAATTTAGAAGTTATCAGTTTGGTGCCATGCAAACACCACCAGAATGGAGCAGCGTGGAGCCTTGTTCATAGTTCAAGTGGTATTTTCTGGTCCTAACCTTCACCCCCAGTGCATAGCTTGGCAAAGCAGTGGTGCAATCCACTTCTGTTCTGGAATTATTAGTGACAGTAGGTGTGAAAAATGCAGGGATTTCTTACTGAGGGAATGTCTGTGACTTGGTTTCCTTTCTTTGTGACTTAACGGGTCTTGAAGGATTAATATGATTTCTGGGAAAGTGAAACAAGATGTGTTGAAGTAGGCTAGAAGGAACTGAGCGTGTGATGTAATTAGCACAAAGGATTTTACTTTCAAGGGACAACTGGTGGCTCTTCTGGGTGTAATGATTTTCTGAACAGGTGGATTAACAGCATTTTGGTACCAGGAGGCTTTACTTTTTCACTGTGGCATGCTGCAGGCATCTTAGAGTTCAGGACATATTTGGAGTTGACAGAGAAGTTATATGGGATCAGTATTTTTCCTGTTTTTTGTCATCTTCTCCTGTTCCCAAAGTATTTTCAGGTCAAAATTGGTAGAAGTACTTTGGGTATTCCCAGCACCCTCAGCCTGTGAGGAATTAGCATAAATTTGTGTAATGAAGAGCACTGTCTTCGGGGCCTTCTGTATTTGCACGTAGCTTGGAAATGATATTGCCTGATGTTTTTTACATATTGGGAAGATAAAAATCTCCTAGTGAGTGCTGTCTGTCCCACCATCCATCCCCAGGCTATATTATCTGTGTGGATAAGAAGGTGTCTCTTGCTGAATCTAAGGTGTGTATCATAGCAGGTAAAAATAGAAGTAGACCTGCTTAAGTAATGCAGGTAAGGCTTGCTTTTGCAGTTCTGTTGCTGTGGTAAGAGGAAGTTGTTTTACCTTTTGGTCTTTTCAGGGTCAGTCATTTATATGCCTTTCTATGACAGTGTTTCTTCAACACAAGTAAGATTACATGTTCAGTGCAATGTACTGTTCTGTGGTATATCTGCAACTTCATTAGGATGCCAAATGCAGTCACTCTTCAGGATTTCTTCAGAATTAATATCTCTGTTATAAAGTTGGCAGTGATGAAGCAGACAATATCAAGTCCTGCCATGGTATGACTAATAAAATTAACCTAAGAGCAGTGTTCTACTGGAAGTGTGACTTGAAGAACCACTTACTGAGATTTCCGTAAACGTTTCTCTATTTGTGCCAGTTAGCTTGCAAGTCCTGAACTGCTGACAATGTATTTTTTGGAGGGGGATGGGGATAAATAAGGAAAGAAGAATATATGCTTGCTGTTAAAGAATTCAGGTAAGTTCTTGCATCTACACGTTTAGGGTTGGGATTTGAATTGTGCCAGGAATGTCTTCTAACTTGAATCACACGTAGCTAAATAGGAGCTAAATCAAATGATAGTTGCAGGACATACTTGCTAAAGAGCTCGGTCTTAGGCATGTTACAGCTGCTCTGGCCTTTGCACAGAGGTATCTTACTGGCACCATTCAGGCTCTGCCTGAGGAGAGGTTGGGCCCTGAAGGTAGGTCTTCCATGTGGTTTGCAGGGAGGTTCTTAGGCTGAAAGCCCCTGAACCATACTGCAGAACAGATGGAGCAGTGTCATTGTTAGCTCAAGTGCTAAAGTATGAAAAACAGGGATTTCCTTTGTTGCTGCTTTCTGGTTTTCTTTTAAACACCTCATTTGTCCATGTACCTTCATCCTTCATAAAATAAGGTCTTCAAAGAGTTGCAAACATTGAAGATGACAAGATTAAACCAATTCCTTCCTCTTACTGTTTAATTTCAATTTAGTTTGAGTAGTAGAACAAAGAAATGAAAGAAAAAAGGGCAGTAATCACACATTTTTAATCCACGAATATGATAATACATCATATACTTAAGATGACCATTGCCAGTATTTAGCAATGTTGTTACATACCAAGCTACTAGTACAAAAGTAAACAATGAATATACTGGATATGCAAGTATGATAAATACTCAAAAACATCTTTCCTTAAGGCTACTCTGATTTATAAATAAGATGACAGGTGTTCAGCTGGCTCGTCTAAAATATCAGAATCTGGAATATTGGCACTTGCAACACACAAATGAAGTCACGTATACAGGATATCCCTTTTGTTTTGGACATCTTCAGTGTTGAATAATCTTTTGCTCTGGCTTAAAAAAGAAATTCAACCAACCGAACTTACATATTTGCTACAGGAGAAACAAACACACAGATGTGACCTGTGCACTGGAACAGGAGTGTTGGATATAATAACTATGGTTCAGAAGCATTGGTTGACAGCTACGTGCTCAGAGAAAGAAAGCAGCTAATGGTGTGTGTAAATATGGCTCTGCAAATGTTGAAACTTGCAACCTTGTAAGGCAAATCTTAATAGACTTTCAGTCCCAAAAGTTCATATCTCATTACCATGCTGAGCTGTAAAGGAATAGTCTAGATTCACTGCTACTGAATATACTTTTTATGGTTGAAGGAAACATGATGTAGAATTACATCGTTATCAAACTGCTCTAGTAATGTTTTGTGCTGCCATTTTCACTTGCTTCAAAATGCATTCTTTTGGGAATGGATGCTTCTAGCACAACTGCAGAGAACACTTAATCTAGGTATGTGTAGTCTAGGTATGTGTATTCTCAGCTGTATGAAGGGAAGTACAATAGTTATTATCAGGGTGAGAGAAGGCAGAAGAATAAGAACAGAATTTACCTCTGTATTTAAGATTTTAAATGGGAAAACAATTTTTTTTTGTTGTCTTGGAGTAATAGGTGACAGTGCTTGGAAGTTCTCCTTAGAGAGGGATGGCTTTCGAATAGACAGGATTGTCTTCTGTGTCATGAGAAAGGAGAAGCCCTGTGACACTGAATGTCTTGGCAGACTGAGGTGAGCCTGAGAGATAGGGGGCAGGGAGAGATTTCTGCACATGCTTCCTTTTATGTAGGGTCAGCCAGTATCAACCCAGCTGTATGATTCTGCAAGCAGGAGGCTGGTTTATCTGCCCTGGTTCCTTAATGATAGTAAAACTTGACAGAAACCAGTATTTCTTTGCAAAACATTTTTTGTTTGTTTGTTTCAGGACATCAGTGTACTTTGCTTAAAAACAAAAAAAGCGGAAAATTCTGAACCAATGGGTTGTTTACGAAGCTCACCAGAGTTAGTAGTGTTCTCTTCAAAGGGCTGTGGATATACTGCACTCAGATGGCACTGTGAGCAAAGCAGATGGGGTTCTTTTTTGTCACTGTTGGCACAAATTAATACTACAGACACATTAAAATGAGAGCTTTACTGAGGCTGAATGTTATCTATTGAGGATATGAGATGTTAATGTTGCTTTGTACAGCAAGTGGCTACTTGTGTTCCTCTTCAAAAGTGCAAAATGTTCACAAAGAATATTTTGCTCTGACAGACAGAACAGTGTGAGTGCAAAGAGCAGCATAATCTCCAGCCTAAACTCATCCAATGTTATTTTTAAATACACAGCACATGAGACTGGGAGAACTAAGGAACTACTTCACATGTTTTTTTCTTGGTTGCCTTTGAGCTTCAATCACTGAGTTGTTCTTCAAAATTCAAATGAAACTTTTTGAGTACAAGCCAAAAGATTTTGAATGGAAATATTGTTTCATAGAACAACTCTTTAAATTTTATTCCGATTTACTTGTCTGTATTATTTAGGGATATGTCTATCCCTAAATAGACTTACATACCATGTGAATTCAGAGATGCATTCTCACACTGATTCCTGATCACTTTAAAAGGAAAGAGCTTAATGCATAACAGCCTTTACCTTCTGTCTAAGCCTTTTCACTTGCTGTTGGAAAAGTAAAAATGTACACACCAAGGGCAGCCTGGGTAAATTCCATGCATTGCTCTCTTGCCATCACCTATTTTAACACAGCCATGCGTTTGAGCTTGCTTTCTTTTCACGTGTTCAGCCTTGACCACAAAGCTAGTAAGATCATGATGTACAGCAATCTATTTCTGAACAATATATATCAGCAGTTTTTTTCATGCCACGCCTTGGAAAAGACTCAGTTATTTGTGAACAAAACATTAAAACTGGTAGCTTTCTGGTTTAGGTTTTTCCCTTCATCGAGTGCCATGTGAGCACTTTCTGGCTCCTGCTGGAGACTGCAGTAAGAAGAGCAGGAAGGATGCTCTGATGCTCACTGTGGCTCATGAAGGGTGGCCAGTTCTAGTCAAGTTTTTTGGCTGGTTTCTTGCTTCTGAGCACAGTTTCAAAGGATCTTCTCATCAAGTAGTTTGTTGATGCCATCACAGATCTTTTTGAGGTATGGCCGGCAATCCCCGTCAAGGCTGTACAGGGCAGTTAGAAATTCCACATCTGCAAAGTGATTGAAGACGTGGTTGATGCGCCCGTGGGATTTCGGTGTCAGGTGCCGATCTACTAGTTCATGCACAAGGTCTTTACACTCATTCAGAAGTTCTGCAAGAACATTTCTGTCAAAAGTGTATTCTACCTCGTAGAAACTGACAATTGTCATGGCAGTTTGGTTCAGCTTCTTCCTGAACTTGTCTACAATTTCCATCTCTTCGTGATTGAACTGATTATTTCGATAGAGGATCCCAATTTTTATTGCCACTTTAATCAGGTCTTTCATAATTTTATGAGCTTCCTTTTTGTTTCTGGTGTGTTCCTTTGTTACCTTGTACAGCTCATCAAAGATTTCACTGCTTGTGTCATCGATGAGCATGTTAGCCATGGTTTTGGTTGCCATTTTACTCAGGATCTTTTTCTGGGCTTGCAGTGCAAGGTTCTTGGAACTGAAACAATCGGGACCTGTTTCAGGATAGCAGAAAAGAGGGAAGATGTTAATTTTACTTGGTGAATCGTTTTTACCATCAGGTAAGAAAAGCAGTACCCATGTGTTTAAGTGTTAACCGTCTTTCAGGTCTTGGTGTCACTGAGGTTTTTTCTTACAAATGGAGGACTGAATGTCCTGGTGGGGGGGGGGTACCTAGGCCAGGTCATTGCTAGCCACTGGTTCACTAGCAAAGCTTTTTCTGGTCAGTAGTTCTGTGTTAAAGCTTTCTTGGCAGAGAGATCTCTTGATGTTGTGCCTATATAATGTAAATAAGAAAAAATATTCGCAAATATTTACTCAAGCTTGAAGGAATTAGACCTCTTGCCATTGGGAGGCACTGTTGCTCCACGGTCAGACTAAGCACTGCCAATGAAGGCTACTACGGCAGTCATAAGTGTGCATTTGTTTTGCTTTGTCTCCAGTAGCTACGCCTTTCTAATTTGCTCTTGCCTTGCAGAACTCCAGGATGTGATTTCTTTTGCTTCAATACATGTGATTCCTGCTAAATGAAAATACTTCAGCTACTTTCTGTACATTCATCAATAAACACAAATATCTTGGATTTTTCTTTTACCTGTCATACAGGTTTCTCTCAGGACAGTATCTGAGCACACAGTTCATTTGGGACGTGTGGCTACTGCTGTTGGACGTTATCCAATGAAGGGGAGGACCATGAGGATGACCAGAGGGCTGAAGCACCTCTCCTACAAAGACAGGCTGAGGGAGCTGGGTTTATTCAGTCCAGAGAAGGAAAGGCTCTGGGAAGACCTGAGAGTGGCCTTCCAGTATTTAAAGGGAGCTCATAAACAGGAGGGAAATCAACTTTTTACATGGGTAGATAGTGGCTTAAAGTAAAGGAGAGGAGATTTAGAATAGATGTTGGGGAAGTTTTTTGCAGAGAATGGTGAGGCTGTGGATGCCCCATCCCTACAGTTGTTCAAGGCTGGGCTGGATGGGGCTATGGGCAGCATGATCTAGTGCTGATCTAGTGTTGGCAACCCTCCCTGTAGCAGGGGGTTGGAACTAGATGATATTTGAGGTCCCTTCTAACCCAAGCCATCCTATGATAACTACTGGTAGTGATGAATTTGGTCTTCCTCTGCTTTTTACCTTAAAGTTTTTTTTTTTTTTTTTAATGGACTCTGTGTGGACAAAATAAAGGAAATTGAAAGAACTCATCTGAAATGGGCTTCTGTTTAGGACTATGTGGTGGGATCCCTGTTGGCTCCAAGGGCACTTTGTCATTGAGCATCTGTGTAGCTTGGGGACCTTGGTCTGAGTGAGGAACAGAGTACTTGGGCCCTCTGCCAGCTGCTGGGGCATGTAAATGCTAAGAGATTTAAAGAAAAAAAAAAAGTTCCAGTGCTGATTTGATTTTGGAGCCTGAGTGGGTTTTTGGCTGAGCTCATTACGACTTTTCCAGCCATTAGCACATAAACAGTGCCTGCAACAGCCGTGCTATAATTCAGTTGTGCAGCAGGGTTCTGTCAGTGGCTGGGGGGTGCAGATTTCTATGTCTACGTACTGGTGTTCTACACCGCCCTCACTCACAACTGCTGTGGTTTACTACAGCCTCTTGGTGCTTCCTACTTTGTTGCATGAAGCAGCAGTAGATATGTGAATTTAAGTAGGCATTGAGTCCTACAATTGTCTGAATTGGAAGAGACCCTTAAAGACCATCTAGCTCAAATTCCCTGCAATGAACAGGGACACCTACAGCTGATAAAGCTCCTCCAGCCTGACGTGGGGTGTCTCCAAGGCTGGGGCACCCACCACCTCTCTGGGCAACCTGTGCCACCTCCTCACCACTCTTATTGTAGAAGACTTCTTTCTTGCATCCAATGTAGGTCTCCACTCTTTTAGTTTGAAACCATTCCCCTTGTCCTAGCCCCTTATCCTTCTATTTAAGTTGTTTTCCAAGTTCACTAGAATGTCACACTGAAGTTGTCACTGTTCCTTGTGCACTATAGCTGTACTAGTGAGCTATACAAAAGAATGCCATTTAATTTCAGCTGAGCCACCACCTGGAAAGCATAATTCAGTGCGCTTAAAAGAATTGCCTGTCAGTGAGAAAGCAAATTGTGGGCCTGGTCTGCTGACTGGAAGAAATAGAAAAATGGTGATTTAATCTAGAAATGATAAAACCAGGATGAGAGCATTCTTTCACTTTGCAATGTGTTGGAATATAAATAGTATCTGTGATGAATAATTATGTGCATTTGACAAAGGAAAATGGAAGATTAATATTAGTGTCTGTTTCTGTAATAAGCGTTTGCTATTAATTAAGTGGATGCGGTTGCTCAGTATCTGTTTTGATCAGAACTTGCAAATAATTGCAGGAGACTTCTGGAATATTAATTTACTTTCATTATGACAATCCCACTGCTACCGGTCCAGTCATCTGTCCCTGTGCTGACAAGGACACAGCACTGTTTGAGAGTGGCCAAAGGAGAGCTATGAGAACGCTGAAGGTCTGAAGGCGTGCTTTGTGAGCAGTGGCCGAGTCCCTGGATTTGCTCAGCCCAGAGCAGAGGAGCTGAGGGGAGGCTTATGGCGACTGCAGCTCCTCACAGGGATCAGAGGGCAGCGCTGAGCTCTGCTGTCTGAGGCAGTGACAGGGCCTGAGGGAACAGCATGGAGCTGTGCCAGGGGAGGGGTGGGTGTGAGGGAAGCTCTGCACCAGAGGGTGGTGGGCATGGAACAGCTTCCCAAGGCAGTGGGCAGGGTGCTGAGCTGCTGCAGCTCGAGGAGCATTTGGACGCTGCTCTTTGGACAACAAGAGGTTTGCCACGTGAAATTCTAGCTCTTCTGTGGACTGCAGGTTTATAGTGGAAGTCTTCCTGCAATACATTTCTCTTTAAACATCTTCGCCTCCTACAGCCAGCGCTTCTATTTTCTGCTTTCTTTCACACAGCAAAACAAATCAGAAACAGAGTTATAGATGCTATTCAGCAATGTGACACCAAACCTAAAAAAGAAAACCCAGCCTCCCAGCACAGTGCTTTGCTATCTAATGGTTAGTCTCCATTATAGAAATTCAGATGTCTTAGTTTTCAGTAAAGCAAGGATCAGTTCTGCCTCAAGTTTCTTGTTTTTTTTATATCTTTCAGTCACCTAACAAGTCATGTATCATGGAAGCTCTTCCAAAAGGCCATGCAAAGCGATTGACCCCTCAGCAGCCTTCTGCATAGCTCCATCAACCTGTATTTTCATGGTGGGGTCACCACAGCCTGAAGAGTGCCCATCTGGGAACTGCCTGCATCCAGCTGTGCAGAGCAATGCTGAGCACAACTCGCCACATCACCATCTGCTCCTCACAGCGATGCCTTGCATGCACTAACCCTAATAACAGGGATGCTGGGTAACAGGACTGCCTCATGACAGAAGTGTGAAAAGAGTGTGGCAGCTCTAGGACGGGGAGATAAAATTTTTCTAAGAATTTTAGGAGTTTTTGAGACTAAAAGGCAAGAGCATCTGTAATATTCTCAAAATAATATGATTCCAGATGGCTGTACCAAGTACAAAGTGGCTAGAATTAAATGCTCAGTGACTGCATTTTGTGTACATAGCCATTCAATCATGACGTAAGTGACAACAGACATAGTACATGCCCCCACTTTGCATGGGAGAGAACATAACTGACTTTCTGGAACTAAGGACGTAGAAACAATCACCCTGAGTAGTTGAATCCAGTTAGCCACTTCTTAGCCAAAGCCTTAATAAAGTTTTGCAGCCAAGATATTTTCACCATGGCAAAAGGCTAAAGTGACATTTCCTTGAACTGTGGAGGGAGTGTTCATTCACAGGTAAAAATGTATGGAGTAGGAGCTGGTCTGCAGAATTTCTGTGGAGTTTGCCAAGTGTCATTTAAAAAAATTATATTAGCTTGCTTGAAGAGAAGGGATACGAAGCAATCAATCTGGTTTTGCCCCACCTGTGAAGATCAGATTGCATATCTGATGCTGGGAGCTGTTACTATAGTGCCCGTCACAGCTTTTGTGCTAATCCCTCAATTAGCTGAATGCCTACTCTGCCTCACCTGATGACACCTGCAGCTGTGTGCGTGCTACCTCTCTTTGAAACTGAGAGTACCTGAATCTGAGCTATAATGCTGGCTGCTAGGAGCTGTACTGCTCTGTGCTGCTGGATCCCTGCTGAGCCCACACCAGCCCCACATAGAGGTGAGCAGGGCTGCTGAAGGCCGCAGGGCTGGGAGGTGATGTGAGTCAAGACAGGTCCTTGCAGCTGTGCTGCAAGTTACTGAAGGGCCGCATCTTGAACTGAAAAAGAGGGAAGTATGTAGGAGACTGAAGATGATGAGGAAGCTAAATTATTTTTAATACTCCTGAATCCTCGTTTTTTTTTAAAGTGCAGTGCAGCCTCTGCAGCAAGAGGCAGCCTTCAAGGAGTCCTCAAAGCTGCCGGAAATGTGGGCACCCATCCAGCTGCTGGCAGTGCTCTGGTCTGGAGGAGGGGGACAGAGCCAAGGGACAGGCATGTCCTCTGATCTGCCACTGTCTGAGAGAGCTGCGCTGTGGAAAGTGCTCTGGGGTTGAGCACGGTTGTGCACAAAAGGAATTTACTGTTTTCATGACTTTAATGCCTCACATGCAATCTATGTATCTTGTATGTGTGCTCCTGCCCCAGGAGCTGTAGAGTTTGGGTATGAACAGATGGGGCAACCGTACCCAAAGTTGTGCCATTGCATGGAATGTATCATAAGATGTGGCTTAGTGATTCATTAGGTCAGGATGGTGGTTGGACTTCTGCAGCCTGGATGACTCCACAGTGCTCCTACCAGGAGTTAAATAAGCAGCAGGTATTTCTATGGCTGCTCAAACTTGCTACTGTTGTTGACAGCTTGGGCTGACAGCTTGCTTTGGTACAACTGGTTAACCGTAGTGTCTCTTTGTTTTGAGATAAACAGCTTATAAAGCATAAGTAACCTTAAAAATAAGAGTAGGATGTTTCATTAAGCTCCTAGAGGCAGGTGTACTTACATTGTACTTATCCTTTGTGTATCATTCACGCTATGAAACAGATGAGCAAAAGTGAAGGCAGAACTCAGGATTTCAAAATAGCTCTTAGACCAGGCAGAAAAAAAAATGCGGGAAAAGAACTTCTCCCACAGTACTTTGGTACTGAGCGACCAGCGAGCTGCTGTAAGCACACACGTTGCTCTTGGACAGCTACAGGATCATTGCAGGAGAAACATTCAGTGTTTCCAGTAACTTTAAGCCAAGAAATCCAATAGACCAGATGGAATATATCAGCATTCAGGGAGGGCCAATTTAAACATGTGTAAGCACAGGGGGCCCAGTGCTCAAACTTTTAACACTTCTAAATAGTTACTACGTACATAAGAAGGCTGCTCATTTCTGCACGGGGAACTGGAGGTGGGGGACTGGTAATTGCACAACCCCCGGGGGAAGGAAGTGCTGGTAGCCAAACTTCAGAAGTCAGGCTAAAAATGGCAGCAACAGCTCCAGCCAGAGGGAACATGACTGAATGGAGGGGGAAAAAAACAAAAAGTCCCACTTTTTCATCTTGATACCTCATGCAAACAACAATCACTGCAAAGAAACACTTTCTGGGAGCCTAGGGACTGGAGATGCCCAAAGATGATCTTATTGTAGCAGCTGGCTTATATTTTGAAAATACTTAATTAACCCAAGGCTGCCACAGTGCCTTCAGCACCTGGCATAGGAGCTGAGGAGCTCCTTCAGTGGGTTAGAGCTGCTGCAGTGCCCCAGCCCTGCTCCCAGCTGTAGCTGGGGAGGAGCAGCTCAGCTGCTGCTTCCTTCAACTTTTTATAAGGATAGGCAGTGATAGGATGAGCGGGAATGGTTTTAAGCTCGGGGAGAGAAGGTTTAGATTGGATGTCAGGGGAAGTTTTTCACAGGGAGCAGTGAGGTACTGGAATGGCTGCCTAGAGAGGTGGATGCTCTGTTCCTGGAGGTATTCAAGACCAGGCAGGATGGGACCCTGGGACACCTGGTCTAGAACTGGATCTGAAGGTTGGTGGCCCTGCGTGTGGTAAGGGAGTTGGAACTTGATGGTCCTTGGGGTCCCTTCCAACCCAAGCCAGTCTTTCATAGAGTCTATGATCAGCTCTGACAGTACTGCCAAGGCACTCTTCTTGCTGCCCTCATAGGGTGTGAACTGAAACATGTGCTGTGTCTAAAAACAGCTGGCAAAGGGAGTCCACGTGTGTGTAGGTGACCAGGTCACAGCTCTGAAAGCAGCCACCTGAATTTTGTTAGTCTGGTAACCTGCATCAGAAGCAAGGTCTAGGACAGGCTGCTAACACCTAGCTGCCACACCAGTATCTTTGTAGACTGCTTTCAAATGCTTAGTTTAAATTTTGCACCTCCTGTTTTGTAACATGCACGCAGCTGTGCCGAAGTAGCAAACACCTGGCAGGCTTCTGGCAGTTGGTGTAAGCAAGGCAGAGTGCTCATGCAGCACCCCTGCTACACAAACAGGCAGCAAACACAGCTCCTCTCTTATCTGGAAATGCTCAGGTCTTGTAGCGATGAGTAAGTCTGTCTGCCAGCAGCGATAATAAAGTATTGGTTTTTAAGCTTTGCTATACAACTGAAAATGGTTTTGATACATCAATCACTGTATTTTATAAACAGGTTTAAAGTATTTCAGTGTCACTGCTGTTTGATAGCAAGTGCAAAATACATCAAAAGTAGTGAACATCATTACCCAAGAAAATGCCCCTGTAACTCTGGCTGATGCTGTGAGACAAAATGCTCACACGGTGACAGCAAGCTGAGCCAGGGGAGGCATTTGCAGTAGCAGAAGCCATAATAGACCACACATTTGTTGCTGGGGCTGAGCTTCAGGCAATGAGACTGCAGGGGGAGGCTCTCTTTAATGTGAAACTACAGCCCTGCACACAAGCAGCTCAAGTCTAGCTGTGTAATGCTGTGGGGAATGTGGCAGTTGGCAATTGCTATTGATCCTGTCCCTGCATTTTGAGATGGAAATAGCTTATGATTCTAATGGCTGTGTTTCTCTTTAAATTCTAAGTTTGATCAAGAAAACCTTCTAGATAAGGGAGGTGTGCTGATATATGCATAGCACTACAGCAGGAACTGTGGTATATATGGGCAGTTTGTGGAAACCAGTGGGGAGCTCTGTGCAGGCAACTGGGGATATCTTGAATTGGTTATGAACTCTTTTGCCTTCAAACTGTTAGTGATTTTTCAGTATCCTTTACAGCAAATCCTGGGCATTAACTCAGAGTTTAATTTCAATCTCTGAAATATTTTGTGCTTAACTTCCTTTGTCTTCTCCACATTCATCACACTTCTTAGACCTTCTTCCCAAAGATGCCATGTTTTTACATGTAAGGTATTTTGGTGATTGCGTAAGAGCCCAGTTATACAAATCATTGTCTCTATAGAAAATTATTCTTGTTTACATGTTAAGCTATGTGATTTTCCCAACAGGACAGTGGTAAGTTCTTTGGCACGGCTAAGTGACTGCTTTTTGCATAGGCAGAACATAGGCACGTAACAAACAATAAGTCGATTTTCTTGTGAAGGGGAGAAATGTCTCCTTCATAAGGATACAACTCTTGTATTCTTCTATACATGTCGTGATTATCAAGAAAGGAAGATTTTCTTGCCAAGGTATTTGGTACAGAATTTCACAAGCCCTGACAAACCTTGCAAGGTCTGGTAGCTCTCCAGTTTTTACGTAGACACGATTACTGTAGCAATGTCTTGCAGATGACTTGCAGAATTTGCTATTGGTACTTCATGATCAGTTTCCAAGCTGGTAGGCTCTGTTTTGTGCAAAAATGGGGGGAAAGCTGTAATTGTAAGCATTGCCTGTATTCCACGGGGAATACAGCCAGGCACCCTGATATGCAGCAGGCAGAACCACCTCACTGAGAGCCGTGGCAGCTTTCTGTTCAGTGCACACCATCATTCCTGCTGCCCCTTCCACGCAAATTACCTATGCCTCCACGGGGAGGGAAAAAAAACAAACCCCAAAATTAAAAGAAACAGCAGGGTGAGGATGGTGGCAGGTGCTTCATGCCCCACAGGTCTGTGTTTGGAGCAGCTGCTTGCAAATGCCCAGGAATGGATCTGCTGGCCCAATCTGTGCCCGTTCTCCTGGTGTGGGTTTGGAGCCAGGGAACAGCTACACCCTGCTCTGATGTCTGAGTGCTTTCAGCAGGTCTTAGGGGACCTCACTCCCATTTCAGGAATTGTTTAGATTCTTTCCTGTGTATCCGTTTGCACACCCTGCTGATAGTGAATGGGAAGATGAGGGTATTTGGGCTTTTGTGAGATCTGTGCTTAGTAATTACCGTATTTATAACTCCTGGCTAATGAGAGGCATAACTCTTGCTGTGCATCCGTGGCTCAGATGCTCTGTAGTCCTTCCCCAGCAGTCGCACAGAAGCCAGCAATTCTCAGTAGGAGCATGGTAATATGTTGTAGTGGAGCAAGGCTTGGCAGTATCATCACTAAGTATTAAACAAGGCCTCCCTGCAGTACATGTGTGCTTCACTTCTGGTACTGCTTCACTGACTTCTCTTTTCCCCTCTTTCTTATGTGCTCAGGAAGAAAATTCTGCATGTTTATTTCAGAGCCTGAAGTTTTCATGTTGCAGTAACTGCTCCTTCTCCAGAGATGCCTTTTACATAGAGTACTTCTATTTCTGACTGTGATATATTGAGATTGGCATGAAAAAGAACCACATCCGTGCTCTGGGGATGTACAAAATTCCATGAGAAAGCAAGGAATTGGGACAGCTAGTCCAAGGATGCCATGAAACTAAAGATGGCATTACCCTGCAGCGCAGTACAAGGCCGAAGGAAATAGTAGGGAAAGAGGGGAGGGAAAGCATTTTTGCTAAACAAGGTCAAGGTGAACAAGGATCCAGAACAATGAGCTGTGAGTGCAGGAGGTGGGGGGGCTGCTGCTGACCAGCTGGGCTCCCTGGGGAGAGGGGAGGGCACAGCGGGGGCCCTGCAGGACTGAAGCAGCAGCTCCGTCCTCCACCACACTGCTCAGATCTGCAGTTTATCCCGTGGCTTTTCATTTAGAAAAAGCACTCCTCATACAGAAGACTCTGCAGGTGTGCAAGTCAGTTATGTCAGAAATATTCTTTTAGACCTCCATCTCCAGCAATGCTTAGTGATAATATTTTGTATGCTTCAGAGCTGCTGCTTATAAGGTGTGCGGGTGCTGCTTATGCCTGTGTATTTACTAAAGCTTTCCAACAGGAACATGAAGGTTTGTTAAAGCACCTAAGCACAGTCCAAAACTTTTATTCCTAGTGTGGGAATACTCGAGGGCAGGGGTTAATTTGCCCGTTCCCACGTGCAGGACCCCTCTGCTCTCTGCCATTTCCCTGGATGTAGCACTCACAGCATGCTCCCACACTGCCTGCAGGACGGGGTGCTTTGCTCGGCTCCTCCAACCTTTACCATAATAGGTGACAGGACCTCAGCCCCTGCTCTGCCCTCATAAACAGCATGAGAACTTCACTGCCATTTGAAGCAGAAAGTTTTATTTTGCTCAGCTCCAGTGAGCTGATGTTTTGCGCTGTAGCTTTGTAACAAAGGCACAATACCAGATGGGAATGTTGCCTTTGCAAGTCCTCGAGGCCGGAGGGTGTCCTTCCTTTCCAAGTAAGAACTGCTGATACTATCAGTGTCTGAATGGGGCCTGGTTTGCTTTATTGTAACTCATTTTAAGTGCTTTTTTTTCTCCCTTCTACTGAAAGTTTAAGGATTCCTCGAGAGTTTTGTACCACACAGTCCCCTGTGCAGAAACCAAACCTATTTGCTGTTTAATTATGATCTCAGTACTGGTAGCACAGGGTCCATCTTTAATGAGTTAGTTCAGTGGAACGGTGATAAATGAACCAATGGGATTGCAGTTAAAAAAAAAGAGAAGTCCTCTGCTTATCCCGGCTGATGGGTGAATTCCTTTTAGCTCAGTTTTCTTCCTTCAGCTGCGAGCAGACGAAGGCCTTATACCGAAGCTGCTGCCCACGCACACACTGCCTCTATGTATACCTTTACAAGCAAAATCCAAACTGAATACGTCAGTGCTGTCAATCCAGGGATAAAGCAATGGCTTGTTCTCAGGCTGAAAGTGCTAGAGAAGTATTTAACAGTAAAGCTGAAACTGAAAAGGCAGAAGATGTGAATACTTAAAAAAAGGAAAGAGAAGCTTTCTCCCAAAGGAGAGCAATGAAACTAGAAGATTCTCCATCTACTCTGGGTTTGAAACAATGCTCTACTGTTTGCCTGGTTGTATTAAATAAGAAAAAAATAAAGAAGATTTTACAGTTACAGAATGTTAGGCTGTGCGAAAGCCTTTATTTCTTTTTAAGATGTCTCTGGAGGAGACCAGCTCCTGGGGAGATGGCCAACCCAGATTCTGGATGGAAAACTCCTGCCTGAAGGAAAAAATGAATGCTGGTCAGTGCTGTGCAGCTGGGATTCATCACGTTCCCCATTTCTTAAAGTCTTTGTGCATCTGATCGGGGGTTTACTGGTGGGAAGAAGCACATGTTGCTGCATGCCTCAGATGTGATCTATGACTCCTTTCCTTTAAGATGAAGCCTGATCTGGACTTCAGTGTGTTCTCTGGGCGATCTGCTCCGCACTGCTCACCTGTGGCACGAGGCCAAGCACCCAGGCAGGATGTGCACAGCACTAAAATGGAACAGGAGATGGAAAAAAGACGTATACTGTTAGGCATCCATCCATGTGAACAGGGCCACCTGCTGAGTTCCCTGAAATCCTGTCATAACGAGTGACCAGTGTTTATCCAGCCTTTTCTTTAACATAGAGAATGAATTGTTAAACCACAAAGACATCAGTGTACCCGAGTGAAAATTAATGAAAATACGAGCCAGATCTCACAGCAAGGAGAGCCAAAGAAGATAATTTTCTGTGGAAGTATACAGAGCCTAATCACGTGGATTTTTATTTTGATTCTCTTCCTTCTTGGTATGAGATCTGCATGAATATTATCTGCCAGAAGTTGGTGTCCTGCTATCCTGTACTAACAAGAGAAAAGTCCTGAATGACAGTAAGCATGACAGTAATGCTTTCACAGTGATGTAACTCGCTCAGGAAGCACAAAGGGTGTCTTACAGCCAGAGCTCCTTTAGGTGATAATGCTAAAGGCAATCAGCTGGTCTCATGCTTTTATCTCATTCATTGTCTCTATGTATCGTGAAACTTATCATAACAAGAGGAACATCCTGATAAAGGGGACACTTCCTCTGTCGTGAAGGACTCTCTCATACAAGTTTAACAGCAGTAGCAATGACTGCCTGTAGTGGAGAAGTTCACTCCAAGTGCAACCTTTTATTTCAGGAAAGCAGAAATGGAAAAGAGGTTGGAAAAAATCTTGCAGTGGTCAAGATGGCTCTCAGGAGGTCTGTTTTATTATTCTGGCAAGGGATGAGAGTAACAGTGATGCTTTCCTTCTACGTATCCTCATAAGCAAACGCAGCCATTTGGATTCAGAACTGAATTTGCAGAGGGAAAAATGGAAAAATCCCCAGACTATATGCAACCCAAAGAAAATCCTCGGATAAGTTTCGGTGATAAACACAGATATGCAGAATGTGCCATCCTCGTGAGGCTTCAGGTCTGTGAAATCTGAGTACACGTGTCCAGAGCTTATTCCTGCTGATACCTACGCATGTACTGCAAGCATCCAGCTGAATGTTGGTATAATGCAGGAATGTTACCTCTGAGTACAGCAGTCATAACAGTCACCAGAGAGACTCCACACAGCCTGAATCAGGCCCAGCTTAATAATAAGATTAAAACGTGCACAGCCCCCGTGCTGTTCTCATCTTGCTATTTGAGATTCCAGCAGAGCTGCTGCCTCTGTATCTGTTAAGCAATGGCAACTGAATAACAGACAATTCCACAGCCCTCCTAAAAGTATTTGTGCTTACTGAAATAATTAATTCCACCAAAACAACTGCTGCCTCTAGAGCTATTTGCTCTATTTTGCTGTTTCTAATCTCAGGCATGAATTTTTAGTGTCTCCAGTGCATGCTAAAGAACAGAGCCCAGGACGCCCTGCTTTTCCTTTGGAGGCAGTTCTAAGAGGAGGGCCTGGCAGTCTGCAAGATATGCTTGTCTAGAGAAAGAAGGATACCAGGCTCATGTGTCCTTATATGTTTCAGATTTTCCTGAAACAGCATCTATCCGTATTCTTGCACTTGCCATGCAATGATCCAGGGCCATTCAAATCAAATGATATAAACAAGGAGCAGATGGCAATGACTGCCACAAGGAGCCCTCAATCAAACCATGTATTCGTATTCTTTTCAGTGGTGACAGGAGCATGAAGAAGGAATGACTGTATGCTTGTCATTCTTTAGCAGTAACTTTTATACCAGAATAATCTCAAGTATTTGCTAGAAGTTTGCACCACAAAGCCTAATAAACACAATAAACCAGTGTTTGTGCTCCAAATACAAATATTGTTATAGTGCTCACAGGGAATGGAATATTGGCAATAGCATTTAAATTCTTATCATCTAGTAGTCCTGCTCTGTGATATTCTGAAATAGAATTAAATCATTTGCCTTAGTTAACAATCATCATTAAACAAAACTTCCTGGGGTGACATAGACCAAAAGACAGAAAGTTTGCAGCCTTGCTCATGCAGACATCACGCATCATATATTCAACATTATGAATTAACTGTCCTTTTTTCAGATCTGGAATAGGAACCTTTCTGTTTATTCTCTATGCTTCATTTTAATTATTGCTAATTTGAGTTGCTGATGTTGTTATTGAGCCCTGCACTGCCACGGATTCGAAACTTCCCCTGGCAAAGCACTGTGCAGAATGTAACTCAGCTCCATGACAGGGAGGTCAGCTACACTTGCTGCCAAACTTGCTGCTGGCATGGTTTATTTTTACTCCACCCCCTCCAAGTCTACTCAATGGTTCTTTTCTGCAGCAATCTGTTCTCTTCCTCTGAGGCTGATGGTGCTGCTGAGGATCTCTGCCTTTGGGATGGGCAAAGATCCTCAGCTGCCGGCAGTGCTGGACCATCCCTAGCTCCAGGCATCTCCATATTCTGTGGAGGAAAGATGTTACTCCTCATCGTCTGGGGAGCCTGTCTACCCTTTCTTCAAACCTAAAGCCTGAAAGTGATTTGCCACTATCTGCTTTCAATGCCCTGTCCTCAAATATTAAATATTCTCATTCTCACAGAGAAAGTGCAAAGCTTTCTGACTGCTTTACCCTTCCAGCATGCCTAATAGCCAGCCCTCCTATGAGAAAGATGATAAAATCGCATTTTCTTACAGCAATGGGCACCCTGGTGAGCCTCTCAGCCCAGCTCCCTGCTTTGTGAGCTCATTAAATGCAGCCCAGTGGTGCTGGTATAATGTTGCATTAGATGACACTTATTTGATTTTAATATACATGGAAATCACTTGTGGAAAGCTTTTATTAAAGAAATAAAACTCAGTGCCACAACCCAATTTTGTATAGAGAGACACTGCCTAGGAATGTGAGCAGTGTGTGAGAGCATGTGTGATTTCTGACAAATGGAGGCAGTGGGTGAAGAACTTAACAAATGTCATCTGTCATTGCCAACGTTTTGGCCCCATGTTTGTGCTCAGAGTCAGCTAAGACTTCTTTCCCCCCCCCAGTGAATTGCATGTAGGATACGAATCTCTCTGCAGTTGCTGTCTTAGAATGTAGCCGGTGAGTTTTGGGTAACTGAGAATATCAGTGCTGGTTAGAGTGAATCTATAGATGTGGCTCTCCACAGGAAGTTATTCAGGGCAGCACTGAATATGCTACAGACATACAGAGTGTGCTTGAGAATTCTATAGTTGCCTGTTTCATCCCAGAATAAAACAGACCAAAAATCATTAAAGTAATTTGGCATATTTCAGTACTAGAAAAGTATACAGATGAATTGCAGAGTTTGCATATGCCTGTATGACTTCTGGTGTTGTTTCATTACTTTCCTCTTCTACATTTACTTGTCAAGGATCATATATTTAAAAACAAAAGCAGAATTATTTAATAGCTGTATATTGATAAACATAACAATGAAACTATGTGTGCCTTGAAATGGTTCTCTCTTTCATTTCCTTAAAAGATAACTACAAAAATGTGACTAGATGGCCAAGATACAGTAAGAAAAAGTTGTCCCTATGCCTGCCTAGCTGAAGTAGAGAAAGAAAAATGTTTAAAGAAAACATTTGCCCTTGCTCTCTTTACAGACGTCCTTTGTACCCTGGGCAGTACTTATGTGGTTCTATTTATTTATTTGTATGCATGTATACATTTTGAGAAGCAGAGTACCATGTTTCTCAGACTACATTGGCTCCGTACAGGATGTTTGGTGATATCATTCTAATTTCCTGCTGCGGATGGAGGATAACCATGCACTGCATGGTGGCTGTGGCCTGAATCAATGCTCTGAATTCCAAAATCTTGTCACTGTCGTCTTCAAGTTCTGAACTTCCAAGTAAGTGCAGAAGAATACTTTCTGGTTTCTTTTAGTTATGTTTATTTTTTACTATGACAACTTGACAAACAGAGCAAGCTTGAATCTTACTAGGTCTGTTTTTGCCTCATTCCTCCTTGTTTTAATAAAATAAGTGATTTATATTTCTGTATTCCAGATGAATTGTGTTATGTCAATGGCTGCACTAAGAGTGATTTTCAGTATTGTTATCCTTGCTTTAGTTTTAAAAGTGGAAGGACAAAAGGAGACCTGTGGGTCACGAAAGCAGCAGATGAACAGCTTCAGAGATAGGAATGGTGAAATGTGTGCAGTGGATGATGTTTTAAAAACCACAACCAACCAAACAAAGCACAGAATGAAGAAAAACCCACCCAGCCAACCAAACCAACAACATTTTGAAGTGCTGTAATCTAATTCTGCTAAGCTCTCATGACTTACAAGATCTCTGGAACTCTTAGTTCTGTGTCATTTATTGGCTGTCATTCTTACCCCATATGCTAGCTCATGTGTTTTAGTTAAATATGGGCAACTATAATCACATTCTGTTCTTGAAGTGTGTGATCTCCTCCTCTCTTTTTTTTTTTTTGTCATAAAAGAAAAATGGACTTTCCTTTACCAAAAAAGTGCCCAAACTAGTTTAGACTTCTGACAATATCTGCAAGTTCCTAATGATAAGGATATATTTCTATGAAATGCAGTATTCTGCTGGGATGTGAATGTGACATTAAATTTCCCCCACTGATTATAGGACCACATAGTTACTTATCTGAATACCTACTCAAATAGATATGATCTGGGAAATCTACAACACATCCCTACTTGGGTGAGGAAAAACCAGACAGAGTACTGAACAACATCCAGAGCGTCAGCTTGCTTGTTGTTTAGCAGACATTCTGTATTGCATTAATAGCAGCATGGGAAAAAGCAGGTTTACAGCTGCAGCCTCCACCCTCGGGATAACAAAAGTACAGTGCTGAATTTGGAAGGGTCATCGCTTCCCTTCTACAAGCACATTTTTGTTCCTTGTCAAGTACAGAGTGTATAATACTTTCTCTCAGAACTGTTTTGTAATTCTAACAATTCCAAAAGTGTCTATTACCTCTTGTTCTGGCCTTCTGCTGTATTTCTGGAGTTACAGCTTAAGATGGCCACTGTTGCCTGAATGCTTCAGACTTGGTGTTAACTTGGGGAGGGGAAAACGCTCAGCTCAATTTTATGGTAACAGATATATTTGCACGGAGCCTTTATAGCATTCAGTGGAAAAAGTCTCCTCTGAATCCTTGCAGAATCTGCAGCACTCAGTAGCAGCACGTAGCTAATGAATGAGTTCTGCAGAGTAAAGCTGTTTGGCTTGCTTTTCCTAATTGAGATGTACAGCACTGAATGGCACGAGCTAAGCGGTGAGTGGAACAGCCCGAAGCCCTGATAGCTGCAAGAGGTTATTAACACCAGCAATTGCACGTCCACTTGAAAATATACAGTCCTCCTCCTTGTACAATAACAGATCTATTCTGCTCTGCCAGTCCCTACTAACCTCACTGTAGTGGGAAGAAAAAGAAAGAAGGCACTGCAATTTCCTTGTGCAGTGCCAGAGAGCACTCAGAGCGGTGCTGTGCCTGGCAAGGCTCAGGGGAGGCCGGGTTGCCAGCCCTGGCACCTTGTAGATTCTCAGCACTGTTTGTTGCTTTTTTTAACTGAAAGTGAGTTGAAACTAATCAAAACTCGCTGCTTTGGCAGCCAGGGATTTCACAGCCAAGCCCTGCTTAAACTTACTGCGCAGATAGCTTTGTTACTGGACACTTTCTGAGTAAACTGAGTGGAATTTAGTGTAAAAACAGAGTAAAGAATCGTGAATTTTTTCCACTATATTTTTTGATGCATCCTAATTTTTTGCCTGTACAAAGGTAACCCTGTTCATGCAAACTAGTGTTTAATGGCCATATTGAATAATAGCCCAGTGATGAGTCAGAGCCTTGCTGAAAGTTGTGCTGTAGGAGAACATAAACGCTGAACCAAAATGTAATTGCAGCCTTTTCTTCTCTTGCCCCGAGATACAGTTTCAGCCTCTGAAACTCTTGTTTGCTCTTCCTAAAATATGAAGCCAAATCCTCTGGTGTAAACTGCTGTACTCGCACATATGCTGATAAACCAGTGTGGTTCTGTAGCAAGAGAGGGAGCTCTGACCTCATCACTGCTTTTTTTTTTTAATAGATGATTGACTGAAAAACAATATTTACTCTGGTCTGAAAGGGACTTCAGAACTGTTACAGCTGTATCCACTTCTTCAACTGTGGAGAGGGAAATTCATGAATTATAAGAAATCGCAAGCTTTAATATAAGCTGGGAACTTTCTTATTAAACTACTTTGATTGAAAATGTTGAAGGGCTGAAATATTATTTGAAATGCATTTATTTCTGATAAAACTCCATAGGATTTCTTGTCAATATTTCAAGCTGTCAGACAGCTCTTACTTCCTGCATCTATTGTTTGCATTAGCTTTGCTGCATAGAATATTGCTTGAAAAACTGAATTTGTGCTGTGCAATAGCAAATCCAGCTTTTTGCTCCTCTTCAGACTAATAGAGCTGATATTGGTGTCCATTTTGTAGACTTAACATCCGTGAGACACATGCGGAAGATGTGCGTATATTTGCATAGATATATGTATGTGTGTGCATAGCACCATTAGATTTTGCTTAGTTTTGAGAAATGAGACTTTGCCTTTTAACCAAGCCTAGTCTTGCAAATACTTATGGAGGTTTTCACAATGATTCTGTAATTTCATCTCCGTGACTCCACAGGATAGTAATAATTATTTCAGGTTTTATTATCTACTGTCTAAGGTCTTTGCCATTTCACAGGGTACCACATGCATTTATTGGGATGTCCTACTTCTAAGATAAACAGTGGTTAAATCTTGCTATCATGAAGTGTATATGGCTGAAATGAAGGGAGCAGTCCTATTTCTCAAACCCAGCAGGATGAAATCACATACTTTGGGGAACTGTTACTTATTGAAAAATTATTTATGAGTTGAATTATATCACTTCTAAATATATAAAGAGTTGGGATGGCTTCCAACAATTACTAAAGAAGTGAGCCAAGTGACGCTTTCCAATTACAGAATCACAGAATCACCCGGGCTGGGAGGGACCTCAAGGATCATACAGTTCCAGCCCCCCTGCCTGGCAGGGCCACCAAACATACACGTTTAGATCAGGTTGCCCAGGACCCCGTCCAACCTGGCCTTGAACACCTCCAAGGACGGGGCATCCACAACCTCCCTGGGCAGCCTGTTCCAGGGCCTAACCACTCTCCTTGTAAAGAACTTCCCCCTAACATCCAACCTAAATCTTCCCTCCTTCAATTAAATCAGATGGGCTTTTTTTTATTAAGTTCTCAGCGTTTTGTGTTTGTTCTTCTGCTTCTCATGATTCAAGCAGATAACGTATTAACCTCGTACAACAGAAGTCTCACACATCCCCTCTTTGGTATCCTTTCATGCAGCAGTGATCCGTAGGAGTCTCTGTAGGTGCTTTCTACATGAAAGGTTTCTTTCTTGTCCATATAAATGCTGCTGGTGATGCTTAAGCTCTTGCTTTTTTTTTAGGATGAGTTGTTATAGGGAGCTTCAAAGCTTCTAACTTCTGATGGCTCATTTAGATCTCTATAGTTCAGTCTTTGATAATGACTGTGATAAAAAAATTGCAGGAAACGGAACAGTGCAGCAAACACTGACCTCTGCGGTAGCGCATACACTGCCTAGGTTATGGAAGGAAATAGGCATAACTCCATGACTTCATGTATTAGAAGGGGAATAAAAATGAATTAATTAAAAACAAAAGTGCTAAAGAAAAGAAAAATCCTTCAAACCACAAAGGACTCAATTTACCACTCGCACTGGAAGAAATTCAGAAGCTTACAGAGAGCTTATGAACCACCTATCCACTACAGTTCATGTGCTGTACTGCACTTGTACCAGCTCTCTATAGAGTGAAAAAATGTCACAACACTCAACAGATGTTAGGCTCTATTTTCAAGGTAAAAATGTTGTAGAAAGTTACTGGTCTAAGCTGAATCCTAGACTGTGTAGACCTGAATGGACATAATCAGACCAAAGCAGCTCATGACCTTTTTTCAAGGTATCAATTAACAAGGTAATTAAGAAAACCTAGTCAATTAACTATAAGCTTAAATTTATTGTAAAAATGCTCTCAACTGAAGAAATGTGAAGTACTCTGCAAAATGAAACAAAACGCTGAAAATTGCTGCAGTAACTGCTGGAATGTGAGCATTCACTTCTTGACAGGTCAGTCTTCCCATTGCTGCCTGCAGTCATTGCTGCTGCAGAGATGCCTTTGTTCCATAATGAAGGGGTTTTTCTCCTCTGGAGTTTATATGGATTGTCGTGATTGTGAGGTTTGCCTATTTTACCTATTCGAAGTTTGCCACTCAGAAAAGAATATTTTTCCCCAGTACTTTGGAGTAGACAGCAGGCTCCTGTGTCTCTGGCACATTTACTCAGCTGTGTTACTGGTTCATCTAGTCACTGATTGATCTTTCACCAGATTAAAATAAAGGTTTCTCCTCCACTTAGCTGGAAAATGAAACCAGATTGTGTTACTTGGAAAAACGATTTAAAATGATGGAAACAATTCTTACACAAGAAAGACAGAAATAACTCATCACAAGGATATTCCTCAGTTGCCCATTGAAACAGCAGCCTATTGTGCTTTGCTTTTCACTGACGCACTTCTGGAGCTGTTCTCTAAAAAGAATCTACAGTTGGTGGGTCTGAACTGCTGCTTTCTGTCTGGAAATGGAGTGGCTATTCCATAGCCTTTATCCCAAAGCTCCTTTTGAAAGCTGAAACACTGGACCACAGAGATCTGCCAGAAAACGCCAGTGGGAAAGTAGGAAGGCAGTCCTTGCCTAGTGTCTGTACATCCAGCCAGCTCCTCCCTTTCTGCTATGACAATTTATATGCTGTAATAGTGGCTATCATTGCTCACGCCATATATAGGAGTTTCAGCCAGTGGATTCATGAAGCCAAATCCATTTGTCACACATCCACACCTCTACCAGCCTTCATGAGATCTTCCCTGAAACAATGTGCAGCAGTTACTCGGCTTGCAGGTAGAACACAGCTTTACCCAAACTGCTCTCCTTTTTACAGAATGAAATTATCCACGGGATCATATATTAAGGAGTTGGCACTTACTGAACAATCTACTGTTTTTAATAAAGCTTTTTTTTTTCAGGACTTCAAGTTTTCAGGGCACAGAACTACCACCTAAACGGATGCTTTTACAAGATTGCAGCTCTCTTCGTGGGAGATGGTACATCCTTGCAGAGACAGACAGAATTAAGATAATGAGTGATGCCCCTTCAGCAGGGGGAGGATGGCTTCTGGTCATGTGAAAAGTATCTCTGCTTTTCCTTTATGTTGTACATGGATAGCAAAAACTGTGTCTGTTCCCCATGGTTAGGCCTGTGTGTCCCTTAGGTAATATTCCTTACAATCCAACGGTGCTTTAGATCAGGAGATCAGGAACAAAATCCACCATCCTGGTGAGTTACACACCTCCCTACATCTTCACAATGACATTCAGAGGGCAGTAGCACATAAAAATACATCTTTCTGTACTAAAGTAAAGTACAGAAATACATGCCCTCAAACAGACTTTTGTGGAATATCCGCTTGCACTCTCACAAGCCATTAACTTTTTTAGAACACTTACCAAACAAGACCAGCCATTAACAGTCATTTATAGGCAGAATTTAAGGTGATTTTTTATTATTATTTTTTTTTGCTGTATTAGCTGGGGTACATGTAGTGGAACATATATAGAGAATTGCTATAAAAATCTTCAAATTGCTAAAGGCCAATGTAAGACCTCACAAGCATACAGACTATAGGTCCTTACTGAAGTATATCATATGGAGAAATTTTTTACCAGAGCTGGAATAGGATAGAGGAAGGAGTGGGGGAAGGCAAAGCCTTATCCCCCTTTCACCCACAGTTCAGCTCAATCCATTCGTTTCATTATGTTACTGGAGCTGTGCAGTGTGTGCTCCTCTCCCAGATCAGGACTGCAGCCATCCCTGCTGATCGTAAATTTTAACCTTCCCAGCCCCTTTAGCAGCAGCTCACATCCAAAATAGCACTTAGCTGCTCCAAAAATTATCATAGCTTCTCTTTTCGAGTCACTGCCAATGCGGATTCTGTCAAATTGGTTATTTACAATATATCCTAAAACCCTTTTGACATCCCAATCAGTAGCAAAATGAAATAATCATTGATTTCTTACAAGATGTATCAATCTTTATGCCTTTATGGAGAGGAAAGAAAACAGAGGCTTCAGAGATAATCAGAGTAATAGTAACTTATAAATCTCCATCTGCAAACAACAAAACATACTTGCACACATTCAACAAATAAGGATTTTAAACACTTTCTACATGTTATAATTTGAAAGCTCTCCTCTTAAATCATACTGAACCACAGAATGGTTTGGGTTGGAAGGAACATCAAAGATGATCTAGTTTTAACCCTTTTGATATGGGTAGAAGTGCCACAACTGCAACACAGATATTTTCAATTCCCAGGTGCAGAATAGGTCCCACTTAATGAGCCATCACCATGTAGTGTGTTGCTTCTGGTAAACAGCCGTTAAAATGAAGGCTATCTGACAGAGTGCAGACCTAGCCAGTTATTAATGATAACACTTAGCACCTAGCTGATCTAAGATCTCTTCCTGCTCAATGAGAACTGAGAAGTCTGTTCCATTTGTGCCAGAAATGTCCTTCTGTAACAGTCCTATTTGGGAATGGAAAGTGAAAAGAAACAGAAGCATATCCCACCCTTTCCCTTCCAGGCAGGAGTTAGGAAGATCATATCAAATTGTACAGAGAAGAATTTCTTGGTTGAAAAGAAAAGGTTGAAAGTAGAGAGCTGGGATTAGAACTACCTGCCTCTTCAGTATTCCAATTTCTTAACCACTGGAAAGGTAATGTCCTCGCTGAAATATTTCCTGTAGGACAGTGCTTAGATAACATCTAAGATGAAGAGGCTCAGCCCTATATTTGGACTCCCCCACATTCAATTTAGAAAGTATCTGAGAGTATAATCTGTCTCTATGTAACTTAAACATCTGTATCCTCATATAGTTTGCACAAAATTCCTTTTTTTAACTTCCATACAAAAATGATATTTTCAAATCTTCTGAAAAAATACCAGCAGTATCTCTTCACTTAAACTGCACATCTTTGTGCCATTTATGCTATCCATCTCAGAGAACATCACCATTATTTTTTAATTTATCCAATCACGTAATCCTTGTTCTTGTAGCCAGCAGATTTCACACTCAAGCTGAGAATTTTCATTAAGGTTTGAAAAGGGAGAGATTTTGGGACATAGCTAATCACGATTCCTTTGTTACACACAAGTATTAAAACGTATTCTGGTAAATGTGAACTTTTCAAAGCTTTATGCCATTTGAAACTGTGTACTTAGCATGAAACCTAGGTTTTCCAGTTCTATCGTTTTCTGCATTTGAACATAAACTTTCCTGTGCTAGGAAGCCAGCTTCACACACAGGCCAATTAACCATCATTCAGAATGGGGGAGGAAAGATTACTGTACTGGATTGCTGCTGTTCCTTAGCAACCATGAAAGATAGAGTGAAAGATATTCAAGAGAAACCCAAATAACATCTTCTCCAGATTGAGAACTTCCACCCAGATTACCTGCTAGCATGGTAGTCAATTAATTTTAAATTTCTATTTTCCTATTCTGGTGCTATGGTCCTTGCAGGCTTGAACAGCTTGACTTGCACAGTCTGAGATGGCACTTAAGCATTTAATTTCCACAGAACTGATTTCTACCAGCTACTTGTTGCTACTTTGGAAAAGCTGTAACATTTGATTCGAAAAATATTTTTCTGTTTCCTTCCAAAATAATGGCTGACTTACATCCATCTCCTCACCTGGTAGGTGTTTTACCAGTGTAAAGCTGGAAGGTTATGCCCTGTTCCAGTGCTCCACAAAAACAGAACTGATTTTATTAATGGCAAGGTGGGAAATTATGATGTTCCTCATAATCCTAATCAAATATTTTGAGCGCTTAAATTATGGTGTTCTGAAGATGCTTATTTCACATTACCAATTTTACGCTGCAAGACAGACAATGGAATTGCTGATTTTCAACAATATGAACAGAATCTGAAATGCTCTGGCAGCTGAAAACTCCAGTTATGTGGGAAACGCATCTGGCACAGAAAGGGAAGAACAGTAAGGCCAATATATAATGTTGGCACCCACCAGGCAGAGGGCTCCCTTTGTGCAGTGAGACCATCTTAGGAGGAAGTCTGCCCCGTGGCACAGGGTGCTCCTCAGCAGCTAATCAAGGGCATTGCTGAGCACCTGCACCTGGTGCTTGAAATGGAAGAGAGATGATGGGAAGGCATCTGGCTTGCTGCAGGGGAGTACAGAGAAGAAGGTGCTTGTGGAAGGCTTGTGCACAACTTGGCAGGTGAGTGCTTGGTGCTACTGGGAGGGCTTGGAGTTGTTGGAGGCTGTATGAATTTTCTATGCTGGCATTGTAGTGTTCTTGGTTTTTCTGGTCCTGTGTGGTTATTTGTTGCTGAGCAGTGTGAGAGGCTGTGTTTTGGGCTGGAGGAAGCACCCAATCTGTCTCAGGGCATGTTTTGGGCAGCCCAAGTAGCTGTCTTGAAATGTATACAAACAAAAGTGGTTTTTCACAGTGCTGTAGGAAGAAGCAAGTGCTTATAGGGTTTCTGTAGTCTCTCTATGTTATCCTGACTCTTGAAGACATGGAGGAAAGCCAAAAGCTACAGGTGAAACTAGTGATTGTCTGGGTGGTCAGTGTACTCTGGTCTGTTATCCCATGGAACAGAAAATGGATCCAACTGGTGATGCAGGCTGATGCTTTTGCTGAAAGAAGCCTCTCTAAACATATAAACATCTGAAGCTGCAATTCTTCAGTCACAAACTGATAGTGGCATCTGGAAGGATGTTCTGCAGGGTCCCAAGTGGACTAACAAGTCATCTCTGCAGACATCACGTGTGCCTGCCAATCTATCAGATTATGTATTTAAAGGACTCTCTAGTAACTGCAGGGAGGTGGGGAAGAGAGAGGAACCAGTTGGGTTAATCAGTTGAAACAAGTATATGCTCTATGCTTAAGTGGTGCTTGCTGAAAGAGCACGGAGCATTACCCTGTAAGCTAAAAGGTGCCCTGGAAATAATGTCATAATTTAATTGCTTTCTGTTGAGGTACTTTATTTTTCTCTAGAAGGTAGATGAATGTTTAACCCTTCTAGTATTCAAATGAGTATCATCAAGGCTTGATTAGTTTATTTCTGGCAGCGGAATAGCTGAACATTATGCCAATTGCTTTGTGTAGTAGTCTTGTTCATGCATTGTATTTCAATAAGTGTTCTCTGATGAACTCATCTTGCACAGCCCAATTGACTTCGTAGCCTGCTGACTTTGGAAGAATAAATGCCTTTCCCTATGTTCGCTTGTTGGTCAGGATGAGGCTGGCATTTGCAGCAGGACTCTGGAATGCTGCATCTGTTAAGGCTTAACCTAAAGCCTACCAGACCTCATTTCTTTCACCTGTTCTTGTGTGTATCAAAGCCTCATTTTAATGCCCTTCTGTCTGCTTAGACTTTTCTGGGGAAACTTATAGCACTATGACAAAGGATTAAGGCGACTCATAATTCCCAAGTTCTAACATTCCTTTTTGTTTGCCTGTTTGTTAAAAATCACATTTCTACAATAGACTAAACAGACCATCTATCTTAAGTCACTTTAGGAACAGTTCTACTTTTCTAAGACTTTTTCCTGCCATATATGGCTTTGTTGTAACAAGACAAAAACTGCAAAGACCCCAGATGTTTAATGTCTGACATGACATTTTCAGGTTTGCCAGAAAGTGGATCTGCTCCTCAGCAACTGCGCTCAGTATTAATTTGCCTCTTGGCCTCACTGTAGTACTAAGCTGTAAAACAATGTGTAATTGGTCTCTAGGCTTGATGGTGTATTTCTAACAGAGCAGAAATTTGCCTTTCTCCTCCACAGGTGTGATTTACACTCACAAAGATCTTTGAAGCAATAGGCAGGTTTCATGTACTGCCGGAGATAGAGGTCTCTTACTTAAAAGCACATGTGTGTGTTCATTTAGCTGTCAATAATAACTTCTGTGCTCAAGGCTACATAATATGAAAATACGAGATATTACTGACAGACCTTCAGGTGCAGTTTGCTGATGGCTTAGGCGAGACTTTCAGAGCCAGCTGGCACAGAAGGTGGCTGCACCTGGCTTTCTGAAGGAACAGGAGTTTCTGCACAGGTGAGAGCAGTCTGTGAGGCAGTACCTTCTGTATCTGCTATGTACCTGAGGTGGTGCTGAGGGTGAGAAGGGGGAATAATCTGAACTGAATTTAGTGAGACAAGAAGGGACTGTGTATTTAAAGACCTCATGTGGCCTGGCAGCATAAAATACAAGCGGTGTACACTTAATCTCATAGCATATTCTATAATCTCTCAGATAGAAGCGGAGAAGTCTCTGATTTTGTTTTGGGGATAAAAATAATCAATACTTAGCTGTAGTCATATTTTGGAAATCACTGTGTTAACCCCAAATTTGCAGGTGATTTTTAGGTAACTGACCAATCAACAAGGCTTGGAAGTTCTGAGTTTACAGCCAGTAAATGTTGCTTGGCCATGGCTGGGACGAGTGGGCTATCCATACAGATATTAACTGGGGTTGTGATCTTCCTTCATAAAGATTAAAGCTTGTCTCTAACAATCTGTCTGTTTCGAAAATCAGATAGAGTTGAGGATATATTTGGCAAGGATTGTTCTGTTTGCTCATATGGAAAATGAAGTTAGAATAAGTTTGATTTGGTGTAGAAAATCTTGCATTTTTGATCTATGCTTTGAGTCACTGGGTCTTGAGTTTCGGTATCAATTTCACATAATTTTTTTTCAACCTCGCATTTTTTATTTATCATCTAATGCATTCTTTTATCTGGGATAGGACAGGTAGGATAGAGGAGGTCCTTCTTTTCTAAGACAGCATACCTTCAGAGCCTAATGCAGTGCATGCAGCTCTTGCAGTTAGTCTGACAGTACAAAAAATCATCTCATGGCCTACAAGTGGAGTGCTTCTTGTTCTGTCTCCAGCAGACATTAATCTCTGTGAGCCTTAGTGAGCTTTAACAGACTTCCAGTGTGGGGGGTGGGGAGGTTGTCCTGTTGTGATCTCATTTCTAGAGAAGGAAGGTAACATCTACTACAGCTGTTAACTAGTAAGATTTCAACTTAGGTTTCTGTAAATAAAACTAGTGTTGCAGCTCTGTTAATGCCTCAGATTAATGTGGTTTTGGAGGCTGCTATATCTTGGGTTAGGCTTCATCATGCTTCCTAGAACTAGAGGTCTGGTGCCAGGTTACTAGAGCTTATCACCTTACATCATTATTTATTATTCCTTCCACTAATGCTTTATCTGAGTTTAAGTAACAGAAGGTAGGCTGTTCTGAAGTGCCTATCACACCATAGGATCCAGCTTCCTGCAGGGAAGTCTTACCAGACAGGTTCAGAAAACCTCTGTATCTCCTGACCTGTGCACTGGTGAGCTTGGTGCCATGCAGCCCCCCTTGAGAAGACAGTGCTGTAGGGTTTCATATGAGAAGTCCACACAAACTGTTCACGTGGAAATACAGAAACTCAAGTTATGAAGAAAACGGATGAATCCAGGTGCTCTGGGGAATGCCTGTCACTCCAATTTACAGTGGGCTTCTTGGGGACAATGCGGACTCGAGCCATGGTGTGTGACTGCAGCCATGGAAAGCAAACTGCAGCCCTCCACTGCTGACAGCGCTCTCTTTTCTGATTGATCCTGCGTTTTGAAAGACTTATAATGGAGACTATGCCAGCAGTCATGAGCATGTTAGTTCTGGCAGACTTCTTTTGTTCTCATAAATTCTGGGTGAAAGGCTTTCTTTATTTCAGTAAGCAGCTCATGTATTAAAGGGGAAGGGAAAAAAAAAACCCAAACAAAAAACCCCTCCCAATAGAAACTGTAATTTGGAACTATTTTTGACACATGCTTTCACTGCCAGAGAGCTGGACAGCCTAAATCGGAAGCAACTGGAAAGATGGAGGAACACGAGTGGTTTTTTTCCAGCTGAATTTCTAAAAACGTAGTAAAAAAATTTTCTACTTCTTCCTGTAACATTCCTTTATTGCCTCATGACAAGCAGTAGCACTAGTTAATTAAAGCTGTGGAGTCATCCGCTTAACATAACAGAAAGCCAAGTGTGGCTAAGGAGCAAGTTCTTAACCTGCAGCCTTTTATGAGACTTCTGAAAGAGCACGGAATGCCACCAGTGTATTTTTCATACTCCAGATGAAGTCAGCTGCAGAGGTGTCCTCAATGATTGAAGTTTTCTCATACCTGTAAATGTACCTGCAGCAATGATGCACTGCATTGGTGTCAGTATTTATTGGTATCCTTACTGCACAGACTCATAGTGAAAGATATGACCTTAAAAGAGTAGAGGTGAATGGACAAAGCAGACCAGAAATGGGAGGAGAAATAGACACAACTGAAATACTTGCTTGAGGCTGTGATTAAGATCCTGCTGTCAGTCCAGCACGTTATCCCTCTGATTGCACAACCTCCCATATGAGATCTTCTCAAGAAGAAATTGGACTGTCTTCACAATGTGGTTAATAGGTGTCCTTAAATTTCAAGTCTTGTTCACTTTGAAATTCAGGAAAGCATTACTTAAAAAGACTAAAGCAGCAAATTTTTGTTTTAGTATTTAGATATACAGATGACAGTTACCTCCACCAGTGTATAACAGTCATGGCCAAACAGTTACTATTTTCTCAAAGCACATGCTTAATGTGAGTATGGTATCACTTGTCCATAACTACTGGAATATCACATGAGGAAAGGAATCACGGTTCTGATGATGATGAACAAAGATACGTAAGGCACATGTGAGTGAATGTGTACTGCAGAACTAGCCAGTGTGCTGTGGCTGGCTCAGGTAGTAATCTCCTGAGGTGAATTTTTTCAGCTTGTAAAAAGCCTTGTTTTGGGCAAGGTGGTCTTTGATTATGTCTTCTCATTGCAGAAGATGTGTATATGGGTATCTCATAAATGAAAATAATTTCAAATAACAATGTTGTATGTATGCATGTGTGTGTGTCTAGTGGATCTGCTTATAAACAAAGAAAGCATAACCACACCTAATACTGAGAGAAACCACTGCAACTCCTGGCACAATCCAGGCTCTCAAGGCCCAAAAAGTATTTGCAGGGGGTCAAAATGCAGGATTCCTACAGCTCTGCAGCAGCACTGTGTGCAGTTCTCTCATGGCAGCTTCTCAGCCACGATGTTCCTTAGGGGCAAGAACAGGGAGGCAGAAAATCCCCAACAGCAGGCTGCAAATTGAATGGCACGGAAATGGCCAGTAATGTTCTGTTCTTCAGAGCCGCTGTTCTGCACTGCACCTCTTGAGATGAAGAGCCTCCCCTTACAAAGTCTTAAGACTGATGTGCCTGTCTAACAGGGAATGATCAGTACCTGAGGGAAAAAATGTGAACCAACAGGTAATACCTTACATTCTGCAGAACACCGTTCTTTTTAATTACTAAGCTGCTTCTGATGCTGTCTGTATTTTTATGAAGGAAATCACTTTTTAATATTTTTTTGCTGTACTTCTTCCTCTAGGCATTAATGTTTAAAAAAAAAAAAAAAAAACAACCAAACAAACCAAGTAACTATTAAGTCTGAGTTGAAAGCACTTAGCTTCTCTTCTATATATAGTGTTTCCATAGCTGAGGAAAACTATTTTTATCTGCTCTTTAAGGGGAGGGGGGGGAAGGTCTAGCTATATTCAATCACATACTGTTCATATAAAATGTTTTTAGCCTCCAAAAATTTTAGACCAAGCCAAGTTTCAAACCAAGTGAATTCAAGCAGAGAGCTGTAAAGCTTTCAACAATGAAACTGTTGAGAGTTTTATGAGTTCTGTGATGTCATATGTGTTTTTATGGCTTTCATGGTAAAGAACTGCTTATGTAAGGATTCATTTCCAAACCCTTTAATAACAGGATCTGTAGAGGAGGCAGGACTTATGTGTCCCTAATAGTGACTAAGAATAAGTGTCAACTGTTCCTAAATTATAAGCCCTGTTAGAAAGCATAACTATTGCTTTAACCTCCACAGAAATGAGGGAAGAAATGAAGTATTCTTGTACTAGTTGTTTAATAGAGCAGCACATATGCTATCTAAATTTCCTTCATATGTGGCTATGAGGAAAAAGGAGCTCTACAAATGTAGAAGAGCTGTTTCAGGAATAAGTATGTAATTAAAAAAAAAAAAAAAAAACAACAACCTCAAGTAATTGTGGCTGCCTGCATTGGTTTTTTGGTATGTCTAGTTGTGTTTAACAGTGTGCAGTCCAAAGTATTTCCCATATAGCTTTCTACCTCCTTGTCATTGCCTGTAGCAACTCTAAGGAAATTAAGCTCTAGTCAATACTGTTCATAACTGCATTGAACAGTGGTTCCTCAGTCCTTCTACACTCCCTTCCTGCCCATCACTTGTCTCTGTTTTAACACTACTCAGCTGTTGCTAAGGCAATATTTTCCTACAGAAGTTCTAAAAGGTGAATACACAGAGCTCTAGGCAAAGCAACAGCAACTGTTACTCCCCTTCTATATATGGATGGGCAACTGTGGACAAAACTCTTGTGGGAATGTGGAAGCTGAACAGATGACTTGGCTGCAAAATCATAATAGATGTGTGTCATTTCTGTTGTGATGTGCCATGAGAATGGGGGAGGGATGCTGTGTGGGGCTGTGCCTGGGCAGAGCTGTCATCTCCCTACCTGCTGGATGTCTACTCCAAACTCAGTCTCAATCAGACAAGGCAAAACCACAAAGCTAAGGCAATCTCTAAAAGAGAAGTGAGAGTTTCCCCTCTGATGAAAATAAAACCCAGGTGTCAGGTTGGCTGCTGGCCCTGCAAGGGGTGGATTTGCCTCGGGTGCTGGCTGGGTTCCACTTAGCTGTGTCAGTGGGGCAGTGGCAAGGTGGATGTAGATGTTGAGTTGGTGTTGTGGGGAACCTGCAACTCCTTTGCTTCATGTTCTTTTCCTTCTGCCTCCCTTGTTCCTCTCTGCTCTCATCTCACTGACATGAGTTTTGCTTCCACAAACATCTCTCACCTTCACTGCTTCTTTGTTGTGGCTGAAAGCTTCTGCTTGCTTCCCAGAGGCAATCTCTGAATCCTACAGTCTCTTTTCATTCTGATTTATTAAAACGTTTAAGAATGTATTGTCAAACTTGGGAGGGGTTCTGCATACCATGGTTCATCAGAACATTCTTAAAGGGCTAGGCTCCATTTTTCTTTTAAGTAAGCTATGTCTATATAAAGTAGTGTCCTCTTCTGACCTCATTTGATCAGTAATGGTCACAGGTGCTGTCTGGTGAGAAATGCAATTCTGTCCCTGTGTTTAACCCCTAAGGTTTTAACTTAGGAGGTAAGGATATGCTGTTTCTTCAAGCAGGTGTTCAGAAATGCACTCTGGAAATAAGAGAGAAGCTGCTGTTACCTGTTGAAGTAACACGTTCTCCTTTTGGAGCAGATACCTGCTTTGGAGTTTGAAGATTGAACTTTCCTTCATTAGATATGCCTTATTAATCAGGTTGACACCCTTCTCATCTGCAAACACTCTGTTGGGACTGTTTGCCAGACTCTAATTGCTCTAAGATGACAATATCTTACTCCCAAGTTTCCCTTTTGAAGGGAACAGCATTTACTTTTCATAACAGTAGAAGCTGCAAACCCAAGAGTATTTGAAAAGAAATGAGTTAAGAACAAGAAATCAGATCAAGATCGAAAGAGTTGAGGCTTGCAGAAGAGTAGCGCAGACTTGCCCAACCTGTGGGCCATGTGCACCCAGCACGGTGCAGTCTGGCCCTGCCCTGCACCACCATAAGGTGCTGCAGCTCTTTCACCCACCTGCCCCCCCATCACCCCTGGGTGTGCACCATTGCTCAGGGATAACCAAACGTCAGTGGGAGATCAGCATAATTTTCTTTTGACCTTGTTGGGCTAAATACTAACTGGTTAGAAAGAACCCTAGTTCAGTTTGGAATTAGTCCTCAAAACTGCAAGAGGTATCTTGGTCTGGAGGATAAACTGATACTGGCTGATGACCAGCTGTGAGCTGGGAGTGTTCTAAGTTCTCAGGAATCTTATTCAATCCAAAATGTAACATTTGAATCATGGAATTATGGTGAGCACTGGTATTCATCTGTCTTTAAAAAGATGATTTGTTCTTGGCTTTTCTTCAATTCTGTATGACTTGTGTAAAGGAAGTACTTCTTGTGGAGCAATACCAGCAGTGACTGTGCTGGATGAATGCATGGGTCTCTTTTTTTAGTGGGGGAAAGCAGGGGATTGGCAAGAGTGAAACCTCAGCCGTGTCTGCTCTGGAGATACAAAGTGCTGTCGTTCTTATGCAGGATGGTATCTGACACCAACCTTTAAGAACTGACATGGGAATATATTACATCTTTATTATTTATTACAATACATCTTTAAAAACAAATACTCCTGGCTAGGAGTTCTTTCTGGCTAGACTTAAACCTTAAAAGTTAGCTTCTGATAGAGACCAGATACAAACACTGATCAAAAATGCCTTTTATTTATTTCTTGTGTGTGCTATTGAGCCTGATATATTTAAAGGTCATCAATTAGTACAAGTTGTTAAGAAGTGTCATATTGGCATTCTGTGAGGTCTTTACATTATTATTATATTCATTAATTGTTTTATTCTATGCTCAGATTTGTAACTGAAGTGTTTTTTTCCTCATTGATTCTTTATTTTCTAAGAAATCCAGCAGCTGTGAGTCATGACTGTACTGATAATTTTGGATCTATGGTTAAACATTTTCCTTAACAATGGAGATCATTAATGAAAAGATGCCTCACTATTTTGATACTCATAGCTGATGCATCAAAATAGTTATAACTTGCTTTGAAGTGAACATGAAGGTTGTTCTTGATACCTCTTTCCTTTTTTCTTTCTGCTTTGACTGTGAGGGGGAAGTCGTGCACAAATACACAAAGTTTAAAATTAAACACGAGTAAACAAAAAGCACTGACATTTGCTTGGCATAATGTTACATGGTACAAAGTTTTTACTGGAAACATCATCTGAAAAATGGTTATCTTGAAATAAATAACCTCCTCAAAAACTTCACTTTTCAAAGTCCAGGAAACTTGGATTTCTTTGATCTGCATTTGTCGTTGATTTGACAGTGTAAATTAAATGCTCTAGAAGTAAACAGAAAACTTCTTGGAGAGGAAACAGTGACACAGTAATAGTGTTAATAAATCTCTTCAAAGAGAGGAAAACTTAAGCTGCTTGGATAAACAAAGTTAATGCCAGAAATAAAATGGTCATTGGTGGTAGAGAGGTGTTCTGAAACACAAATATTATAAATTAGCAGAAGATTACCTTTCATATTAAACTAGCACTGGCAAGAAGACCAAATGTCTTCACAGTGAAGTAATCTCCAATCTGTTATTCTGCTGGCAGATGTTAGTGAAACCTGTATCTATACTGAGACTGCTCAGACTGCTCACTTGGCTTCTCTGTAGGAAGAACTGTAGGCAGCACAGACTGATGACAGAATCTCCACTGGGAAGGAATTCATGGGAAAGACTGAGAAGTGACTTTTGTTGTCCCTCAGCCTTTTTCAATAAAGACATCTGCTGTAAAGTGCAGAAAACTACTGGCTACCAAGTGGCTCCTGAGCTCAGCTTGGCTTCTCAAGTGAAAGTTTAGGACTTGGGTATGAAATTGTGATTATTGCAGAAACTTTGTCCCAGCTTTCCATAAGGTTCCTAGAACTAGACTTCTGTCGCTTATAAGATCCTTTCTCATGAGCTAATTGGAAGGAGATTTCTGCAGGTAAAATGCAATGAACTTCACTTCATTTGGGTAAGGCTCCAAACCCAGGTCATGGCCCAGTGTAGCTGCTCTGAGCACCGTAATATTGCCATCTGGATACAAACTGAATTCTTTCCCACACTCCAAATGTTGTTTAACTCATACAGGCCACTGTTATCCTCAGTCATGCCAGGACATTTTGTGGGAGGCTATCTTGCGTGGGCTCAAACAGTGCCAAAATGTATATTAATAGATAAACAGTTCAGTTACTGCTGCTAGGGCCCACAGCCAAGCTCTGCTTAGTTCACTGGAGAAAACAGTAAGTGCTCTTAAGAAGTTAAAGGGTTCTCTTACTTCATGGGACCTGGGAGGGCCTGTCACCCAGGTGATACTGTAGGTAAAAGAAACATACAAAAGGCTTCTCAAGTAGGCCAGGTCTTCAAGAATTTTCTCACTCAGCTGATGTAATCGGGAATCAATCTGATTTACTGTTTTCTTTTTTTTACCTAAGGTTCACAGCTTTATTCTTCCAACTTTCTTTACCAAGAAAATTCAGGTGGTCTGCTTTTCCTGCCGTGACTTCTTTAGACTTTGGTGTAGATGCGAAGAAAGATTTTTAAAAAACAAAAGCATTTATACAAAAAAGACATGAGGGTTTTTGAGGGGAAGTACGTGTAGCTTTATATAGGGCATATGCTGAGGCCAAAACGTCATATCAAATGGTATCCACTGTCATTCCAGGCTTATGCAGGGCAGACAGAAATGGTCACTGACTGTGACCAGTTACAGCTTTATTTTCCTATTCATAAGCAGGCAAGGTTTGTCTTTATCCACATATTTTTACTAGATTCTGATTAAGAATGGCAATTTTTTTATGCACAACAATAAGACAAGATTCTTTGCCTGCCCACTGTCCCCACCTGAGAGACAGAATCTGCTTCATCCATGATGACTAGCTCTTCAGAGACCACGTGATTCAATATGCCATCCTCTCAAAAGTGGGAAGAAAATCTTGATGACATTTGCCTTTTATTTCTGACATCTGCAGGAGGGATGTGTTTTACTATGGTACAGATTTCTTACTGGAGTGCATCAAAGCTACTGAGAAAGGGTATTACTTCATAATAACTTCATATACTATCCATAATTGCTGTCTGGTCCACAGATGCACAAACAGGTGGTCTTAGGTTTCAATCAAGTGCTTCATGAATGTTGTATTTCCACTTGATGTATATAAGAACAGAAGCCTGAACAGGTTGACCTGTTCAAACAAATAGTCTACTCAGCTTAACAAGGATGAGATGACTTATGGTCTGTACAACCAACACAGCATGACTGGGTTCTTGCCCTTCAGAGATTTACTTTTTTCAGTTGGATGAGGCTCCTAATCTGACAGTCCCTATGCTAAAGAGGGGTCTATGTGCCAATCAGCAGCCTGTGTGTTCTCTGGAGGGAAGAGTGAGGCGGTCCAAGAGAACTCACCCAGGCGGGCTCTCAGCTCACGGCCTGCCCTGCAGCTGCTGCCCTCTCATCTGACGTGTCTTTCACCTCCCCTGTCCTGGCAGAGAACTTGGGCACATGCTTGCCACAGCTTGCATTTTCACCCATCGAGCCCTGTAAGAGGGTTTGCAGTATGGGATTCTGAGACATGCTACTTTGTGTCTGTCCTTCTCATTTAAACCAGCTTTTTTTTGTTTTGTTTTTCAGCAGAAGGGAGAGTCCTTTGTTAAACAGGTGTTAGCAAGCACTTAATTACAGAAGCATTTAGGAGAGTCTGCAGCTTCCATTAAAAATAGTCTTTTTTTCTCTCTTCCATGCTTACAGTATACTGTTACCTACTGCTTCTGCCTGCTTTCCTGAAACCCAGCAGATACTGTTCTGTATGTGACTTGCTTTTTTTGTTTTCTTGTGTAAAAGCAAAACGTTCTTTTCTTAAATTGAAACCCTTCCTACTCAAAGACACAGGAGTTCCCTGGGGCAAATATACTTTATCATGATTTAATAAATAAATATTTGTTCAAATGTCCAGCAGGATATTGCAAAAAGAACTACAATGTTCCTGCTTGTGCTCAAGTATGTTACCAGTGCCACCAATAATTTTGTATGTTGCTAAATATCTCACAGTACACTGTCAAATTAACTTTCTATTTACAAGATTATATTGGCTTCCAAATGGCATCGAGCTCTGTAAAAACAACGTTAAAATATGCAAAAGGATCAAAAGATGAATATCACAAAAGTACAGGCAGTTCACACTGTGGTAAATAATTTTCAGGAAAAAAAATTGCTAAGCATTGTGATTCAAATAACATTACAGCTCTGGAAAATATATTCATGTCTGTCGGGGCTATTTTACAGCACTAAATAATGTTTAAATCTGTTGTTTTTACTAAGCACGTGTTTATTCCTCAGGGTAGAGTTCAGAGAAATTATCAAATATTTTAGAATGCATTGATGTTTTTGTGCCAGCAGTCGCAGGGTGATATCTTGGCCCTATTGAAGACTATAAGACTCCAACTGTCTTTATGGATGCAAGCCTGGTGTAAGGGTGTTTTCATCTTGTTCTCCTTGGCATCACACAAGGCTGTAGCCTCCACAGTGCTAATGTTCCAAGAAATCCTATCACCAATTTAAAGCTCTACTTGGAGCACAAGCTGCTCTCTTTCCTAGGCCAAATTTCTTTTGACTTCAGTGGGAGGAAAGCCGCAGAAGGCACCAGCAACAGTCTACTCTGCAGGATATGTTAAGCCTAATGAAAATAGTTGGTATTGTTTCAAAGACCTAGCTTCTAGTTACCATATGTTAATGGTGTAGCATAACAGTTCTATTAAACAAACAGAGAAACCTCTGTTCTGACCTGGTAGCTTGTAGAAAGGCTTAAATCAATATTGTATTTAAAAACAAAAACAAAAACAAAAAAAACCCTGTTTGGCTGAATTCCTGCTGTTTCAGCTGAGGGACCTACGGCGATGTGCACCAAATGAAGGTCTGCTGCCTTTCCCTTGCAAGGAAAATTCCTAAATCCACTGCTAAAGCATTGCTATTGGAGATGACCTGGATTTTTTGTGAAATGCTGGTCTGAAAGGTGACACAGCAGATCATACCTTCATGTGGTAGGCTGCTGTGAGAGAACTGGGGGGAAAACGAGTTGTTCTCTCAAAGGACTTCAAAAGAAAAATGAGAGGGGAAAAAAAAAAAGAAAAAACCCAACAAACAAAACCCCCACACCTCTCAATAGACGGACAGGCAAAAAAAATGGGAACAATGTTCTATTTTAAGATTACTTGCTCAGCTTCCAGAAGCTTATCTATAGGACAAGAAAAGGAATATGACTTGTAGTGTATATAATAAAATTCAAGAAACTTCACTGAAGGTAGTGCTAAATGCACTTTTTTTTTTTTTTTTCAGAACTGCAAAGACCTGTTCAGTGCTTTCAGCAGAGTTCTATCTTTTGTGTGTATATATGTTATAAATATAATTCCTGACTATATGAACAACTCAATGCAAAGCAGTGATGGATGAGCATGAGCAAGCTGAGGCTGTGGAGTGGATGCTCTGGTGTGCTGAGCTGTAGTTTCTGTTGTTTTCAAGTAGGGCTAACATCTTGAGCTACTCGCATATAAGGAGCTTTTTGCCTGCACCAAAGAAATATAAAGATGCTATCATGACAACACATTTAGAATACAGAAAAACTACTTCTGCTTCCTTGGAGATTTGGCTTTAAGTGGGCTATTAAAGGAAATGAGGCTGCTGGGATCTCAGTGCAAGCCTCCAGCTGGCTCTTGGATGCTGAGCACGTGTGGCAGATGGTGGGGGCACACAAAGCCCCCTGCTCTGCTCACACCCAAGTCTCAGTGATGGGAGCAGTGCTGCTCCACCAGGACAGAGCAAAGGGCCAAGTACTGTAGGAGGAGCAGACCCTGAACAAGATTTAAACATCTGTGTTGCACCAGCATCTGAGACATTAGTGATGTATCGCATTGGGTTTGAACAAGTGAACAACTTGAAAACTGGACACTGGCCATAAGAGACTGCAGCTGTGCAAGCTGGAGTTACTGCTGTATGTACTTTGATTGCAAGGGCTGCTAAAGGAGAACAAGCTAAATGGTCCCTTTTGGCATGAAACCCTAGCTGTCCTGAGATCAATGGCCACAACTAGGATGTTCTCAGGGCTTCAACCCAGATATTTCTCCATGGCACTCTGCTTGCCCTGCAGTCCACAGGTAGAATGCCCCTGGTCACTGGGTGTGCGGGGTATGGTACGGTGACTGAAAGCTGTGCTGCAACCTCTCTGCTTCTGTGCCTGCAGCAGTGACTGACAGCAGGACACCCACGGACAGTGAGGTACTGCACTGCACATATGGCACTGCACAGAGAAAGACCAAATGAGATGCAGGGGGAAAAAATCAGGAAAGGATGAGGGATACAAACAGCAAGCGATAACACTTCCATGTAGGAAACCTGACTGCAGCTGGTTAAGACAGTTTTCGCTCTGTTCCAATTTTATTCTATAGGCATCTTCCACGTTCAGTCAAAATGCCAGGTTCTTCTTCTCTCATACAGTACTAAGAAGGAAAAGTGTAGAGGAGCATGATGAACATCAGCTCTTGGCAGCTAGTAAGCGATGACATAAATTGCACTTACAGCAATCTCTAAGTATAGTTACTTTTAATTTATTTAAAAGAAAAATCTATTTACTGCAGGAGTACGATGTTGGCATGTGGGGCTATACTATGTCAATTCCTTTAGCAGCGCAATGCTTGTAACTTCAGGCGCTGCTTTGTGTATCTGGATGACAAATTGTAACTGTTGGTGATCTCTGCTGATAACTTCAGCTGAACAGAGCTTTATGTCTGTAAGGAACTGTAGCACCTGTTACCAGTGTTACTAAAAATCTAGAGGAAGAAATAAGAAAACACAAAGCAAGCTGTTGCAAGTAGATGCCTCTAATAGATAAAACCAGATCAGATTGAAGACTATAAAGATGAGATGACACCCATTTATCTTATGGCTTCCTAAGGTTGTTCATCCCATCTGTGCTAACAGAATTGCTGCGAGATTTCAGAGATGGTTGTGGTCTAAAGCAGATGGAGGTGAAAATGTATTTCTAGTAGACCACTTCATAATGTAACACAGTAACTTTCTGTCCGTTTATGGTGATCTCTACTCCAATGGCACTTGCTGGTCTCACGCTGGTTTAATGCTCTCAGAGGAGGTACTTGTGCCAGCACGGTGGGCAGTGGAGGGGATGTGGGTCTGCCTGCTCTTCTGGTCAGCCCTCGCCCAGCACCTACCGGTGCCCCCACTGCAGCCCACAGCCCCGGGCAGCTGGCCCTGAGCCCGCGGCTGTGCACCAGCAGCAGGGTAGAGCCAGTTCCTTTCTGTAGCGTTGGACTTCACGCAAGTTTGTCTCCGTTTCATTGCTTGCAGAGGGCACCCTTTGATTACGCCCTTATTGTTGTTCTGCGCAGGACGTGAGAATGTGGAGATTTGGAAAAGCAGGAGGGATTATTATTATTTTCCTCTTGCTTCTGCCTCATCTAAGAGCTACGCAGGCTGCAGCGCAGCAGGAGCTGCATTTGTATGCTCTTTTGGTGAAAAGTTAGGGCTTGCAAACCGAAGCCGTCCAGGGCCCTGGGGGGCGGGCTAACAGCCTGCAAGCGGCCGCCAGCCGCGGTCCCGCAGCGGGAGCCCGAGCAGCCTTAGAAAACTTTTTCCCCTCTGGATATAAAGCACAATGGCTCAGAGTAGCGCCAGCGCTGCTCATGTAACCGGCTGTCGCGTCACGCGTGGCTGTAACTCTCCCCGTCCCCTGGCGGGCAATGGCCGGGACGGAGAGCGGCCGTGCTCCTCCTGCTTCCGCGCAGCCTGGATGCGGGCGCACGGAGCTCCCGCCGTCCCGGGCGCTTACCGAGCCCCGCGAGCCGCTCCCTCGGGCGGGACGGCGGCGGTCCTTCCCCACGCTGAGTATCGGCAGCTTTCGGTCAGCCCCGGCATCACCGCGGTCCCCTTACCTGCAGGTGAGACCAGCTCGCCTTCGCTGAGCTCCCCGGAGTCCGAGTCCATGCTGCAGGTATCGGCGGGGCAGGGAACCGAGGGCGCGGCTCAGGAGCGCCCGGAGCCGGGGAGCGAGCGACGAGCAGCGCCTGCCGCCGCCTCCTCCTCCTCCTCCTCCTCCTCTGCTCCCCGCCCGGCCGCCGCAGGCAGCACCTCGCTCCGTGCCATTGGCTGCCGGGGCGAGGGGACGGGCGGGCTCCGGGGAGGGGAGGGGATGGGATGGGATGGGATGGGAGGAGGAGGGAGCAGCGAGGGAGCGGTCTGCATCCCCGTTACGCGAGTTTGCTGCCGTCCGGCTGCGGCTTCAGGGAGGTGGGCCGGGGGCTGCCCGACAGCTGCGGCCTCCCGCTCAGCTGGGGCCCTGGGCTCAAAACGGGACCGAACTGACAGCGCTCTGCCCTGCTTGCTACCGTAACTTGTCTTTCCCCTTTCTGTTCTCGTGGGCATCCCCCGGCTTTCGGTCACCGCTTTCCCTTCACTGCTCCCTCCCCTTGCCTATCCCTGTTTCATTATCTTTGCCATCGGTAAAAGAATAACAGAGGCCAACAGAGATGTGTCACTTCTCGTTTCTTAGCGAGTGCCCAGCAGAGTACTGGAGAGGTGAATGTGGCAGCTGCTGGTGGGCTGTTTGCCAGCACCATTTGGTGAATGAAAGCTGTGTTGGAAGATTGCTTTCAACTCTGAGCATGGAAACTGTAGTTGAGATGCGGGGTGCTTTGCCGATGTCCCACAGCCTGCTGCAGCCTTCTGCCATCTCGTAGACCAGGTGGTTGTGGCCATGGGTTTGGTTCTAGTGAGTCTGGGACTCCAGCAGGTTTCTTTCCCTGGCCACTCTTCTACTCTCCTCGCTCTCCTGCAATTACAGGCCAAATGTATCTTTAATTCTCATACAGAAGTCACAATAAGACTTCTTTTATAACTGAGAACCAAATACTGCCCTAAAACAGACTCTGTAGATCTATTTGTGTTGTAGATAAGTTGCACCATGAGGGCCAGCCAGTGCCATGTTTGCAGACTACTGCAATCTCCAGCCAGGCACTTATTCCTATAGCTGTAGAACACAAATCTTTCTTTCTTTTTTCTGTAATTCATAGAAGTATATGAGTTGGAAGGGACCTTTAAAGGCCATCCAGTCCATCCAGTCCAATCCCCTGCAATGAACAGGAACACCTACAGGTCCATCAGGTGCTCAGAGCCTGTTCCTGCCTGATCTCAAACAACTCCTGGGATCGGGCACCCACTGCCTCTCTTCCAAAACCATGTGGATCTTTGTGTTGCTGGGGATAGTAATTCTCAAACAGTGCTTTAAATCTGCATGTGTGAGGTTACCTGTTGTCATCAGGCTGTGCCTGATGTTCTTGATAAACATGAAGGCTTTTCTCTGTTTTGTGTGTACCATGACAAAAGGTTTTCCAGGCTGAACCAAGAAGCCCTGCCAAGTTTGTTTCAGTGATGCATGATTACTCCGTGCTGTGCAGGTATAAGAATTACAGTTTAGTTTTGATTAAATGAGAACCTTTTAATGGAGCCAGACTTTGCCTTATAGCTGCAGGTGAATCCTGGTATGCTCCTTGGCCATCTGACCTGTCTGAGCTTGAAGAAGCAGCAGACCTGGAGCTTCCTGGCCCTGGAATGCACACACATCAGTATCCTGAATTTCAGTGCTTTGCAGGGTTTAACTGTATGAAAGGCTCGTTTCTATTTATTATTTTACAAATTTTGAAGATGATCTTCAATGTTTAGAGTGAGAAGTAGATGTAAAACAGTTTGGCAAGTTGCTGTCAGATTCTGGGCCTGTGATATTATGAGAGTGCCTTTGTTTTCAGTTCCATGGAAACAAATTTTGACTTTTGTTTGTAATTGCTTTCATTAAACTGTAAGTGGTATTGCAAACACTGCTGATTATAGTGCAGTAAGTTAGTATAAAGAAAAACATTGGAATTTTAGTGATTCTGTGATTGTACTGCAGATTTTGCATTTGCTTCTCAAAGTGTGTGCACATCACATCGATTACAGGGAATCTACTAGCATGATGTAAATGACATAGCAATAGGAAAATGCTGAGATTAAGTCAAAAGATAATCAGAGATATCACAGCAAGAACAGAATCTGAGAGCTGGGAAGGGTTTAATCTGTGTATCTCTTCTGTTTTATTTATTTGCTTTTTATTGGTAGGAGTGGAAATTAAAAGCACTCCCCCAGTGAAGTAGTACAATAATTTAAGGCTAATGGGAAGAGTAGGTTTGTATTTAAAATCAATTTATTTTCCGGACTGTTTTTGATTAAGTGATGTTCCAGCAGTAATTTCCAACCCTCACAAATTCTGGGTGAGGTAAGCAAAGCAGGGCAGAAAAGCAAAACACCAAAATGATTTTTGCAGGGGCGTGCAATGGTGGAACACATCCTGCCCAAAGAGGGTGTGTGTACTGCCTGGTACAGCGTGCTCTGAGTCATGGAATGAGACTGATGCAATGCAGCTGTCTGTGCTTCCAAGGTATGCTAGGCAGTGGCTTTACCCAGCTTGGTGTGGATTTTTGTTACCATCACATTTAGATGTTAAGCTTTGAATTTTCACACCTCTCTGCCCCTGGTCATTGTTCAGCTGGTAGAGGGACAGATCAGTTTTCGTGATCCTATGAAATACAAAAGTGCTCCTGTGTTTGCCTGGAATATTTCATGTGGAAACCAAATCCCACTTGTTTTAATTCTTGTCCTTTAAAAGAAAGTCCTAATAAATATTGTGATGGAAACGATATAACTTAATATTGTCGTGCGTCAGACTTGTGATATATACATTGGGCATTCTCATTTCTACGCTGTAATTACTTTCTATTCCATGGCAAATGTTACTTCAATATTACTTTCCCTTTTTATTGCTGCTGACTGTAAAGCAGCTATTGAAGTCTTCAGCCATAACAGAATGAGCATATTGTTTCATTTCAAAACATATGGTTAGAATTCAGTTTCTCCCTCTGCCTGCCCAGCAGAGTCCAGTGCTTGGCTTAACATGTGACCTGGAAAATTCCATATGCTTCGAGCCCTGAGCCTCAGAGTTTCCACCCATTGCAATACTGGTGCAGAGAACACACAATGTTTACTGACAGCAATATGCATACTAGTTAGGTGTGGATTAAACTAAACCTCACATGGAGGAAGTTGAGGTCTTGTGTTTTTTTTTGGTTTTTTTTTTTTTTTTTTGCATTTAGTATAAATGATGTATATTCATAATAATATTTAGTGCTATAAACTAAAGAACTGCCTGTAGCTCTGTGACCTCCCTTTATTACCAGGGTAAACACAAAGGTAAACACATCCTTTTCAGGATGTTTAGGAACTAAAATGTCTTTTGTCAAGGCTCATTTAATACACTTATCAGCAAATCCCTACAAACACAGCTGACCAGGGGAGCTGGCAGCAGAGCTGATGGGAGCTGCCCCAGGTGTTACAGGTACTCCCAGTGACACCATGCTGTCTGTTGTGGCGGTGTTGCTGCATGGCCCCTCCATTCATATTTCTGTTCCATCTGGTCTTGATCTTCACTCCATATGGAACTTATCTGAAATCCTTCTCATTGTATCTGAGTGCTGGATATCCGCCTGAAAAAAACACAGATCCTAAAAGCTCCCTCACTGTTCTATCTGCAAATCATGCTTACGTGCTCGTACAATTTTGTTGTATTCTAAATACCTGTGTAGCCCAGCTACAGTAGTATCTATGTATTTATCTTACAGGACTGTTGTGAAATATGGAGAATGGTATTATGATATGATTTTTAAGTCATGTGTGATGCACAAGGTTCTACCTTTATTTTTGAGCCCAACCTGAACTCTTAGATTTTCAGTTTCTGCTCAGTAGAAAGCTGGCAAGCTGCCTCTATGCCTGCCTGCCTAACATTTCCTCTTGCAAACTGAGCCTTACATCCTACCCCATCAAGCAGACTCTAATTTCCCTCCATCATTAAATCAG
>JAPSGF010000010.1:9886585-9957950 GCA_035772895.1 Perdix hodgsoniae
CCCCATACATCACCACCTTTATGTTTCTCTTACCTGTTCTAGGCTGTGAAGACACAAGGATAGGATTAAATCTTTTTGGCTCTACGTGTAGAAATGTAACATCGTATGCTTTGATCTCACAGATTGCTTTAATAGTATTTAGATATTTAGCATCAAGGATGTGGTATTTGTAGTATTGATTCCTAATGCTTTCCTTCACAACTTGTGATAATGCCTTTTAAGTGCTCCTTCTACAAAGTGTATTCAACAGAGCTGCATCTGCCACAGTCTGATATACTCATGGAAAATACTGTGTAATGGTCACCTTCATTAAATGGATACTTACATGTTGACATCACAGGGAAACCAGAAACAACCTGAAATCCATCTACATAATGACTGGCAAAGTATAATTACCAGTACCAAAGACTGGTAGTTTCTCTGTCAGTACTTCTGTCATCTCATGAACTACCAGATTCTTACTAATGTCTAGAAGCCAGCCAGCGTGTGTATGTGTATACAGTATACATATGTGTGTAGATTGCTCCAAAAATTTTAGAACTATTTATTTTAGTTTAGTTAATTTAGTTAATTTAGAACTAATTATTTTAGTTCTATTGGAACTAAAATAGATACAAAAAGGACAATAACATTATTTGATAGAGCAGATTTTCATCTACAAAACGCTGTTTCTACATTGACACCATCATTAGCTGTGCATTTTCACAAGCAGTGAACAAGAGTCTGCATGTCGCACTCATAAAAAAATAAAAATAAAAGTTGCATGGCTGTGTGGTGGGGCATGGCTTGTCTTTCATATTGTTGTCACCACTGCTGAAATGCACCGCCTTGCTGTGCTCACATTGTCTGTTTGGTCTCCATAAATGGGCAGTGAGTGTTGATGAATGTCGATGGATGCTGTTTTTATCCCCCATGAAGGAATTAAATTCCATCCCTATGCTTCATGTGCACTATCATGTCAGATGCCATTTTGTCAAACTTGCCCCTCAGCTGCCTTTTGTCACATGTCAGCAAAATGTAATGGAATATTCTGGGGAGGTTCAGCCTCTACTGCCATACAACCACCATCTGCCTCTGCCATGATGGGTTAACATAATTAAATAGGAGGCTTTACTTTTGGAGCAGCTCTCCTACATTTGTGCGCATTTGTAATTAATTGTAGTTGCAACAATACATCTGTAGGTAATCTGCAAATTCAGATTGCAAACTTAGAATTCAAATATTGAACAAGGGGACTGTACTTCAATTCTTACTCATGTGTCATTAAACACTCAAAGATCTGGAGTTTTGACTCTTCTCATTTAGACAGTCTGCATACATCCTATGTCGGGGAGAGAAATTCCAAAGAGTGCAGTATTTTTTTGCCTGTATATATCCCTATAGTAAGGGATGCAGGGCATCAGTTCTGAATACTTAATGGGTGTATTTTTAGCAATTGGACTTGAATTGTGTTCTACCTTGGTTATGTGGACTTAAAGAAGAGCTGAGGGTGCAGTCACAGCCAGACTGCATCCTGGTACTGGTGTAAAACTATGCTGTGGCATTTCTTGGTGCACTGGATTTAAAGCTGGGGCTGAAACTTAGCTTCAGTGTGAAAAGAAATAAGGTAGATGTTGGAAAAATACTTTTCTTTTCCTGGTTTTATTTGCACTGAACTGCATTGCTCTTGGTAGGTTATCAAAAAGAATGACTTTATCAGTTGATATTTTTCACCTGTCTAAAAATAGACTGAGCCCATGGGTTGATGAGCACAAGTTTAGAAGAAACAGCAAGAAGTTGATCAGATCCAAGTATCTTCCTCTTCCCTAAAACTGTAGGCTATTCTTCTCTCGTGTTATAAAAAGATTTCCATCAAAGCTGAATGACATAAATGTTCATGTCCAATCTTTGACTGTTGGATTCGTTGCTTTTCTATTCCCTTGAAAAGTAGGATTTTGCTTGTAGATTATGGCTTTCAGTATCGAACCTTAATTTGAATTTCCTGAGCATTTTGTATTTTTGTACTCCTTTAGTGATTATTGTTATTAAGATCCTTTGCCATTATTTTGAGGGATGGTAATTCTTTCTGTGCTTAGAAGGATGCCCAGCTGGCAAATCATCTCTGCAGTTTGCTTTAGCTTAACAAATTCTTTCATTCATAACGTTCCATTCTAAGTCACGAAAGAAATGAAAGCTATTTTCTGGAAGTGAAACTGCACCTGTTAGTTCTGTTGGTGGAAAAAGTTCTGATGAAACAATGAGCAAATCACATTGGTTAGGCCATGACTTCTCTGTTTTCATGGCCAGGAAGTGGGCTATAATTATTTCAAAGGTCTAATAAACTAGATGCTTATTTAGCTTGTGATTTAAAATTTTGTTATTGCTGATCTTAAGTGATTAAATTGACTAGCCAGAACATGAACTTTCTTTCTGCTTTCTCTATTCTAGGTTGGGAAAATAAAGACCCTATTTTAAGGGAATCACTTGAAAATACTGGAGGGAATGGGCTTTGTTTTGACCTCATTCAGATGTTATCTAGAGAAAGCCAGTGGAGAGCTGCCAGTTAAAATCAGTTTTCCCTCTACTACTGTATATTAATTTTAATTTTTGATGTGGTTGCTGAAGTTATTTTAATGTCACATTCCTCTTCTTTCCGCGTTTTGTTGGGTTTTGTTGTTATTACCAGGGTTGCTTATCTGATTGCTACATTTAACTATTGATCATGGCTAAGTTGCAAGTAAAATACAGTTAAGGCAGCAACAGATGCTGCTTGTTGCTGATCTGTGTTTCAGCAGGCTGTGAAAGTGTTTTCAGCTTCTAGCCAGTAAGGTGGGTCATTCTTGTGTTTTCATCCTTGATTTCAAATTATGTGTAGGAGGAGGATTCCACAACTTCATGATACTCTGAGAAAGCAGAGAAAATTTTGTTGCTAGGAGACTGTGGAGGACCTATACTGTACTCTGTTCAGAATGGTTTTGTATACTGTTACTTTTTCAAGGTTTTTTTGTTTGTTTGTTTTACACATAAGCGAATAACAAAGTATTTTTGTTCATTTTTCTGTACTGCTTTCCTCTATTCAACTGAGATAAAAGAAACCATCAAACATTTCATAGCGTTGTGTTTTGGAGGCTAATGTTTATTCACATCATAGTATTTTCTAGACCTCTTAAATTACTACAATCTGCTGTATGGTGCTTTCTCACACAGACAAAAAAAATAAAAATATCCAAGATCTGCAAAGGATTGCACATTTAATTTTATGGCCCTTCTCAAGTTAGATATTATCAGAAGTCTTAAAGTATGTAGCAATTTGCAGCTGTCCAGATGTGGTGCTCCTTTGTGCTGAGTGCTGTCATTCTCATTTTAGAGTCATCTGACTTTTCTACATGTTGGAATGATAACAGAATCAATGTGGGGGATTTCAGTCCAGGAATGATACACCTGTGACTGAAACAGCAAAATAATAGTTGAGATCAGGCTTGGTATAGAACTTCTGATGAACACTGTAGCCCCCTTCCAACTAAAGGTTATCATAGGTGCTGTTTTTGTGCATGTGGAACAGTTCACAGACGACCATGGAATTTACTGCAAGTAGTACAATGTTAATAGACTTGTTTGTGGTTTCTGATGAACTTGATGTGACTTTAAGCACAGTATGGAAACATCTTCATTGGACATTGCGTGGACATTACTTCACGACCATTTCTAAGAGCATGGCAAAAGGCATTCTGCTAGCCACCTATCTATAAATAACTAAATATTATCAACCCAGACTTTAAATTGCATTTTATGGGTTGTTTTAGGAACATGCAACATAAGCAATTAGATTACATGTAGTCCTACAACATTCCCAGTAAAGAGAATGAAATTACATAGAAACTTGCTGTCCAGACCACTTCCAGGTGAATTATTTCTCCTGCGTACACATTTGAGGGATGCAGTGTACCTTTAAAATAATATATGAATGTCTTGAATTCAACTCATACAGTAGTGCAGTGTGAGGATAGACAGCATCTCACTGGGAATACTCAGCATGTAAGCAAAACCTGAAGAGGTGATGCTGTGTTTCAAGATATGAGAATGCAAGCCCTCCTTCTCTGTGCAAGGCTAAGAAGCCCACTTCATTCCTGAGATTGGAAGTAAAGCAACAGATTTTGAGTAGCATCCAGGAGCTGGTTATATAACCACACTTTCAGTTCTGTGTCCGTGGTTAAAATGAGTAGCAAGCTTAGGCACTGTGGATTCATTGTGGACATCACAAGCCTAAGGGCAGATCAACGGCTGCAACAGGTGGTATAATAAAAGAATATGAAGAATGATGGTAAGACGTCAAAAGGTCTACAAACATAAATGCTGCAGGAGAATATCAGGGACCAAAGCAAGCATGGTAGTTGATGAGCTAAAAAAATAATATTCCCACTGCTTTAAAGAACAATTGTTCACAGGAATTCGCACATAACAAACCTCAGCTCAAATAATGAGACCACATGCCCCTAAACTGCCTATACAGAACCTTTTAAAGCCAGGTACCACGCAGCTCTAACAGCGTACCGCGTATTTCAAGAGAAGGATCTATATAGAACACGATGTTGTCCAGGAGTTAAAAATGTTTTATGTGGGGTAAAACTGGACCTGAAACCTTGGTTGTTTGTTAATTTTTTTAAATGAAGGATTAACGAGTGAACTCCAATGAGTTCTCAGAGTGTGTGAGTTCTAAAAAGCAGCGTTCAGCACTGTCAGAGAGGTGTGGACCCTGTGGTGGTGCTGCTGCTTCACAGCATCACAGGGCAGGAGTGAGGACTGATTCCGAGTTTGCTGAGGCACTGTTGCAGTCAAATGATGTGAACTACAGGAACCAGCAGGGAGATGTTCTCCTTGGTTAAGTGTTAAGTACAGCTTGAATTTTTTTTTTTCCAAAGTTAAGGATGGATTTTAGAAATGAAAGCAGATGTAAGAAACGTACAAGCATGGTGCCGTACATAATGCAGGACTGTGCTGAATACCAGCAAGACTTATTCTAGGATAGCAAATTCAGTTTCAGAAGTGGACTTCTGTTTAAAGTGAGATTGTCTTAATGTGGAGAAAAATACATGCTGTGTGAAAAGGCAACCTTACGAAGTGCTGGACAAAGAATGTGTGGGCTGGATTTAAGCAGTCCATTTGTTATATCTGTGCCACATGCTATGGTAAAAATCCTGAAATACCTTATGTAATGACTCATTTGATATTAAGATGTGTCAGTGTTCATAAACAATGCTGTTCATCTTGTGTATGTGCAAGTGTAGGTGGAAACTGGAGTTCTGGTTGTGATGACTCAGCCTTTATTCACTGTTTCTCTTATTTCTGATTTATAGAGAATGTCTCTCCTTTCCTGTGCACTTAGATAGTCAAGTCCTGGGGTGGAGCAAGGACTGGAATATGGTTGTTTTTTGGAATAATCTCGAGAGTGTTTCAGATATTTGGTTACTAAAACCTCAACCTCCTGTTGTAGGAGGTGATGTTTTTGTTTGCTCATGTTTCTTCACTCCCTTTATTGGTAATCTACTCAAGATAATTAGGAAGTTTTACCAGCTCCTTTTTCAGACTTTACCTGTTATTATTAACTCACTTTTATAGGTATAGCTAAGAGGAGTATGCCTTTTATTAATTTCATATTCTGAAAAAAAAGGATTCTCATTTATCTCCCCAGAGTACTTCGACAGCTGATGGCCAGTTGAGATGCAGTGCAGAGTGTTTGTATAAAAATCAAGGGAAAAAGAGCAAATTGTTTTATTAGCACCTCAGGCCTTGGTTTCTAAATTGGTATCTATCCACATTTCCAGCATTTTTTTTTTCTTACTGTAGAGCTGTAGCTGTATCACTTATAATCTTAAGACTGTAATTTCAGTAACCTTTCAGCTGACACAGCCTCCTTTGGTGAGGTACGAACATGGTGTGTTACCTTGTAATAGTACCAAGTGTGGACTTGGCCGGTGCAGGATCTAAACTGCTATTGACTTGCAGGCTGCAGGCACTAAGCATAGCCAGCAGATGGAGAGCTGAAACATACTGCTTAAAGCTGAATTTCAGCCATCCGTTGCAGACACAGTGTGCCAAGTGCGTTGGTACGTGGATGGAGTTGGGCTGCCATTTTGTCTTTTGCTGATTTCCATTTTGTTCTGATGTCTTGCACTCCAAACAGGAGCAACAGAAGAAAGATGTGTGTGATACCCCTCAGGTTTTCCCCTTCTCTCCACCATGGGTCTTCTGGATCCATTCTCTTTCTTTTTAGCTGGTCAGCTATCCCAGCTTGCCTTTTCCATGGATGCTTACAGCCTACCTGTAGATTCTTCTCCTTTTGTGCCTCTTTAAAAAACCTGTTATTCAAGGCATTAAGAATCTGCAGTGAAATCCTGAGCATCCATATGACCTACTGATGTTTAGGACAAATGATTGCTCAGAATCAGGTGAGAGGGCATCTAGAAAGAAGGTATCATGACTTGTAATATGGCCATGCCAGCAACGTGAGCTCAGTTTGACCATGTTTTTCATAGCTTTGTAATGGTGTCCTAATGAATATTTATCATTATTTGTGAGACCCTATTTTCAGCAGTTGTGTATTATAGTAACAGATGACAAAATGTGCGTTTTAGTTTGTAATAGAATTGTCTCTATTTTAGCTGTTTATTATGATGGGGATGTCACTCCCATTGCATTGTCTGCCATAATAACACAGCTGGAGTATTGGTAGGCTAGCAAGTTTCAAAGCATATTTGATTAGTTTGTTTCTTGTCCAGATGAAGGTCTCTCAGTGGAAATGTTAACTCTTTGGACTGTACATTTGTCTTACAGAAGAGTTGAACACAGTTTGCTATGCTTCTCCTTTTAGCATTAGCGGCTAAAATAAAATTCCTTCAGTAACAAAACAATGCAAAAATATTTTCTGAAGAAGTATTCAATTGTATTAGACCTATATCTATTTTAAATCAGTTCAGATATTCTGTAAGTGTTGCTTTAAGGAATGCTTGTTAGATGTATGCACCATAAGAAAGCTGTATGTGACCCTTGTATAATGAAGTAGTGACTTATTTCGAATGATAACAAAGCCCTTTGCTCATGGCTGTGATCGTTCTTCACCTTCTCTGTATCATTACCACACTGGATTGATCAGAGAATTAGTAGAGATGGTTAGTGCTCATTATGCAAGCTTATGGCCTGAAGTTCTCAGCTGTTCTTCAGCTTTAGCCTCCTCTTTCAACCCTAGTGTATTAATTCAGTACACTTACAGGACCTAGAATACATTTCATGTTCTAGATATTCTTTCACTTGTATTGAACACTTAAAAAAACCAACCAACCAAAAAAACCTTCCCCCCCCCAAATTAAAAAAAAAAAAAAAAAAAAAAAAAAAAAACCACGCCAAAAACACTACAAACCCATAAAACAAGGCAGAATTGAAATGTTCATTAAAGTAAAAGCTTCAACCTAAGTTTCTGCCAACAGAAAGAACAGCTTTAAATAAACCCATCTTACTTTTGGGATTACTATTTCCCTTCTGCCAAATAGTGCAGTTGGCTTGAGGTTACATTTTTGGAAGAAAAAAACTTCTGGGGAAGGTGTTCAGTTTCAGTAAATGACATTTTCAGATGAGAAGATATTTTATTAGAAATTCACAATCAGCTCTACTACAAGTACAATGTTACATTGACTTAATGCTGTTTGATGGATGAAGCTGTAACTTTGCCTCTGCAGTGTTGATTTTGAAGCTTCAAACAAGAGCTTCAAAGTTCAGCCTCAGTTACATAAACTCATTGAAATTTGAGTGGAAAAAGAATGACTGATTCCACCTTTTTTCCAGTCTTTCTCTTGTTGTCTCTCTTTTTCTGCTTTTTTTTTTTTTTTTTTTTTTTTTTAAGCAAGTGTTGATTTTTGCTTTAGGAAAGTGTTCTGCAAATGCATTTTGGCTCTTAAAAAAATATTTGGAATTATTTGGAGCTGGATCTCATTTATCACTGACGCATTCCAAAGAGTTAACAAGGAACAAGTATTTCCCTTTTGTTCTGTATAATGCAGACCATTAAGTTTGTCGCTAAGTGACTAAGTCTCACTGCAGTGCACGTTGCATTACATCTGGTTTCATCTTACATTCTCTATTTAGAAATAGAAATCCAGCTGTTGCCATAATGAAGAAAGAGGGCTGTGCTGACATTCTCATTTTTAAAAAGTGCATTCTAGAGTACTTAAAGTGGGGACATCATTTCAAAATGATTGTCCTGGAAGAGCTTGCAGAAAGTGTTAGTAATATAACATTGCACCCAAGAACAGATGTCCATAGTAAAGACTAACTAAAATTGAAAGAAATTAACGCCCAGTTTTCTAATATGTATCAGTGGAAGCTCTTCCACAAATGGGGGCTCAAGCTGGGATGCTTACATCCCTTCCCGTTCATTTCTGAACAGAAAGGAAAACTATACAATAAAAATAGAAATATATTTTTTTAAAAAAGAAACAATCATATTGCTGTGTTCATTTCTATCCTTCAGCAGTTCCATCTGCTGATCTGTATTCTTTGCATAATTGCCAATGAGTTGAGCTCACCTTTAATCTCCGAAGCACAACTGTCATTTGCATAAATGCAGCATGTAAATGGATGCAATGTAATCCCAGTGCCAATTCCTGAACAATGTTACCTTTGATCTTTCCCTTATCATCTTGTTAACATTTCATTTCAGTTAAATCATTTTAACACAGTAAGACTTGGAAAACTAGGAAGATTAGGTAAGTGATGTCAGGTTTGGCCTGTTCTGCTTTAAAAAGAGCTGAAGAAAAGTTGGAATCAAGTCAAGGCCACTGTATCCAGTCCCTGAATTATTGTGAGTAGTTTTGCATGTACTAACTCTGTGGAGCTATGGGTTTTCAGTTCCTCACAGTTCAGAAAGAAATCCATGTTACATGATTATCATCCAAATCTCTTCTTGAACTATCCTGAGCCAATCCAGCAATGTCAAAGACAGTTGCAAAAGAAAAGTAAAGATAAATTAAACCTCTTCCTCTCCCCCCTCCCCCCCCCTTTTTTTTTAATGTGTAGATTTTTACCAACTGATTGACTTGGTGTGTTTGTGTGTCAAGAATGTGATTTAAAGATCATATATTTCTGAACTAACCTGAGATTTTGTTCTTGAAACAAGGTTTATTGAAGAGACCTTTCAGTCTCTCAAAAATTATGATTCCTTTGGTGAGTGCCATGCATTAGTTATGGTTCTTTCTCATCCAGAAAACAATGGATCAATTATATCAATTATTTTAGTCCTGTGCCTCTGCTTCCCAATTTCTAATGAAATTTAATTACCAGAAGATGCAATGCTCCTTTTTTAAAAAGTTAATTAATTTAGTCTTCATCTGGATTTAATCATTCTGAGCACTTAATTGCTTTCAGTTTGATAATTCAAAATCATACAGTCAAGCAGAGATTTTGAACTATGTTAGCATCATTATGTATGTTTCATGTTGTTACAGAGAAGTTTTGAATTTTACCCTTTCAGCACCTTTGAACACTTGCTGAAGGAAGAATATAAGAACACAGAAAAACAGAATTCCCTGTTGGATCTGTTTTTTTTTTTTGTTGTTGTTGTTTGCTTGTTTGGATTATCTCATTTTCACTTGGCCAAAGAGTACTCAGAAATTTCCATTTGTGTGCCTGGTTGTAAGAAATTGATTCAAATCCCTCCTTTTAATTGTGTTTGACTTTTAAGGGAAGCACTATTGAATGGGGCATGGGAAAGGACAGGTTCAGACTACCTAAGATATAGTTATTACTGAGCTGCGTGTATCTTCCCCATGTGATTTACCCCTTGAGCCTTGGAGGAAAAGGGGCACTTTTGGCAATCTGTCAGTGATATCACTGTTTTCTGTAGCTTCTGCCATATGTCTCAAATGGTACTTCTGGTTCTGAGATGACTACAAGTACCTAAGTGCAGTTATTGCCATGCTGTGCTCAAACTACTGAGTCCTGCTTAGAGGAAAGTTCGGTGTGGAGTCAGTGAAATGGCATGATTCTGGAGCATGGACAAAGCGTGCTCAAACCTTAGACGTAAGCATAAAGATTAAGCAGTGAAGTTAAGAGTCTTTGGCCCCATAATATCTGGATTTCAACTTGGCTGTGAATAATGCTGTGTGAGAGGCAGAGCTGGCACTGCAGTATGTCCACTCCTCCCCTGTATTCCATTCCATTGTAGCCTACACAGTCTGTACTCAAGTTATGCACAATCAACTTGTGAAAACTGAAAATCACATTGTAATGTTATAAGTTTACGCTGTTAATGTGGCTGCATTACAGGCTATCCAGGGCCACATGTTGGATGCAACCGATGTTGAAGAAAGAGGAGTATGGTTTCTCAAAATGCTTATGTGTTTTTGGAGAAAGAGATTTTTACTTTCATATCATTTTATCAATCTTTTTGTTTGATTTTCATAAAGAATAAAAACTTCTCTAAGTGTGGTAATAAACAAAACTGAATGGGTGAGAAGTTAAAGTGAGAATTCCTCCAGGGAATGGTCTTTAAGAAATACCAAGTCTATTTTGGTGAACTATCACAGCAGGGAGAAAGAAATTGCTTCCATGTTTGCAGCAGTCTACAAGCTTTATTCAAGAGACAGCAATGCAAATGGAAGGATATCAAGTGGGATAATGATAATCAAGAAAAGAATTAATTTTTCAGGAGTGGAATGCGGGCTTCCATTACTAAATTATTCTTCAAAAGTAGATTTTATTGAGACATCCTATTACCATCTTCCTGACTGCAGAAGTGCAAAAGCAGGCAGTTACTCTGAGAGCATAACCCTGAGTCAAGAACACACTTCTGTATTAAATATCCTACTGTTCAAGTCCTATTCAATACTATTTTGCATCGTATTGTAGATTAATTTTCAAGATGATTGAATATGAACGTGCATTATTCAAGGACTTCAACAAGGAAAATCTTCTCCTTTTTACTCCCAGAAGACTTAGTTAAATATCAGTCTGCTCAGTGTATCATAGTTCAGCTGCATTGTATACTGCTGCAGTACTTTGTCATATTGACCTGCTGTCTAGCCCTTAGAAACAATTAATATAATCTGAATAGATTAAAACATAATATAATTGTGTCAGATTATGCTGAAAGGAAATAAAAGCAAAAGTATTATGGAACAGTAGGAAGAAAACAATCTTTGACCGACTTTTAGTGTCTGTCAGTTGTATGCAGTACAGGGTCTGAGGTTGGGTTTTGTTTGTTTGTTTAATAAAATGTGGTATTTGATAGAATGTTTAAATTCCCTGCTACACAAGCTCCCTTAGACTTTAAGGCAAAATACTCGATGTTATGACAAGTACTCTAAAAGAGGTGACAGAGCGAGATCGTATTGACTGCTATGTATTTGTTTCAGCAACGTTTTCCATAGTCCAATCAACCAATTCAACCTATGTGTATTTGTCTTGTCTTCTGGGTTCTGTAGAATTTTATCAGGTATCATGAGTGAAAAACTGTTGAGAATTATGTGAAATGTAATCAAGTAATGCTTGCTGCCATGATAGAACAAGTATCTGAGGTTTAATGGTAGACAAAATATTTATGAGTGGTCAAAAAGCAGCTCAAATGAAAAGCGAGGGGAAGGAGCACAATTTGTGCTTTTTTTTTTTTTTAATTTTCATGTAGGGCTATTTGGTCACATTTTTCCAACAGGACTCTAATAGCAATATCTTGAATTTTGATAAAAAAGCCTCTCACAGTTCACAACTTGCTGTGGTGATATAAGAACTCCAGGTACCATCTGACTTCAAAATCAATACGGTGTGTCCTATATAGTACCTAGTTCTAAGAGCTACAGTGTCTGAAATATCTTCATGGCAAGAGGATTAAGAGGAAAGAGAACACTCAGCGAGACTTCCTAGCACTGTTAAATGCCAGCCATTGTGCCCAGGCAGCTAACCTGGACACGTAATATAGCTGGAACATACTATATTAGATTTCACATTTCTGTGTGTCAACAGTATGTTTTAAATAGGAAAAGATCCTGATGGAAATCAGACTGCTGGTTGTTCAGGCTGAGAGCTGAACAAGAGAGCAGGCTGGAGTAAATTACGTTCAGGTGCCTGCTCCTGCAAGTGACAAGGTAGTGATGGAACCTTTTAGAAAGCACTTAGTGCAGGAAGGATTCAGATTTCTGAATGTCTTCAACCTGATAAGATTTTTCCATCATTTCTCTACCTTTCACTTCTCAGTCTTTTAAGAAAATTTTCATAATTCATAAAGAGCTTGAGCTGAAGTGCACAAAAGGAAAACCTCCCTGTGCCTTCAGGGGCTTCCTGTAGTCAGCAGTATTTGATTGCAGAAAACAAAGATCATTAGAGTTGGATGTGAACTCTGCTTTTACTACTAAAGCTATTTTCTAGTGAGCTTTTGCTTCTTCACTGGGTTATGTTTCAGGGAGTGTTTTTTTTTTTTTTTCTCTGTTTCCAGCCAGAAGAAAGCATAGGTATTTCTCCTGTCTTTTCTGTAAATGTACAGCTTGTGTAGGTGTGGGAATTGCATGCTAACTTGGTGTAAGAATTATATAAAGTGGAAGTGAAGTAACTTTTTTTCATTGAAATGTTTTCCACTTTTTTTTTTTTTTTTTTGTGAAAATCAAAAGAATTTATTGTCCTCGATGGAAAACATTTTGGAAAGCGTGAAAGTGATGTACTGCTCAGCTGCTGAGTGGCTTCCCATTGTTGTGCTTGCTGCATTCTGTGACAGCGAAGGAGAAGCAAACTGTGATCTGCTGGATGCTACTGTATCTGTTCTTTAGCTTGGAAAGTTTCTCGTTTTTAATGTCTTTGGGATATTGCATGGGTTGATGAGGTTTAGTGTTTTGATATTTTTCTGAACCATTTTGTGCTGGACACAATTATAGATCGGTATTGGTCTGGACGCCATAATGATGAGGATAAGAGTTTCCCATTTCTGATATTCTTTTGAAACACCTCTCGCTGTGGATCGGCTTGAAAACAGGATGCAGAGAGGGTGGGAGAGAATAACTTTAAAAATGTCAGTCTAAATATTACCAAAGCAATTTCTTAAGTACAGAAGAAGAGTTGTGGCTAACACCCAGTTACTCAACAGTTGAAAAAGAGGTAACAGGTCTGGCTTGGTAGTTTGTAGTAATGAGAAATGCAGTCAAACATAGTTATTTGAGAGACCTTTATTTCTGGAGAGCATTGAAGTACTTTCACTTCTAGCCAGCAAGACGTGATACTCCACAATATTATTTTTTACCAGTGCTCTATCTATCCTGTAGTGGCTTTAACAAGCTGACCAGACAACATGAATTAACGAACGAATGCTGGGGGAATGTGTTTTGCAGAAAATCTTGCTGAGTGTCACTTTGCTATTCTGGAGAGAGAGAGAGAGAGAGGAAAAAAAAAAAAAGAGAATAATTCAGAACCATATGGGAGCCTGATAAAACCGGGTGTCAAGAATCTTCTCACATCCATTCCAGATGGTTGAGACTTTCCTTGGAACTAGATGTCTCATGTAAAATTAGCTGCCTGTTTATTCTCAGCTAATAACAGTCACAAAGGTGACTAGAAGACTAATCTAGCAGAAAGGACACAAGAACAGCAAGATGTCTTTCTTGTAAAATAATTAATAGTGAAAGATACAATTCTGGTTCATGGGCAGAAGGAGATGACTACAAATAAACAGTTTGATTCACTACATGTATTGGAACAATAAGAAAAATCATATTTTCCAATAAGCAAAAACTGAAGCTGTTAATGAATGACGTGCTCTGAAAAATAGTTTTGAGAGGAACAGATTCTCTTTCAGTGTACTGATACCTTTCAACTTTAGGAAGTACTCAAGGAACACTAACCTTGAGGCAAACATTAATACTCCCCTGCTATGTGTACCGTATATATGGGTCTTCATTCTGCATGTATGATTAATATTCTGTAAATACATGATGCCAAACAGATTCCTCTTGAATACAAAGAGGCAGGTGCACAGCTGGCACAGAATACGTGTTATAGAGCATATTCCTATAAAACAACCACCCATCCTCAATATTATTAACTAGTTCAGCGTTTAATGATGCTATCAGATTTTCTTTGCTCACCTGCATTTTTGTCATGATGTCTTGATCAAGTATCCTGTGCAGTCTGTCAGGATTTTGCCACTGACTGCAATGGCTACGTGAAAAGTGTGCACCTTCTTTTGCGGGTGCAAGCCCACACTTAGTATGATTACTGCCTTAGAATAATAATTCCTGAGATATTTTTTAATAATAACAACTTAACAGCATGGTTGCCATGGACAATAGTTGTTACAGTTGTTATCAGCTGTTTATCTAGTGCACAAACAGTATTTTTGTGAGTCATTGCTATAGGCCTGAAGAAGTTACAAAGAGTTGGCAAAAACATGTTGCATACATGAAACCTGCTCTGTCAATTAATTGAAAACACTTTGCAATGATTGTTTTGTTCTTGTTGCTTGACTTTAGAAGATCTTTAATTCTAAAGAGATACTGGAGGCGGGGGATTTAAAGTAGATCTGATGGCACTTGTTCCCCGATTCATTTAAAAAATCCTGACGTGGCTTTTTTTTGTACAGCTAATTTTGAGTGCACAATCAGATTTATTATCTGACATTTTTACTATTGTGGGATTATTAAACTGAAGATTCTTTGGGAAGATTTTTGTCTAAGCATCACTTCTCATTGTTTTATTTCACGTGTCTGGCTTCTGCCTTCCTTCTGAGTGTGACAGATGTGTTTGTGTACATCCGATTTGGTCCCAGTAGAAGCAATTCTTTTTGTTCAATAAATGTAGCTGTTTGGGTTTAGTTGTCCCTAGTTATCTTAGACTTGCTCTGGGATTTATGTTGTGCATAGGTGCTGCTGTTTCTTGCAAATTAAATAGAAGTGTATTGCACATTTGATATTTAAAATTTTTAAAGTAATTTAAAACAATATATTTAGAATTATTTTTTCCACATTCTCAGAAGAAACCTTAAGACTTACGCAAAATTGGTGGGGTTTATTTCATTAGACTTGCTCAGAATATTGAAATCAATTCCTGTAAATCACACTTTGTAAGTTCTGTGTAAAAAGTCTTGTTGAATAAACGCCACACTTCAATTTATTTTTGACTCCTCTAATGGTGGACTAACATATAAATATCATCGGACTTGTAAAAGCTTGACTGCAGAAATATTCATTACAATCTTGTACTCTGATCCAAGCTCAGTCTGTGGTATTTCTTTTGAAAGACTGTGGTTACACAAAAGCACCATGCTAATTAATCAGCCTCTTTAGAAGTCAGTTGCTGAAACAGCTTTCTGGGTTGGTTTGATCTTCTATTGCTCTGTTCATGCTCTATCCTTGTGCCCAGTTCTACACAGTTCCTTGAATAATCAGAGATGGGTAACTCTTCCCTGTCTACTCCTCACCTTCCTGTCAATAAAGAAATAGATTTATGTTAGCAGACTTCAACTGAAATTCAATAAATGGTTTCTAAATTTCAGGATGTTCAATAGTATGCTTTGAGATATTCACAGACTGCTTTATAACTTAAAGAGCATAGCACACTTGGGCTTTCAATGTGTTATAAATTTGTATGTCAATACCACATCATTACCCAAATATAAATATACAAATATGGCTCCACGATTACCTGAACTCAGACCCTGTCTCAAATTTAAGTAAAATTTAGGAGTCTGCTATATATTCTAGGTGACAATTTTCTTCTATGGCGAAGAGCCCTAGTGAGTAGCTAGAACTGACAATGGGGAGCAGTAATTCCTTGATACAATTTTAAGTAAATATTAAAATAAAATTTAGGTTCCAGTGCTAGATGTGCTAAATAGTACACTTCCCAGCAATGAAAGAATATCCATGGCATGAACCAAAAATTCATTGGTAATCTACCTAATAACAACATGTAAACAACAAACTTTCTGCTATCCCTGAGTCTTACAATATGTTTTGACCAAAGTATTGCTATGTATTATGTGTTTCCTGCTCTACCAACCTTTGGCTATGTTGTTTGATCATACAATTTAGGTGGTATTGGACAAATATTTACTGTATACTCCATCTTACTTACTTATACTATTCACAGAATCTTGCAGATGCAGAGCAGACTCTGGCTGTATATAGTGACAACTTGGCAAAGGTGTTTTAATTGGATTATGCTCTGAGTGCCCTGGGGTTTTGACCAAATACTGTCTGCTAAGATGCTCTCAGACGTTTAGCTACTGAGCTAACCAGTTAATTGTTTTTTAGTTGTTTTTTTTCTTACCTTAATCTCTCTGTGGGACCTGAGTTTACCAAGTCAGTTCTGCCTTCAAATCCTGATTGATACTTACAGAAAGCTCTGGGATCCTTAGGTGAAGTAATATAAGAGAATGATAACATTTCTGTAATATGACTTCTTTACATTATCCTTTATGCAAGAAGGAAGATGAAATCAATAAAGCTTCATTTTTATTTATACATCTGAGCTAGTGAAATTTCATTTGAAAACATTTCACTTCCCATCAAACACACAAAAAAAAAACCACTTGCAGCTGCTTTCGTTCAGTAGCTGGATCTAATCCTTTTATGGAATTTAATAATGTGCTTTCTGAAATGGAAGTAAGTGGCAATTTTCTTAATGCGGTTAGCACCATACTTAATATTATAATAATACTGATTTATACTCTTCTCATGTCTCCGTAATATTTTTCAGTGTTGAATAATAGTTTCTTCTAATGTTTGTTGGAATGAATATGAGGACGAATAAGCTTACAGGTGTTAGAAGGTGAAGTTTCTGAATATAGATGTTATGATCTGTAATTACATGCCAAGAATCTTTCAATGGCTGCTAAAAGGAGAATGAAATTCATCTCTATCTCTGTCATTACAAGTTAAGAATAAGTTTATAAAGCGTTGAGTGAGATGCTAATTAGCTCTTCTAAAACTAAGGAGGATTGAAATAGTTGAGATCCTATGGGAGGTATTTTCGTCTCCAATCAGGCATCTTAATGGTTTTGTGCATGTTGTATCAAATCTGTCTTTCTTTGCAGTAGAGTTAACTGGTCTTGATTTTGCCCAGCAATTATTTAAAGAATAAAGAGCTATTATGGAAGTTCTTGGACTGATGAGCTGATAATTACTTGTGATAGCGTGGTGAGGCCATGTAAAGTATTAGGACTTGAATTATTCATTGGAGGATCACTTAATACACAAAAATCAGCTTCCTTCAATAACTGATATTTCATTACAGATTCCTATTATACTGTGAAATGTGGAGGAATGCTATAGACACACTAAATTAAATTAACCAAGCAACAGGGTAAAATAGCATAAAAAATGTCAAATTGAAGGAAAGAGAGGTAGTATGAAGACATCAAAATAATTAAGTTTAGATGAATTATACTTAAAATCCCAACAGACCTTCACAATTTTTCGGAAATCATTTTGGGACTTACTAAGGTTTTATCATCCTCGATGCCAAATAATATGTATATATATTTATATATAGGTTCCACTTGGGTAGACTGGGAGAATAGTTTTAGTATTTGAAGATAGTTTTCTAACGCCAGTACCAGTCAGAATAATGCTACTAAGGTCTGTCCATTGGTGGTTAGATTTGTCTCCAGCTTTTCAGTGACTTTGGAATGACTCCATCTCTACCTCTAACAGTATTTAGTAACTACAACGGTGGAAGTTTAGCTCTTTTAGCTTTTGTATGTCAAGAGGGACTTTGCTAACAGGTGAAGTTGCTCTAGGTGCATGAATAAATTTTTTGTGTGCCATCTGCTGGACCCCGGTAGCAGTGCAGTCTTGACTTGTAGAGCCTTTAATTGTATTTGTACCTCACTAAAGTTATCAGATAATTAAAAATAGTAAAGATATCTAAGGAGATGATAGATGAATATGAACAGCATGATATCATCTCACCTTATAAAAGCAGTAGTTTTATTTAAGTGTGGCTAGTTGTTCATAAAATACGCTTCACTAATACTGCAAAGGTATGTTCTTTTTTAACCCACTCATGCATTTAAATTGTATTATTTCTAGAGTGGTGTAGAACTGTTGAACTTATTTACATTATAAAATTAAAGTTCTGTGTTTGAAAACACGGGACTTATGAAAGCAGGCTTGCTTTTTTTTCTTTTTTTTTTTTCCTGTATTATTAAGGCTTAGAATGGTAGATGTTTTGAGCGCTAGCACTTTTAACTCAGCAAACCAAGGGTAACTCATTTGAAAACTAGTATGTCATAGCAGCTTTCAGTCCGTAGAGCAGGATTTATGATCCGTTTATGATCCAGGGATCAGAGCAGATTTGGCCCGATATATTTTTTTCACTGCTTTGCTTTATTTGATAATAATACAATGTTTAAAATGGGATTTTTATTTTGAAGTTAAAATTGAGTTTAATGATCTATTAACTCAATTGTGTTGGAAAATACCAACAGTTGACAATCTAACAAACTGACAATTGTTTATTCCTGTTTAAATTCATTTTCACTCCTAGCGCTTGTAAAATTCTGGGATAAATGTTTTCAAGAGTGTCTCGTGATATCTGAAAATGAATAGATTTTTTTTTCAAGATGTAACATTGAAGAGTTTTCATGAGTTCTAGTATACGCCATTTGCTCCCTGTATCCAGTATTTTAATATTAGAGTATTTTTATATCAGCTTTTTTCATACACATTCATACTTTTAATCCTTTTTGTCATCTATTTTGTATTTAGATTAGGAAAACAGGATGAAACATAATTTAAAACATGTTTTTGTGGATAAAGACTTTATTTGATGGTCACTTATTTCCTAACAATGTGTTACATTTATGTGCTGTGAGCAGCCCATAATCACAGTGATGCATTAAACAGTCTTCAGGTTTGATCTCTGTTAATAAACTGAACATCAATGGAATAGTCACTTGATAATAGATTTGATACAGCTGTAAAGGTCACCTACACAGTATCTGGTAATAAAACACTGTTTAAAATTAGTTATATACAATGGCATATATACATCTAGAAGATTTAAATTGTTTATATCCACATGGCAAGCTTTGAAATGTTGTTTCATCAATTGCCGTTCTCAAACATGTGGTGGAATAGGCCTCATCATGCAAATATTCATGCAAATAGACCACTGTATGACAGCCATAGAAGAGATATGGAAAACTGGGACTCAGATTACATAGCAGCTCAGGTCAACTAACAGGTCCACTGTCAAAATATGGGCAAAAATAAGCGCTACAGAAACTTGAGGACCAGAATCACTATTTGCAAAGCATATGAGAAAGAGTGCACCTGAATTACAATGCAAAATAATTCTGCAGCCTTTGCTGACAAAAAGTAAAAAATAAACTGCTTTTCTTTCATAGAATAATAACAGTAACCAAGTGTCTGAAATTCCAGCCTTCAAATTTAACAGCATATATTAAAGAAAACAGAGCAGACTACATTTTTCAACTATCTACATGATTTCATGTAATTATTTTAAAATATTAATGATAAAAGCAGCTTAAGGAGTTTATTATTTTCAACCTTGAGAATAAATTTATTCTGAACTTATAACTGAGATAGAAACTAAGGAGTAAATGATCACTGTTCAAAATGTTGGTGTGTGAAATAAATGAAGATGCACAATGTGTAAAATTATAGGTTATTCCCAAGCAAAATAAGGTTCAGTGGATTTTTTTCTTTTCCCCAACTTAATTTTTTAATTTAAAAGCTACAAAGGATATAGAATGAGGTTACATGGGATATTCCAAATGGTCACATCGCTTTGCCTCTTAATAACTAAAAAGATAAAACTAAAAATTCTACTTGTATGCGTCTTCAAATACACAGATTTGTCTATATTCACAGGCTGTAAGAGACTGCACTTTTCTTGCGTCACTTTTGGGCACCGTGCCAATCCTATGGAGAAGCTATAAAAGTAACCTAGCTACAATAAATCATTCTTTTTTTCAAGTCTGATATATATATATTTTCAAATTCCTGTAGACCACATCTATGCTGTTTTGACCTAATTGTGCAGCTCTCATTCATCAACAATTCCATTCTGACCTAATTCATTACCCTTGATTGGAACAAACAGTTATTTATTGGCTGTGAGTAGTTTTTGTATGCTACTTGAATAAATCTTTGTCTGCCAGATCTGTACCTGAGAGCAGTGGTCCAAAGGACCAGATTAATTAACATAATTAAGTTTTCTAAACAAGTATATAAACTATAAACAGGAAAAAAAAAAAAAAAAGAAGAAGAAGACTTTGGAGGAAAAACTGAATATGAACTTTTTGTTCCTTGGTTAGTTTTATCAAGGCACTTTATCCTGAAAGCCTCTTTCTGTAGTTTATGTGATAAGAACATTGAAGCTTACTGAAAATGGAAAATCTTTGCCAAGAATGCTGACCCATTCAGAAAGTCTTTTTCTTCTTGACCAAAGAAGAAATTCATCATTAGGCTAGTAGAGATGGCAACAAATATCAAGCTATACCCTACAAATTTCCATATATTTTCCATTTTCAGCAAGAAACTTGGGTAGTTACATAGTTCTTCTGTAAAGGACCAACTTTAAACCTGAGCATGGAGGAAATCATTATTAGTACTATATTACTACTACTGTACTTACATTCATACATATATTTTTTTTTAGCATGATAACTTTCTGTATTTTAAATCATTTCATAGTCTTGAAGTCAAATTTAGCATTTTTCAGATGTTTTTGAGAACAGATGATTAGAACTTTCACACTAAGTACTGCTATGCCCAACTGGAGGGATGGGAGGATGAAATGAAATTCCAGGATGAGTCCTGGAATTTAGCACAAACAGGCAGGTGATTTTGACCCTCAAATGTCTGACCTTGCGCCATTTGGAAAGCAAGGCCTAACTTTATCTGGACTTGGTGGTTGAAAAAGTAGTCAGGAATCCTGTGCATAGTGTGGCATCACCTGACAGCAGGGCTATTTTGTGAATTTGGACTTATTGCACTGCAATGGAATTTATGGCCAGAACACGTCGTGTTGCGCAGGCAAATAAGTGGATGCTTGGTGCAGTGGTTTAGTTGTAATAAAATGTTTTATGTTATATCTTTACTTGGGAATGAATAGCATTTCTTAAAGTGGCTGTGAACACCCTGTAATGTTAATGCTGATCCACTTTAATCATTCTGATTCTTGTCTGGGCTTCTTGGTGTAAAAACCATCTCCAGCAGAGGCTGCCTTTCTATGGGGTGCATGGATAAGTCATTGTTTTTCTGGATGTTGTTAAGTCCTCTTCCTTTCATTGTCTGTACTCTGCACCGTCTCAGAAGAGTCACCAGAATTGCTTTCATCATTACCATGGCAATAAACTTTCCTACACAGCCCCGGGGGCCAAATCCAAATGGCTGGAAATAGCGTGATGGAACCTGTGCAGAATAACATGAGGAATAAACTTTAAGGCAAAATTTCCTTGATAAAATCAGTTAGAAAAATGATGGAAATTTGTAGTATGGATAGGGAAGAAGCATGGAAAGAATCTCTTAGGAAAAATTGCTTCCTTCCTTATATCTAAGCTATGTCTTGACTTCACAGTGCTGCTTCGGTTACTGAATGGTCTTCCCACACAAGTCAGCCAAAACATGGAAATAAATACAGGAAATAACTATGCCATTTCAAATGCAAAGCTAGCAGAAAGGTAAAGTTGAAGCAGTTGAATTCTGCCATGTATTTCATTTTGCTTGTCCCCTGAGAACTACAGGGGTTTTATCGCAGGCTGTGAATAGAGTGAAGGTTTCACTGTAATGTATGCTAAAGTACATTTAAAAACTTCTTCTGAAATAATTTATTATAAAGTTCATAAATGTCTAAGCTAAATGTTAATGTGTTATGTAACATTTATCAGAAAGCTATGCACCAGTTTTCAAAATGTGATTCTGAGAAATGAGCAATTTTCTCATAAAATGCAATGCTGAAAATTTTATTTAACATTTATAAAATGATTGCCTCCTGTTCTATCAACTAAAATGTGAAATTTAAGATTTTCAGAACTATTGGAGAATGCACAGAAAACTTCTGCCTTTGTCAACACTTAATATATCAACTATCCAAACAGTCCCCTGGAACATGAATGTTACTGCTTATGATGTACCAAGGCACTTGTATGAATAAAGAAAGGCAATTAGGTGATTTTTTTCTTCTTTAGTGTATTTCAGAATTAAGAAGAATGTTAGCTGTGTGCTTCTGATTTCCTATTGAATCCCGAATTGAATACATAAGGATGCTTCATATTAAATTTTCTAAAGAAATTATCCTTTCCCCTCACTTTTTACACAGAAAAAAAAAATTAAATTGTTTCAAATAAACTGAGATATATACTTTTTCAAAAATGATAGGTAAATACAAATGCTTATATACAAAGCAAGTGCAGCAGCTGGCAGTATAGCTCAATGGCAAGCACACAGCCTGTGAAAATGGAAAAATATTTAGATTCTAACAATGTCATCTTATAAATAATGGTGTGGGTTGCTATTTGCTTAGAGAACTGTGAGAGAATCGTGCTTGCTAGAATAATTATGTGGCAAACATCATACATCAAATCAGTTAGAAAATGTGTGGTTAAATATTTGGTCAAGGGGAAATATTTTTAGAAGCTAAGTGTGCTTATAAAATAAGTGAGAAATCCATTTTTATAGAAATGTCTAGAATGAAAACAATGGGTGGCAAAATGGAAACTATTCACACTGAGTAGTTCAGTAAACTTCATCAGTTACTATTTCCTTGATTTTTTATTTTTTTTTTTCCTACATGTTTCTGGCTTGAGCATACATAACCTGTTCCCCCTCATTTTTTAATTGTCTTCAGCTGTTTTACTATTGTTGAAGTATCACAGTGGCTCTTCTCTTTATTTCTTTAGAACTGAAGTTTCTTGTTGTGAACACTTATGTGTGCATCTTCTAACACCTTAGGGGGAGAAAAAAAGTTTTGCCTGGTAATAAAATGAATTCAGATTTGTTATTCAGTTGGTCAAAATGAGTTATGATAGCTGTAGAAAGAATTAAGCCTTTAGCTTTAGCCCCATACAGCTTTTATACCTGCCAGGTCACTATACCATATAAAAAGGATGCTTATATACCATGAAAATCTCTTCATCTGTGAGAAAAGGCTAACATTGCACATCTGAGATTCCCTTAATAGGGAAACTGGTAATGCCTTTCACTCTTGCATGGCTGACTGTTTGTTTTTGAGATCCAGCTAACTGCCTCATAGCTGTGCTAGCCAATGCTTAATATTTCATATTTTGTGTCCTCTCTTTCTTGGACAGCAGCATCTTTCATTTCCACCTGTGCTGGTTAACAGTCAAAAACAAGGAATCAAACTTGCCATGGAACTGGTCTGTTTTTTTTCAGTGCACCTTTAATTTCTCCATATGATTACTGCTGAACAAGTCTATTTTTGGTCAGCAATCCATTTGATCAGTAATCAGAAGAGCAAAGTTCTGAATGAAAACAATATCAAGAATGATTGACAGTAGTAGGGGGTTACAAATAGGAAAAATTCTTCTGGGAGTTGGAGTGAAACTTAAATTAAATGGTGTGTTGCACTGGGACAATATTATCTGACATTTGCATTACTGAGCTGGTTAAAATTTAGGATTGCCAATTCAGTCTATAAAAGATGTGTATTTTTAATTACTGTTTGTTTATACTTATTAATACCTAAAATGGGTGCTAGAGTCTGTCTCTTGGGAATTACTATCCTGCTCTGCTTCACTTCACCAGAGATTCTTTGCACTGCCTCAGCTCTTTATGTACTGCTTGCATGGCTGTAGCTCCCTAAAGCCTCTCTATGTTGACGAGTGTCAGAGATGGTGGTAAAGGTGTGTGTCTTGGACAGTCTTCAGTGGAATTTTTAAATAGAGATGCCTGCAAAAATTCTTGTTTTCAATGATGTCATTATTTTTGAATGATGAGACTCTGACGAGAAAATGCCCACCCACCTCTAATAAAAACAATAGTAATGAGCAGGATGTACATCTGGCTAGATAGGCAGTTAGTCAAAGGGAAAACAGCCTTGGTCACAAAGGTCTTGATCAAAACAGGAGGGGAACATACATTGTCAACAAATAATATCCAATATCCTGTAGGAAATAAGGTGGAAAACTTACATTCTTCTCAAAGTTTTCAAGAGAAAACTCATTCGGTTTTGGGAAGAATTCAAGCTTGTGCATACGTCCAATGTTAAGAATAATGTTTGTCCCCTTTTTCACAGGATAGCCATCAATTACATCGTCTTGCAAAGCTTTTCTCATGATTAAGTCCACTACTGGCTGGTATCTCATGCTCTCATAAATAAAATTCTCCACAATTTTGAGGTTTGGCATGTCATCACTCTGTACATCTCTGTCACCTTCAGGAATAAAACAAATGGTGAAGCAGTTGGTTATGAATTTATTAGATGCATCATACAAATTTCAAAATATTTTGGGAAGATTTTCAGTTCCTGAAATGGTAGGGAGTACCCATCAGCTTCTGTGTAGTTTCATGTATCCTTTCCATTTGGAAACCCACCCCCACCTAGTGAGCAGTACATTCAGGCTGGTAACAATGGACAAGGAGAAGGCGGAGGTACTCAACACATTTTTGCCTCAGTCTTCACTGGCAAAGCGCAATTTATTTTAGTGGACTTCAAGATTGATACACTCTGATATATCAGGATTTTATAGAGGTTTTATGTAGTGATGAATCTGAGGCTAACTTCTGATATTATATTCCAAGTACGGTAAGAAAAATTCTTTGTGCTATGGTGTGGTGGAAGATTTTGCTGCTGCTATGCCGAACAGGATTCAAAGTTTTTGCAAGAGTCAGTAAAGTGACAAGAAGGCTCACTATTTGGATTTCCCAGATATTCCTGGATTTCCTTCAGTTTTAACACTTTGGGTCATTCAGAAGAATTTCCATAAGAAGACAAGGGGAAATGCAGTCTCCTAACTCAAGTGGGGAATGAGGGGCTAAAATGTTTACAAGGAGTTTGAGGTAACATCACAGCTCTTGCTTTGTATTTGAGACATAAAAGTACCTTAGAGAAAAATGAAAGGATTTTTTAATATGCTTGCCTTGAATGAAGTTAATTTCTATGTAGTTCAGTGAGGTTTAAACTTTGAATGAAGGCTAGAGAAAAGGAGAATACAACCTTAAAATATTTTGATTGTTTTGAGTAGTTCATCGTTAGTATTTAAAGAGGAGACTGGTTTGAGATCAAAATGGATGACAGCAGAATGATACAACAATTTTAGTTTTCTTTAGCGTTACCGTTCTGCTGCCAGAGTGAAACTTTGGTTCTGTGCGTACATAGAGAAATACTGATGTTTAGAAGTATGAGTGTCTCCTTTTACTATTGCAAGGTAAATTGAAAATAATTTCACTGGAACTTCTGAGGTGATTTGTACTGCTGTTTTTATGGGATAAGTTTTTTTTTTTTTTTTTTTCCCCCCTCAAAATTCTAAATTCTGATGAATCCTGGTAGAATTTATCTTAAAAATTGTTTTTCTTTCTCTTGATCTTGAATAAATTTGTCCACATGAAGTGGTAGCTCATGTACATTAGAGCAAATAGTTATGTTAGAAGAAAGTCCTTTGAATTTTCAGACTTTGAGTGAGAAACTAGATCACTTCTCAGGCAAAATTATATTCCTGCACCACTGACTTTGCAACCCCTACTTACCCATAACAGTTTCAATTTCTCTCATCATCATTTCCTCCACTGTGGGGTGCTCTGCAATCAGTATTAGCATAAAGAAGAGAGTCACAGACAGAGTGTCAGGAGCAGCGATCATCATCTCCAGCACACACTGGTTCACGTTCTCAGCAGTCAGATCTCCTCTGTTCTAGAAAAATTGGGGAAAAAATTGGGGAAAATGTTGACTGCTGACCTGCTGCCAACAAACATCCCATAGCAGTAGTATGAAATGCACCTAGAATACTATTAAATGGAAATCAGGATCTTGACTGTCTCATCCCTTATCTGCTAAGAAGCATTCTTTCTTCCTCTGATATAAATATATGTTTTAATGGGTGCGTATGATCCTACAAAAAAGCAAGGCTTTGTTCTTATCTCATTCTTACCGATGTATTACCTTTCCCCACAGAGTATGTGAGCTGTCAGAGATTATGCAAGATAGGATTTACACAGCACTTGGAGGCTTTGCAAGTAAAAGGCAATGCATCAAGATAAAATATGGGGGTTAGAAAGAGAGCATTTCCCTGGATGCTGTTCACTTGATAGTTTTCAGAATGCTGTTTAAGGTGCAAATAACAAGGATGTTGTTCAAGCCACCTGTTTGAGAGGCTCCTTCAAACTGACTAACTTGTATCTCTTCCTGATGATCTAAACTTGATATGCGATCTCTAAATTGTAAATTTTCTATTGCAGTTGAAAGAAAATGGACAGAAAAATGAAAGTTGGCGATATTTTAGTACATTGCCAATACCTGTGCAAAAATCAGCTGAGATGCAAAATCCATGTGCTCATCCAACTTTTCAACAGAGGAAAGCTTTTGTCGTTTCTGTTCTATTAAGATTTCCATTGCTCCTTTCAAATCTTTGCTGAAAGTAGATAAAATCCAATATATTAATTAATATCTGAAGACTTTTAGTGTATGATTAACTGTAGATAATGTTTAGAAGCATGAAGGTTATACCCTTCAAAACATCTAAGGATAGAAGTTCAGTATTCTTAAGAACGGCTATATGGTAATTTGCAAAAGTAGCAATACTGAGGGCTTGTTTTTTTTTTTATTTCTTATAAAATAATTTCTTAGATTGGAGTGAAATTTTATCTTATTTTTTGGAAATGAAAGAGTTGAAACCTCTCCATATATCAAAATGAAATAAAAAATATATTAGCTTGATGTTAGAGTTGATCTAATTTTTATTATTTTTTTAAGAATTATATGTCAGACATACTGTGTCAACAGTATGCATTTTGATTTTAGAAAAATGACATCCAATAGCTTTTATTTTGCATTTTCTATTAGCTACAGATTTGAAGGCCACATTCTTGTAGAAAGACTGTGGTTATAGGGGGGTAAATACACTTAAAATTCAAGCTCTCTTTATGTACAGTATAAAACAGCAAATCAGAGCATCAAAACAGAGGAGGAAGTTTGTGTTTTTACAAACAGAAAGGTGGCAAAACCTATTTATTACTTATGGAAAAAAAATCTTGAAATGCATTGTCATGCTAGACACCCAGTTGTAGCTCAAGGCTCAGCCATTGACAAAAAAAAAAAAAAACACAAAAAACCCACATCATTGTGGACACCAGTAAGTAGAATTAAATGAAGGGATTAACTCTCTTTTGGGGCAATACCATGAATACAGACACGTTCTTGTTTCCGGGAACCAACAATCTGTGGCCTGCTATTTGTCTGTCCTTGATCATATTGTAAATGTAATTCCTTCCCAAAAGATGGCTTTTTCCTTTCCTCTTTGAACTGAACCTGTGATTTCAACTTAGTTTCACATTTTAGCTGGCAGGACTAATATTTTAGTAAATAAATTAGAACTATGTAGACAAGGACTTTAAATGGCCCCCTGAGATCAGCCTCTTCATAGCATTTTTCTTTCCTGGGTTTGTAGAAAGTGGCCTTCAGTCAGTCACCATTGAAATTTTCATGATTTGCTTTCTAAGAGAATGATTTGAAGAAAGATCTTTTTAGAAAGTAAGAATCTTAGGCAAATCTGTAGAAATTGTTGATACTTACGCTGCCTCTTCATACTTCTTGCAAAGCCAAGAAATCTTAAAAAATATGTCGGGCTTTAATAGAAGAGCTTGCCAAGCATCAAAGTAATTCTGAATCTTAAGAACAATGGCACTTTCTGAAAATAGATGTAAATAAACAGCAATGTAAAATCTAAACTTCAATAGTCAAACAGCAGAAATGCTTCAGGGATATTAAGGCCCTGGTCCTGCTAAGTTGACAGAAATTTGGTAAACATTTTGTTGTAGATGCCAATAGGAAACAGTTATAGCACATCACAGAAGAGGTATATTTCTTTGTAAAAACTCTTAGTAGGTAGGGAAAAGGAGATGGTGTGTCAACCAGAGGTGTTCTCCCATGGGAGAGCAGAAGCAGAACTCTCTTGCAGTGTATTGAAACGTATTAATTTATGTATCATGGTAATATTATTTCGGTCAAATGGGCTTGAGTGTGAAAGAATCAGAAGATTAGGTTAATTTTCATTGCAATAGTTTCATTTGGTGGGAAGGTTTTTGATTCTTACATGGCGATAATGTTGGGATTGTAGCATGAAAACCTCTTGATGTGGAAACATTCTCATGATTAGAATTATCAATTTCAGTAAATCATTTAGTGATTACGGAGAGAGTGGTGAGGTACTGGAACAGGCTGCCCAGGGAGGTTGTGGATGCCCCGTCCCTGGAGGTGTTCAAGGCCAGATTGGATGGGGCCCTGGGCAGTCTGGTCTAGCATTAGGTGGAATGGTTGGTGGCCCTGTGTGTGGCAGGGGGGTTGGAGATTCATGATCCTTGAGGTCCCTTCCAACCCTGGCAATTCTGTGATTCTGTGATGTAATAGTGTGTACTTGTTCTGTTCTCTGAAACAATAACTCTAAGAGATGTCAACAAACATTTCTTATTTATGCACATGAAGTATAAAGTAAAACTGTTGGTACCATCCAAAGGGACCCCTAGAAAGAGCTTGTTAGATGTGTCAAGCATGATCCGTCTCATGAGGTTCAACACGTTGACATTTCCTACTTCGGTGGTCACCTCTTCTAGTTTGTCCAGGTGAACAATTGTTGATTCAACACAAATGGCTATCATGCGCACAAGGCCAGGACCAGACAGGGCTGTAAATACAAAGATGCAAAACGATTAAAAGCTTGATTAAATTATATACTTTATTATTAATTTACCAGCAATTACAATGTTAGTAAAAAAAAAAATAATAATAATAATAAAAAAATAGCCTAAGTGACTGGAATAAAATAATTCTGCATTTTTAGTAAGAATGGCAACAAACACATAGACCAAATTTCACTTGCATCCATCCACTTTGTGTTTAGTGCTAGGTTCACACCATGTTAGGTTTTTGGCACTGTTTATGCTGCTTTTTGGTGCAGGAGGTATATATCCTCTGTATGGGCACTGTGGGCAGCCTGTCTCGCTCTGCACTGAGCAGGGATGTTAGCTTGGGGGCTTACAGGGAGGACAACAGGGATTTCTGGGAACAAATCTCCTGGGTAGACGGCACGGAAGCTCTGTGATAAGCTGCTGGCAACCTGTGGTGTTGCTGTGAATGTATTGAAGCTTGCTCTAGTAGAACACTGCGCATTAGCCAGTATTAGCCTGTTCACCTATGGACATGGGAAATAATGTCATGAGGGATATTTTCTGCCTTTTCATTTCAAGAACTCAAACGTTCTTCTGCTGTGTAATTCAGTGGGATTTTATGGTGAGCTTTAGCTGGAATGAACTCAGTGCTGAGTGCCCCAGGTACTCTAATTGAATTACTTTTCCATGTAAGAACTTCTGTAATTGCCTGAAGTACGTTATTTGATCAAATAGATGTGGAGAGAGGTTGTACGTTTGCAATTGAGAAGAGAGGCTGGCTGGCTCATAAATCGAGAGAGCTAGTACTTCTAGGAATATGTAGGAAAGAAATTATTTTTTTCTGCTGTCTTCAGCCAGCATAGAGCAGCTGATAGTTTTCAATTGCAAAATTAAGTAGGAGAGGCCTGAGTATCATAGCAAGTATGGACAGAAACTTGGACAGAATCTGCTAAGTACATTTATGAAACTGCCAGCTGAGCTAATGTGAATACTGGACTTGAAATTTCAATTATTTTTACACCTGATTTGTGGGCATTATTATTATTATTATTTTTTTCAAATGCCATAACAAACACAGTGAATGTGAAACAGCATGTGTGAAAAAGCGTTTTGAGACCATAAAGGAAGAACTGGTCCCTCTAGTTTAATTATGCAAAGGACACACAACATTTCAGAAAGAAACAGGCCATGCAATAGAGTGGCACAGTGAGCACTGATTTACCTTTGGTGAAGAAGGGTCGGATTTCCTTCCAGTGTGCTGGGTTGTTATTAAATATAATCCCATTTTCATACATGCCAATGCACTGTAATCCAAGCTTGCTCCCAAATCGAGAAACGTAGTTCCAGTGTTTCATTACATGGAATACACTTGAGGATCTGGGAAAGAGAAGTGGGGAGAAAAGAAAACAAAACAATAAAATGCGATTTCAAAGATTACACATAGAATGTTTTTCTGATGCTCTCAGAAGTGCTGACATGCATTCTTAATTTATTCTTGACATTAAAACTTGCTCCTATTACATAGTTTAAAAAATGATCGAATGGTTCAGAATTTATATTAGAGCAACAATGTGTTCTATCTGGATTTAAACCTATTTTTTTTCAGTTAAAATACAAATGGTCATCAAAATTTTAATGTGAATATTGTTTGTATTCTTATCACTTGTATTTCTAGTAGGGATTCACACATACATTCAGGCAATAACCAGTATCAGATATTTTAGAAAATTATGTAAAATGTTGGCAGATTTATACATTCTTATATAGTGAAATTCTTCTCCTAAATTAGATCAATGGTTTAAACAGATTTCTTTTAATTTTGATATTTGATTTTTTGATGGACATATATAACTCAATCCTACTAACAGGTGATGTGTGCTTTTTAAAATCACTACAGGGGACCTCCTAAGACCCTCAAGTGCTCACACCAGAGGCTGAGTAACACTGCCCTAGAAAACTGCACGTTATATTTTGAGCAAAAATATGAGGAATAACACACCATGAATAAATGAAGCAGTAGAACTGAAGATGATGTGTTTTACATCCATGTCCATTTCTATTCCTTTTATGATAACATTCACTGCAGTTGATTGTCTGCATTTCCAGAAGTATCATCCATTGTATTCTACTGATTTCTGTAATCCTTGGCCAATATTTTGGGAAGAATGGTATATTTCTATCTATTAATCAATCAATCTATCCATTCATCTACCCTTCTAATTTGTATGTAGGGGTTTGCTGCAAACAGCTTAACCCCAACTGACTCCAATTATGATATCTATTACTTCCTTGAGTAAGAAAAAGGCAGTAACATGGCAGGTTTAAGGGAGTATAATTCTACTTTCATTCAAGTGTGTTAAAGAGTAAAACAAATTCTGTTTATTTTAATGCATTTAGTATTTGTGTTGTGAGGTGTCAGTTTCTCTGTGATAAATAAAATTAACCAGACTGTTGGTAACTTCATTGTGATGTATTTTAAACTTCAACTATGATTCTACAGTTATTTGGCCATTCCTGGACATGCACAGAAGGCCTAAATGTAGTTGGAACTTTTGGGTATGCAGCATCATAATATTATCAAGGGGAATTATTCATACAAAAGTATATTAAATTGAAAATTTTCTAAAGCCAAATAAGTAGGATGAATATTCCTAAATAGAAATATGGGTGAATCCAGTACATACATACTTCTGTTTTTACAGTTTACAAGGTTTGTTTTCACATAAGTTGGCCAACAGATTGTGACTAACCTTATCGCTTAGAGATATTTCCTTTAGAGGGAGATAGCATTTTAGCAATGCCAGCATGATGAAAATCTGATGAAATGAAAGCTAAAGCTAACAAGAAAGAAATAAAGCAGTGGTGTAAAGATTATATGTTATGTGGTATAAATAAACAAATATAGACTAAGGAGGAGTATGCACTTACAGAAGTTGGAAGATTGTTAGGTTTTGAAATGAATTTATGAAGCACTCCATAAAAAAAAAGTGTTTTTTTTTTTTAAAGTTAGGTGTTAGTTCTCCATGTGATGTCAGTGCTTTTAAGCAAAAGATGCCTGAAGAAAGGTGATGTATAGCCTGTACTGCCTGATGCATCTACAGTTTTTGTTTCTTAGCAGAACTCCTGATAAATCCTGTAAGTCGTCTTTCCTGCATTGTCTTTCGTAAAACTTTACATAATGAGAGCTGAATGTGCATTGATTGATATTGCTAATATATTTTTTATTAGTTACACATAGTAAATCTGTTTTTTTTTTTTTGTGCTTTTTTTTTTTTTTTTTAGTTCTGTGTAATTGAATTCTAGGAGTAATCTCAGTAATTGGAGTGGAATTACTCATGATCCTGTAATGTTGCTTTTGCTTAATTACTTTGCTGAATTAGAGCCATAATCTTCAAGAATTACTCTCATTTTAAGGAGAATCTTAACACAGGAAACTAAAATTTGGCTTAAAGCTGTGTGGCAGTCAATCAGTCAGCATTCATGTGTAATGTGTCATCCTAATATTAAATGGAATAGTAAGTTGTAAGCATCTTTTAGGATTGGGTCATAATTCTTTATGCTCCTTTCACTTAGAAAACGAGAGACTCCATCCAGTGGTAGTCTTTAGTAGAGGCCTCAATAATAGAGTCTCTAAAGAAACAAAAGATTAGAAAAAGATCTGTGAACAATAGGAAATAAAAAGATTATGTTATGATAATTTTGTAAAGCAATTACTTCAATTCTACCTCAGAAAGTAGCAAAAACGTTGTAAATCTATGAAACAACTTTTTCATTTTCTTGAAGATAGAAAATAAGGTTTACTTGCTAATTATAAATGTTTCTTCTCCACTGATCCAAACTCTCACGAATTCTCCGTATGTCTTGTTGTAGTAGTTGCAGGCATTACCTACTCCCATCCAGAGAAATCTCCCATGTGAAATGAGAGGCCCAATTCCCATGCAGTATCCTGGCCCTAGGGGAAAAATAAGAAAAGTTCTCTCTTGTCAATCTTCTTGTCAGCAGGCAAGAATATGTCACCAAACATCACCCCTTTGGAGACTGCCCTTTTTGCATTGTGGTCAAGGTTTGCACTGGGCAAACCACATAAAATACCTTTGTGAAGTTTTGTCTTACAGAAACTTGCACCTGCATTGCTGCAATCTCGTTTACTATTTCTGAAAACCTACAAGCCATTCAGTATGAATACAGCAAATAAAATTCAGTATTTCTTTATGTGACTTCAAACCATTGCTTTGAGATTGCTTACAATTGGATGAACAATGGCTAGACACCAGAAAGAAGTGGTGTAGAACAAATACATATAACTTATTTATTTGTGATTTTAATGAATCATTTGAGTGATCTTGGCAATAGCACCTATAAAGTTGAATATCCTTGTTATATAATTAAATATAATTATTTTTACCTCTCTTAATGTAATTGTATTTGTCTTAGTCATTAACAGTAGGGTGAGAAAATAGATAGATAAAGGTTATTTTAGTGCTGTGAATTTTTGAAAACATGCTGAAATAGGAGGTAAGAAAGGATTCATAAGCATTTAAAGTTATCAGCTAGAACCTACAGAAACTCAGCACTGAATGTCCTTACAACAAAAAGGAGAAAGTGCAGGGAGCATTACAGAATTAGCATGGCTACTGAATCATTTTTAAAGGAGGTTTTTCTTCACAGGATGCTTACCTTGCCTCTACAATGTCTGTAAAGACAAAAACCTGCTAATACATAAGTAATTAGCCAGATAGTACTGCTTGCTTCTAGTGCAGATAATTCAGTGAGCTTTAAGCATGCAACACTTAAAAAGTAGGAATTTATAATGCACATGAAAATATGAACATATAGAATTTGTCAGATGACACAGTATCTTTCTAGCATATGACATAACATAACATAATGCATAATATAAAATATAACAGGAGCAAAACAAAATGATGTATTTATATGGCTAGGCCAGGTTTGTTAGGGAAGTGGTAAGGTTAAATACAGCCTGATTTCTTTCATCGGTTACTTAAATGTCTGCACTGTTATTAGAAAGCTTTGCTGTGTACAATTATTATTCAGCATTCCTTTCTCATTTAAATTTGAAAAACAATAGAAATACTTTGGCAGCTGTTAGGCTGTACCATGGAGTTGTGTTACCTGGTATTGATGATGTTTCTTCGTGATTCCATATTAGAAACAGAAGGCAGATGAGAATGATGATAGGTACTGTGGCAACTGGCATCAAGTCTGGTACCAGGCTGAAGTAGTTCAGTGGATTCAAAGTTTCTGGTATCATCTTTTCCAAATGATTCTGCTTTGCTTTAGAGAGAGAGAGAGAGGGAGAGAGAGAGAAGGGGAAAGAAAAGAGGCAGAGTTTCTTTAAAGCTCAAAGCTCTATTCAGATCTGCTTGGTACCTTTCAACCTGCTGGAGACCCTGCAAATGAGCGAATTACCTCTGAGGTAGCTGTGTTTTATAACGAGACTGACTTGGACTGCTTGCCAGGACAGGCTACATCATAAGCTGAAAGAGACATGCAGCAGACATTCTCTTTGGCTGGAAATAACAAAGCTTCTCTGACCTTGATATGAAAGCACACTTTTGGATGCTTTGACTGTCAGACCTTTCATCTCCAGCATTGGCTTGGCTGGCCAGTACTGAGGGTTACTCCTTGCAAATTGCTAACCAAAACACAAGAAATTAAACTCTCAGCACATGTGCAAGCATTGAATGAGTTCACCCATGGACTTTTATCTCTGTTTCTTAGCTTCCTTCCTTCCTGCGTGCCTCTAGTGTTAGTCCTTGAACTTCCAGAAAGCTTACATTAGTTTTTCACATTGTGGATACAGCAGTTTGTTTGAAGGAATATATATGTATATTTTATAGTTGACCTTTGGGTGTTGTACAAACTATTGCGTTTCTTTATGTTGATTCTGTCGGTGAACACTTCGAGAAAATTAGTTTCTGCTGTAACAAACGTGACCATGGATTATCTGGTCCTTCAGGTAGTAGCCAGCACTTTGAGCAGCATGGAAAAGCAAGCAGGCAGGCAGCTCTGGGATGTACAGCAAGAGCAGAAGGATTTCTTTGAAAATATTTTGCCAATTTTTGATTTGAAATCATAATATGTAAGAAGGATGTGATGATATGAGTGAGAAAATCTTGCATAACCACAGAAAGATGCAGCTTACATCTGCTCTGTAATAAGGTAAAACATTTTCTTAATTCTGCTCTAACAAGAAAAAGGAAAATGTTTTCTTTGTTCCTCCCAGCGGTGATGTAGTTCCTTAATAGGAAGCTTTTTGTTGGGCTTACTTTCAGCCAATGTTCTCTCTTTTATCTTCTGATTTGGTCTCGCAGATGAAAGAACAGCTAACTTTGTAGTAACTCTGGGTGCTATCATCATATTAAACTATGTGAAGAAAGTGATAGGTGCTTTCTAGACAGTGAGAAATTGGTGTTTTCAGGCAGAATGCTCACAGTACAGACCAAACCCTGCTGAAGGGAGCAGCAGTGGCTCAAAACCATGCAGGTGTATGTGATGTTCCTGTATTCTGGGTAATTGCTATGAAAGTCTTTGTGGTCTGCACTGACCAAGACGTGGTATGCCAGGTGACAGAAATGTGCACACCATTCCTAGCTAGCAGATCCCTCTTGTGAGATGTACATATTCTGTATGCATTCAGCTGTTGTGCTGTCATGCATGTTCTGAAAAAGGATTTTGTAACCAGAAACATTTTTTAAATCACATAACAATACGTTCATTACTTTCACCAATAAAAACTGCTACATACTAATGGTAATGTTTCCATAATGATACAAGTGAAAACGCTGGCTTTGAATTGCACTGAGTACTGTTTATGTGTATGTGTAGATAGAGTCATAGAGTGGTCTTATTTAGTCCAGTTCCTTTCACTGAGCTTACCACACATAGAAATGGCTATGCTTCATTCACATAAGTTCACTTCTTTATTACTTTCTCTCTGGATCTGACTTCATTTTACAATTTTTTAGTGAGAGTATAGTCTTATCTTTTTTTTTCCCCCCTCTCTGATATGATAGCTATATCAATGCTCACTTTACTGTTAGATTTATCATTCTTATATCCTGCACCTGACTGCCATGTAAATGAAAGGCAGTGAAGGTACTGTCTTTTATTTGAATCCCTTTTGTAGTCTGGAACCTGCCTGAAGCACACAAAGCATTAGGACATGTGGCTCCTGTAGTATTTAAAACAAGCAATTGACACTACTTGTACTGAGAAATTCTTTGCTCCATTTTGATAAATACTATCCAAGAACACTTCCAGGTTTGGAATTTCTAAATATTTTTTTTGGTGGAAAAGTCAGCTTGGCGATGGAAAAGTCATCTTGCAAATGCTTCAGCTGAACTATTTGTCCTGCTTATACTCTTTTCTATGAAGAAAATCACTCAAGAAAAACTAAAAATTCAGTAAGCAAACTTTGATAGTAAGCAGAAATGGAACACAGCTGAGGTACATGGAAGAAGTTTTCACTATTCTTGCCTATTTGATCTTAAAATCTTCTGTGGGTGGTTTTCTTTTCTTTGCATCTGGGTGAGGTATGTGTCTGATAAGAGAGTTTTATTGGTTCTAATTGTTGCTTATATAGCGAAAAGGGATTGGAAGGAAGCTTTTAAAGTCAGAGAGTGGGAGAGTGGGAAAGAAGCTGATAAGGAAATGCTTTTGTGACATAAATTAATGGGATATGCATACAGGTAATTTTAGAGCTTAACAGATGTGAAGTACCTGCCAGCAGAGGGACCTATAGATCATGGATCTTTAAGACTTGTCTGAAATACTGTGAGAAAATTCTGGATCCTGTTTAGCACTTTTCTCTGCAAAAGGTGTTTCAGTGAGTGAGAAGAGGGTCCCACAGTAAAGAATTCCATGTATCTAAGTGAAAACTGTATTAATCTCCATCCTTCCAACTGCAGCTTGGTGCTTAATGGCTATGTAAATAGAAGGGAAAGCTGTGTATGTAGTTCATAGAAAAATGGAATGTAGAATGTTTTACAGAATCAGTGCTGAAATTTACTGATAATTTTGAGAAGGAGCTCATAAGAGTACCAGAAAACTCTTGAAGACCCATTCTCGAGTCCTAGAATCCTTTGCTCAGCAGTATTTCAGCTGTCAGAAAGGATGTAGGGAAGAATCTGCTGCTTGTTATGAATCTCCAAATATTAGTGCCCCATAACAGCATCCGAAGCAGTTTAACTAAAGTTTAACTAAACAGTTTGCTGAAGTAAAATTTTAAATAGACCAACTTTGCACAAAAATAACTGTTGGATTATGCAGTTCTAGTAAGTCTTCATTTTTCCACGTAAAACATTGTAGCCTCCCTCTCTTACTAGTAGCTGATTCTAGATATTGTCAGCTCACACCCAGTTAAGACCGACAATTTCATACAGACTATAAAGCTTCAGACTTCACCATGCAAGTATCTGCTTGTAGTGGTTTGCTCATATTTGTTCTGCAGATGTTCCCTCAGTGTGCAACACTCAGCAGGACAGTGGCTCAGAGTATCTCTGCACTGGTGTTTCAGTTCATTTCAGTTGTTTGCTTTGATAGCAAACCATGCTATGCTTCTCTTTCTATTACAGAGCAACTTCAGGGCGTGCAAACTGGGGTCATCTTTGATGCAAATAAATCAGGCAGTGTACTCAAGATCTGTGTCTCACGCATACCAACTTTAAGTGGGCTTTCAAATGGCATAAAATGCTTAGATCTGAAGTGAACCCTTTTGAAATGTATGTAGCATAGGGCGTGGATCAACTCTACCAATTACTTTTCTTTTTGTAATAACTGCTTCTGTTGGACTGTAGTGTTTTCTGATGTTGGCGTGGCCTAAAAGGAACACAGAACCTTTTGACAAATAAAATAGTTGTATTTGCTTTTTTTAAGCACCTGAGTATCTTTGCTGAATAGGGACTAAAGCACTTAAAATAGGACGAGAGCTGTCTCTGCACATCAGTTTCCTTTAATAGATCTCATGCTGAAGGAGTTCATATGACTATTTCAACACTGCCTTCAAATGGTGGACTTTATTGTGAAAGAATAAATTAACATCTGAGCTGTAGAATAAGAAGTCATTTGTAGTACTACTGTAAAAGTGGTCACCTTTGTGTAGAACTTATTCTAAGAACCACAAAAATGAATACACCTTTTTGTTGCTCGGTTATGTTCCTTTTGAAGAATTAATCCAAAGTAAGTAGATATTACCGAATGTACTACATACATGGCATGGACAAATCTTGATACAGAGAGTTATCTTGTTCCCTTGGAAGTCATCAATTCTTTTTCACAACAACAGAAGTATAAATATGCTAAAATATGCAGTGCCTATAGTTACCTTTTTCAGCCATTTCTAGGGTTTGAGTAAGTAGGTAGAGAATTGGTGTGGCTGGGAAGTTCCATCACACCTAGCATGTAGATGTCATGTAGGAGCCATTTGAAGCTTCTACAGTGGGCTTTTGGTGTTGTGATTTCAGCAAAGATGTGGTCAACTCATATCCAGCTCAGGAGTTCTCTCCCTATTTCTGGACAGTACGTACTATTTTCTTGTAGCTATTTATACAATGTGGTCGTGTGAGGCGAGGTACTCTCTGTGCTGCCCAATTGACTGTACAATAAGGGTTTCTGCTTCCCGAATAATCTATAATTATTTGAATTGGGATTTTTCTTTCAGAAGAATAATGATCTGAAATTAAATCTTGGACCATATCCTCCTCTGGGCTTTTAATTGCAGTCTGACATGATTTGGAAAAATAACTTGCTAGTTCTTGTACCTTTCACAAAGGGTCTCGTTGTTGCTTAGGAACTAACATAATGTCTATGAAAAGTACTATCCACATTAGACAGTAAAAGAGTTTCGTTTGGAACATACACCTTATGAAGCAGAATAAGTATGTAAGTGCACGTATACCATCGAAAAGAAGTACAGAGAGAAACTTCTGCAGTGTTGGTAAGGCTCTCTACCTCAAAGGTTCCCAGAAGCTCTGATTGTATTCAAAACCTGAAAATGAGTTGTAGTTAGACAAGATAATATTTTCTCTAACATGCTTTCTATCAGATCTGTTATGAGAGTGCAAAAGTAGATCTATAAAGAGTTGCTTTTGTTTTGGATTTTTTTTTTTGGCATATAAATATTATCAATTTGCTGTCACTACTAGGTGGGTGTCTTTGTTTGTGATTTGGCAGATAGAAGGCAGCTCTTTGTGCCACAATCTCTCCTGTGATACTTCTGTTGCTAGCACGTACTTTAACCCACATAAGCAGAAAGTTAGTTGACACAGAGGAGATTGCTGTGTAAGGAAAGTAACTCTTCAGTTCTTGACTTCTGGCTAGAAATATCAACTATTCTATCAAAGTATGTAAATTAACCTGGAAGAAAATTTATCCATGTTTCTGAGGAAAAATCAAGATTAAGAAGAATGTCTAAATACTCTCAAACCATTCACCTTTCAGATAACTTTCAGGTAGCAAGTCCCCACAGCAAACACTAACCACGCTAGAGCAAGTCATGAGAGAACAAACCATTTCCAGACTTGTTACACTTCACGATTTTTTTTTAACTTCACTAATAAATTCAGTTTTTCCCTCTTGTGACAATGAAACCTGGAAATGCTGCTTTTTCCAAATTTGCTCACAAAAGTTAGCTCCAGCTGTTAACTTGCTATTTGTCTTTAACAGTAGTCAGTATCCATTCTCTTCTCTGTATCATACCTTAACTTTGTCATGCTTCGCATCTTTATGTGAGGTGTAGTGAATGGAGCAAAATTCAATCCACTCTGAAGTGAAATCAGAGATCACAGAGGCAATGGATGTTTTCTTTTTTCTTTTACAAATCACTGGATTTTGTACCTAAAAGAACTAAAAAGTGATAGTACTTGATGCAATAGAAGCACTTTGGAGGTTTGAATGAGGTGGAAAGTTTCTAAGGATTACTATTCAGCACGAATGTTGTACTTGCTTTTTTAAAAAGCAACTTTGTAGAAAAATGTCTGTATATTTAACAGTTTATTATTTTAATGCTAAGAATTTGGTTTAAAATCTGCAGATCTTCCAATCAAAAAATCTATTTAGATACCGACAACGTATCAGCCATACAAAGTTAATTACAGAAAGTCAAATCAAATCAGCTGAAAGTATACTTACTCCACAAAAACAACATTAAAAAATCACACACACATTTCTATAATGTCCTATTCACACAGTCTGAAGAAAATACAGTATATGAATTAAAAAATTACCTGTGTCCTCCTCTGGATTTTGTGAGTGAAGAGTGCTATCTTTCTTACTGATGTTCTTCTTTTAAAAATCTGAGTAGGTTTTCTGGTGATCCCTCTCTGTGGCATCTTTTATGCAGGTGCTTCTTGTTGCTAAGAGATCAGTTGCTTAGAGATGGAAGTTTGTTTTTTGTAATAGATCAGGGGCCATTGCTATTGAAAAGAGAATTTTGTAATTTTACCTCTAGAACTTAGTGTATCAGCTGCCAGCAATAGAGATATATGTGTCTAGAACTGATTGGAATTGTGGCTGGATAGCAAAACAGAAAAATAAAGTTTAATCATAATTGAAAAGTTCAAATTGCAAGGAAATAGATGTGGCATTTAAATGGAGGTGCAACTATCAGAAATTATGCTAATTTTTTTGCCTTGTGCATTTGAATCTATTAATGATTTCTAACAGAGAGGAAGAGAAGTTTAAGTGTTTCATTCTGATATTGAGATGGCCAACACTGTAGACAACGTTTCATGAGATACCATCCGGCATCAACACTACAAAGATTGTAATGGCTATCCTCCATATTTGTGTGTAGACTGTTTCCTTTATATTCCCAGCTGGCCTAGTAACACTTCAGAATTAATATGCATAATGAAAGCTGGATTCCCTGCTTTGCAGAGCTGTAGCCTTGGTCAACTTGAATAAATGTAGTGTATGAAGATTAAATGTTTCTAAGAATTGCATTAAACAGTTGCAGGAAGCAGAAACAAAGAACAGAGTTCAACAGAAAATGATGGTGGTGTGACTAAAAGATGAGCCTAACTCGGAAGTATGAATAAGGTAGTTGTGTCTGATACTGGTTTGAAACACCAACAGAAGTTTGAATTGAGGGTCTCAATTTATGCTATGACAAATTCTTACTCAGCTGCCTTTTCTATGAAGTTCACTTCTATGATTTCCAATGGAGTGTTTTGAGAAATAGATCAAAATCATCTTTTTGCTCAGTGCTGCCAAGTTAAGAAAGCCCAGTTACTCAAGGCTGCTTTCAGCAAGACCGAGTCATGTCCTGTGGTGTGAAGATGTTATTCATCCTTGTCTCTTGCTGTCAGGCCAAGTAAACACTTCTCATAAAGTCTTTTCATTCTCTTTATGGACTCTTTCAAGGCTTTAGCATCAGCATTTAAGAGAAATAAGTAAAATAAATCCTAGCACTTTTAGTCAGAAGGCCCATCAAGTAGAAGAGACTTAATTCTAAGCGGCTGTGATCTCACTTGGAACAAAGGTATTTAAGATTTATGCACAATAGTTCTTGTGATAGAATATTTTTAACTCAGGAGAAGCTTGGAAGAGGCCTAGAGTTTTGATGATTGTGAAATCTCTTCTGAGAAGCCTTTCTAAAATAAATAAATAAATAATGAATGCAGACATTTTTGGAGAATAAGGACTGAATTCATTGGGAAATGCTTCCGGCATGACTGCGACCTCCTTGAAGTTACACAGCTTATACAATAAGAAGTCAAAATAATTGCAGTCTGAAAACTGAACCCTTGTTCATTTTCCATGTACACACACCCTTCCATATCTATTTGTTATGCAGAGACTTGTTTGCAGACTCATTTCACTGTATAATTTTCTCGGAATCAAAAGTACAAGCAGAAGTGGGTAGAACTTTAGTGAGCAATTCTATTGTGTCTTGTATTTAGAGCTGATCACAATTCTGTGCAGTAGGGTTCAATCATTATCTTATGTTCTAGGAGTGTTTGTTAAAATCTATTTCTTTGATTTCCAAAGGAGATGACAGCTGTTTTCAATTTTTAAGCCTGCTTAAAAATTCAAGGAAAGTCAGACATTAATGTATACATATATAATTTTGTTTTAACAAGATAATTCTATGTTCTTACTACTTGTAAGCTATGTTTTGGCAGAACTAGATCTTGAGGCTGATTTTGATCTATTTCATGGTATATTACTTACAGACTGTTAATGCAGACAAACTAATATGAATTGTCAGTTTTGAACAGGATGGGTTATTCTATGGATACCAAATGAAAAGAGCTTTATATACCAGCATAAGAAAGCTACCAGAGAGAGTTCCAGCCCTTTTCTGTGGCTTTAAATAGATTTATTCATTGCAGTGTTACTTTGGCTTTAGTAACTAAGAAAAATAACTCGTGTAGAACTTGCTTATTTGTTTTATAAGACGTTATGTCAGTCTGTAGCATTAGAGAATACCACAGCTATTGGAAAAAGTGCTCTGGAAGGTATTACTTTCATATTTCTAAATCATAGTAATAACAGAAAAAAAAAAAAAGATTAGCTCAATTTAGAAGCGCATATATCCCTAGATATTCTTTATTATACATGTAAATAATAAGAATAAACCACCTAATTCTTTGTGTTATTTATAAAAGCCTCAGAATGAGATGTTTGGTAAAACAAGACATAAATATAAGGAAGGTGAAACCATTATAGATTCTTTCTTTGATAGCATGAGTTTTTTGAAGTTTAAGGGAGTCAAAGATCTAGCTAGTTTCCCACACAATGGAATTACTGATTCTTTGTACCATAATCATTTGTTTAATCAAGGGGCTCATTTCTAAAAATGGAACATTTTAGTAATGTTTTGTTGGGTTTCCTTCTGCCAAAGCTTGATATCTACTTGGTGACGAGAAGAGTTTGTTCATGAATTATAGTTCGGCAGCAATGCAACAGTTTAATTGGTCACGAAGAGAGCATGAGAAAGGTTAAATAATGTAAAAATGCTTGTTTACATTCAAACTAGTTTTTGTCAAGACTGACTTCTGTGGGATATATCTTCAAATCAAATGTTATTTCCATATGCCAGAGAAAATGGATTTCAGTTCTTTCAAGCCAAAGAATTCCTGGAACTCTGTATAATGCAACCAGAATGATTGGACTTGCTGTTCACTACAAAGATCTATAGTTAAATACTGCAAATTCTTCACTGCCTGAGTAGGCATTCAGTGAATTAACAAAGTCTGTTTTATACAATAAAAATAAGGCTTTTTTTTTCCCCCTAAACAGTTTACAATAGACTTTTGTGAAAAGAGGATGCAAAATGCTCTCCATGGTTGAGCAGGGGAGTTCACATCCTTGCAGGGACCCTGTGGCTCATGTGATAACATTGGTTAGAATGTTGCTTTAATAAAAGGGGATCAAATCAGAATTAGGAACAGCATAGAAAGAAAATCAGTTAAATCAGTGAAGACAAAATTACTATGTACGAAATTACTACTTTCAATACTGTGAAACTAGTAGGATAGGGTAAGGCTTAGGGCTTTTTTTTATGGCCTGATGATCCTATTGCAGTCAGTAGGGAATGAGGTAAATGCTGTCCTTACAGCAGGGCTCAATAGTCTCTGGTACATCTGTCCCTAATCTGCTACATGTTATTCAGGGTAGGAGGAGACAGAGACGTCTGTATGGATGCAGACTGTGATTGCATGGCTGAAGAACCATCTAGCTTAGTGCTGCACCTCGAAGATTGGCCCTAATCATTGGTTAGGTGAAAAGTATTGGCAGTAGGTAAATACAGATGTAATACTTCCCTCTCCTTTCCCCACACCATCCATGTGTTTCCCGTAGCGGCTATCTCTTTTGTAGGCTCTGCAGGAAGGATGATGTACTCTTTTTATCGAGGCATTTTGCTTGGGCCTTTTCTCTTAACCTCTCATATATACTGCTTTCCTGTTATCCTAAACAAGTTAATCATCAAATACGACTAATAGAGTTAAGACTACTGTGAGTATCTGTGTAATCAGATGCTTCATCTGTTGGATGGAAAAGCCGTGGGGATATCTCATGCTCAATCTGTAAAGTTCTCTACTTGGTGAAGAAGTTTGGCTTCCATCTCATATCTTTGCCGCTTTAAATGGCAAAAAGAAGGTTTGTGCACAAGTGTGCTGTGACACTGCTGTGCATAACTGCTGAGCAGATGGAGTGGCTGCTATTGCATCATCACATTACATACGTGTAATGCTCAAACTGCTGTGTGCTCAGTGCAGTGTTCTTAAAGCAGTTTTCCACATGCTTCCCCTAGCTTCAGGATATGTCCTCAGAACCTAAGTTCTTTAAAAGTGTTTAAAGGGTGCTGAAAGAAAGAGAAGCTTTGGGAAGAGCTCATCATACCTTCAAGTACAGTCAGAAAGCGTCTCTGTGCTGCCTTGAGATAGATGCAAGACTTTGGAGATGATGACCTCGAAGGTGGTTTGTTGGTTTTTTGAAGTATTTTGTTTGTTGTGTCTGTCTGGACCAAATGCAGAACAAAACCTCACTAGTAAAAGTACTATTTATGACTGCTGCTTCTTCAGGAGCCACTTGCCGTTCGTGTTTGTATGCTCTGTGCTTTACCAAAACCATCCCTTCTGTGAAGACTACATATGTGTGTAGCTGTATTGGGGCATTGGGCTTTTAGGGTTGTTGTAGCCCCGAACTCATAATACTAAGCCTACAGGAGTGGCTGCACGCACAAGGTAGTGACTTTGGTGCATAAATACTTTTGTTGCTGATCAAAATGTGTAATTCTCTGTGGCAGTATGTAAAACCAGAATGCTGTTACAAGACAACTGTCTACCTGCATGAGTTAGGGCCAAGTGGATGCACTTGGCTTTGAGATACTTGAAACAAACACAAAAAAATATATTATTGCAGGATTACATTGCTGTTGCCTTTTGGAATTGATGTTAGATATCTTATATCAAGCACTGCTCTTGCTTGATAAGAGTATGCAAACCTTGTAAAAAATATAAGCTGCATTTTTTCAGTAACTTCCTCCCAAATCACTCTTCTCATTCTGTCACATCAGAACTGATAAAACAGCTTCAAAAAAACAGCCAGTGTAAGTCAAAACGGAAAGAGTTAACAACGTGCTGAGAGACTAATAGGAGAAAAACATCCATCAGTTCAAGTCTTCAGACTATGATAGGCTTACACTTGTTAATTCAAGAAGTGCAGCTGGTTGTGAAGATGGGGACAATGTGTTCTTGTCGCACACAGAAGCGGCTGTAATGAAGTATTACAGGAACAGGTCGTGGATGTGTCATCTCAAACAAACTCTGAATCTACTCTCTGGGCACCTACAGTTTTTTGCTGCTTGTTAGCTTCAGCTTAGCTACTTTTTTTTTTTCCTACTCCTGAGTTGGAATTACTGCTGGCCAGGAAAAGGAAGAGGTGCATGAAAACTTTGCCCTTTCTGGGTGTGCAGAAACTAGGGAGCACTGTCTCAATTTTTTTTTTTCTCTTTGCCCATGGACTGACTGCAGTAAAGGTGATAGAGAGCTTGAACTTGAAAGGAGTGAGGAAGATGAACTTGAAAGGGCGGAGGAAGACCGAGTACATTCTGTGGAACTTAAACCATTTTCCCCTGTTTTAAATTCTTTGAAGTAATGTTCGTGCTTTCCAAGTATTTCTTGCTATTCACAAGGAGTTGAGGTTTGGGGTTATCTGCCACTCTGCGCTTTCTTTGTACTTTAATTCCAGCCACTTGGCCTGTTTTTAAAGGAGAAGGATAGGATTGGAACCTTGCAGGACTCCTGAGATCTAGGGCCTTGTTGTTCAGCCAGATAAGCTCTGTGTTCTGTAAGGGGCCGGCACTGCTTTCCCATTCATTGGGATCCCTCCAGGCATGGTAGGACACACTGGACCATTAGGGCTGCTGGACTCCCACCTTCTCCCTTCAACAGCTGGAACGGATCAGCTGTCTTTCAGTGCCAGTTGCAGGAAAGCACTCCTGACTTTCTCAGGCAAATTTTTGTTATTTGATTACAATAGTCATACTCTGTCATACTGTTGTAGTATCACATAGTATCCTTTCCAGTGGTCACTTGCGTAAATTATAGGAAGTTTTAAGCATTTTTATTTTTAACAACTAGAGGCAATTTCCACCAAAAGTCAAAGCAAACAACCAACCAATCTTAACCCCCCCCCCATCCAAAGAAAGAAAGAAGACAACCAACCAAAAGCAAGTTAAACTTTTGCTAAGTGGAAAATGTAGCCAAACCTCTTGTGCATGCAGTGCCAGCAGACATTTTAAGAGTGCTTATGGAACAGAACAGTTCCAGCACTGAAGGTACTGTAGGTATTTCCGTAGTGGAATATAAGTACTCAGTACTCAAGTTTAGCTTGTAAAGAAGGTACAAAGCAATCAACTGAAAATGTGATCGATTGCTTCTAGCTGTTCTGAATCCTCTTAACTGCTCCTTCAAGTGCTGCTGCTTATTTTGCTAACAGTACCAATTGCTCTGCGAAGAGAGCTGCCCTGACTGCATGCACTCTGAAGCGGGCAGGGTTCAGAGCGTTCTCTCTGTGCCTAACTTCTTTCTCAGCCCTGCTCTGCTTGAAGGCCTGACAGATTTGCAAAAATAGGTTCTGTGCATAGGGTTGATTGCTTGTGCAAGAAGATGGATTTTCAGAAAATGTGTTCTACTGCTACATACATTCTTGTGTATAATCTGTCCAGGTTGTGGAGAATTTTGTGACCGACCAGTTTCTCTTAAAATGCTGTGATACCTTTTAGTTTTTTCTCTTCTCTCCTTTTCCTCTCCTTCCCTTCTCTAATTCTCCTCTCCTCCACTTCTCTCCCTCTTTTTCCTGTTAGCATTATTTTGGCAAATAGAAGTGGACGCTTTGAAGTGGTCTGTGAAGAAATAATAGTATTGTAAACCATAAAGGAGATGAATGAAGCTAACTTAAAGCTAAGTAGAATTTCAGGTTGGAAATTCTGCTTTAAAATAATTCAGACTGAGTTGATATACATTGTTCTAAGCTTCTGTGTTACCTACATCTTGTAAGGCCTGAAGCCAGTTTTGTGGAATGTGGTAATCATGCTGCATGGTGAAGCATTTGGTGGAATATTGCAGCCTCGTGCTATGCAGCACTGCAATAGTTGTGGTTGTCTGCAGAAGGAGCTGCTAGCAAAAGCAAAACAGTTATGTGTGGTCATGGACCAAACAACTGCAATTGCTCTTTGGCTGTGGGCTCTGTGGGACTCCATTGTGTGACTCAGAATATGTCCCAAATGCTGCGATCTTTAAAATTATTTGGGGCCTTAAAGTTATGTGAGGTAAGTATGCTTAATCTGTGTCCTTTCTAATAAACTGTGAAATGCAGACAAAGCAGAAATTGTCATAGACTACAAAGGTCAGACTTCTGAATCATCTGTGATTATGTTGAGGCTCTACAGTGAAACGTTAATGCTTCTGTTACGTATCTCTTTGCTGTTGCCTGCACACCAATATATACATTGCTTTCATTGTGAAGTGCAGGATGCAAATGCAAGGCCTTGGGTCAGTGTCAGTAATGCTGTTTGGTGAGGCAAAAAGTCAATGTTGTATCTTGTAGAGTTGATGTGTTTTAAGAAGAAGGGAAAAAAAAAAAAAAGAGGGCATGCACAAGATATAGGATTTTATTGATGTAAATTAGTTTATGTAGAATCAGTGCAAAAATAACCATGTGCTAATAAAGGTGAGGAATCAAAGAAACAGCTGGAAGGGCTGAACGTTTGGGGCATTCTTGTTTCTGATGCGATTTCTCTTTATGTACCTTCAGGAGAAAAAGAAAATAAATTCAATAAAGGACAAGTAATAAAAAAGAGCACTGGGATTTACAAAGTGCTTCTGAGGGGGAAAAAGGAAAACAAAGAGAGAACTTTTTTTTTTCAGTGCTGTCTGTCATTGTTGACAGAAAGATCCAAATCTTATTTAGAAGGAGGAACAGAAGTGGACAGAGGATGCACTTTCATATCATGGTGACAAAAACTAAGAAGGAAGGGCAAGTTACTAATATTTCTAAACTGTTTTGCTGTGATGTCCATTATAGTGTTTCTAGAATGTCCTACAGATCTGCCAGCTGGAAAATATAATGGTAGTGAATGAGTAGAGAACAAATTAAATTGTGTTGCTGTGCCAGTTTCCTTTATTTATTATTATTTAGATTAAATCAATAGTTTATATTCTTTTTGTTAAACTGTAAGTGCTGGTTCTGAATGACAACTGATAGCTTTGCTAGGCTCTCTGGTTCCTCTTCTATGGAAACTCTGCATTAGCATAATATAGGATAAAAGGCTCTCTGGTAGAAAAAGCAGCACAGCAGAAAGATTGGAGATCAGCTGCCCAAATCTGCTGTTCCATTGTCTGCCATGGAAAATGTACCTCTCAGTACCATGTCTGACTGTAATAGAGGATATTGTTAGAGCCAATGGTTGCTCAATGCCAGCCTCTTCCTGACAAGGAGACCTCTGTGCCCACAAGGCAGCGCAGCACCCAGTCCATCAAAACTCTGATAAAATTACTTTTTTCTTAAAAGTTTTTCTGACTCAAGCTTGTTTACTTAGAAATGCCATTCCTCAGGTTATGTTTTGTGGCATTTCTCATCACTTTGTGGTATCTTCAGATGGTTTCTTTTTTTTTTCAGTGGAGACCAGGAATAAAAATTCAGACAGTGTGATGTGAGAGGATTCTTCCCAGACACAGAATGTGCCAAATTGCTGTAGACGTGGGCAGGAGCCACAATGCCTGTAAAGGAGCTGAGCATTCTGCCAGTGCCCCCTCCATCCTGTATTCCCAGAACAATTTGAATGTTGTGTCACAGCCGTGTGCCATTTTGAGATCTGCACAGACTGCGTTTTTCTTCTTCTGAAAATGAAGGAGTGCACGGCTTTGTATCGGGGTGGCTGTGGGGGTGATGTGCCCTCTCCTCCCTCAGCTAAACTCAGTGCCTTCCACAGCTTCTCCCAAAATAAGGCAGAATATTCAAAACAGTGTTATGAGTGTACATTCTGTGCTTAAGTTACACAGCAGCTTTCCTGAAAATTGTATGCTTAGAAGATTCATGTTTAAAGACTCCTTGAAGTGTAATAAATCTAAGAATAAAAACCTAATAAAGCATTCTGCCTCGGTCTTCTTTTCTTGTTTCCCACTCCTGTTGTGGGCTGCCTGGAGATGAGATGATAAAACCTTTGAAACAGAGATGATTTTTTATGAAATGTGTCTGAATAAGATCTATCCTAATATGCCGAGCTCCCGGAGAGGTAATATTGCTGTGGGTACATTGTCCATTAACTTCAGACACATATGTCTGAGCTTGCTTTATTAGCAGGAGAGGTAAAGCAATCTTTCCTGGAATGGGGTTCATCTTGTTCCACAGGTGGAAGGCTGCTTGGCAACTCAGCCCCCATGTCCCTTTGTAAGAGGCACTGGATGAATTTGTTAAGCCATGTAGTGCTAGTTGCCTCTCTTGGCTTTGTGGGGAATCTTAGGATGCATCCTTACAGCGCGTACAGCAATACCTCCAATGAGTAAGTGCTCAGATAAGAAAATGTGGTTTTAATTTTCAGTGGATCATAATGGTAGATAAACTGAATGACGGAATGTTGTGAGGAAACTATGAAGAACACTGACTGTGTTCAGTCCTGTGAGTGAAAGTTAGTGAGAGGCACAGGCAGCTGTAATCAGCTTTTGCTAAGGTTGCACTGTGTACAGTGCTAAGAAGTCAGAGTGATGGATGCAGTGTACACCCAGTGTAGTGCAGAAAGGAAATCTCTGAAGCAAAGAGGAAGCTTTAAGGCCGCTCTGCTTCATTTGCAGCTATTTTTGTTCATTTAATCTGATATCCTTAGGCCACTGTGGTGTATCCACACTGCTTCCATGACAAATCCATGGGAAGTGGGTGAGGTGAGTGACCATAGTTTGCAACTCAGAACTGGAGTTACTGCTGGGAGATGCGTTATTGGGATACCTTTAGCAGGTGTTGTTTTGTGTGTTGCTTTCAATCTAGACAAAAGTTGGGTTTGACAGTTTGTTTGGTAATAAATATTCAGTATTCCTGAACTACTAGTTTCTGCAGTAGCATTTATTGCCTCCAGATTGCAGTGCTCTGATGAGGATGTGATAGATCTGTTGAGTCACTTACCATTTGTCATGCATTTGTTCAGTTGCTTTTATTCCTCTAGTTTAAATTACCAATGAACAATTGTAGCAACGGTGCTTGAATTGCTCTGTGTAACTTTGCTCCTCAAGTCATCTTCTCTGTGATTCAGCTTTGGTCTTTATAGCATACTTAGGAGTTCTCAGCACTTTTCTGGGAAAGCCATCTTTAGCAGCCAATGGCTGTTGTAAAGCAATGAGCTGTGCTGCTGGCACCACTGGGTAGTGCTCTCTGTGCTGCACTGCTTGCCAAGATGTGTGCATTTTGTTCTGAATGTTAAAGGTCAGCTTGACTAACCTAGTAAGAAGTTGATTTTCATTGGTCCTTAGTTTGCTTTGATCACTGTCTAGATATTCCAAAATATGCCAGGACTCCGCTGTATATGTGTATTTATTTTTACAAGTCTGTATTAAAGTAGAAGTTGCCTAAAATCAGGTGTTCTACTGAAGGCATTTGTTGCTGATGCCTTAAAAAACTTTATATCCTTGTGCCACTGGAATGCACAACAGAAGCTTAAAGGGGTTGGGTTATAGATTCAGCTTTTTTAGCTAGTAATTTAAGAATCATCTAGCAATTCATAACCTTTCTGTGCACTTTTTTTTTTTTAAACTATTATATAAAACACTGCTTCAAATTGTTAACTATCTAATCACATACTATTTGTTCAGTCTAAGACTAATTTCACTTACAATCATAGAACAGTTTGAGTTGGCATGAACCTTAAAGAGGTTAATCCAGTCCCTCTATCATGGTGGTACTGGGGGCTATATCATGAATATACTTCTATCTACTTTTTTATGTATAATTCATTTTCCTCTTACTCTTAAAAATAACCTTTTTCTTTTCATTTTTCCCCCTCCTTCAAAGGGAAGCTTGTGTATCCAACATGCTACAATGTGTATGGAATGTAGGTGCAGAATGTGAGCAGAATGCATTCTGGCAGCTGTCACTGCTGTGAGCCTGAGGCAATTCTGCAGCACAAGGTTAACCATGAAGTTTGGTGCAGAGTCTGGATGCTACAGTGGAACAATGTTCACTTCAGTGCCAATTGCAATCATGATTTGAATGGAGGAACTCTATAGCTGCTTGGCTGCCAACGTGTTGCATGATTTGAGCAGTGATAGCAAAGATGAAGAGCAAAGGGCATTACAGCATTTGGTGTTTCTGTCCTCCTTGAATATACCCATGCTGGGCATATAGCTGCAGCAGTTACCAGTACCCAATGTCAAAGCTATGACAGCTTTTAAGGGTTTGTTGTTTTTTTTTTCGTGTCTTTAAGTAGATGAGGGAAAGAGGTGAACTTCTTTCTAATAGTACTCGCACAGATTATGGTCTGTTTTAGCATCATTTTAATGTCATAATTGGAGGAAGTTTGGTTATCTGTCTAGTGGAGTATCATCCTCAGCACCCAGTCCAGCTTTCAGCATTAGTTATTCAAGTGAAAGCAGTGTGCCAATCTGCAGTGTGCTTCATCTTGGGAGAGCTGCCTAAAGAGATGAAATTTCAGTTATGACAGTTTTTGCAAAGTGAAACATCAGTGGGAGCATTATTTCAGTGTGACACCCTCTGAATACATTGCCTCAGAATAATCAAGTGATATTTCTTATTATACACAGAGCGTGTAATTTGGATGCAAAAATATCTCATGGTAAAGCAATGTTTTATCTTCTAACAATTTATTTCAGCTGTGTGACTGAGCTGGAATTGTGCAAAGAATAAATGTGATGTTGTACCTGCAGTCTGCATGCAATACACTGATAGTTTTGTTCTACTTCCCACATAGGTTGGGCTGATGTACATCCTTCTATATGCCACGCTTCCTGCAGGTCAGGTATGATGCATGCTTGCTGTAGGACATGCTTTAAGAATGACAATTTCTTGAAGTGCCAGCAAATAATTCAGTTGCTGCTTGCTGGCATCTATCTGACCTACCTGGAAAAAAGGACCAAATGGATATAGGGGATAATTGTTTTCTTATGCTGGTGTAGATTATTACTAAGTGTACTTTTTCAGTTTTTATCAGCAGCATTCTCAGACCTTCATTCTGCTTTGCTGCTCATCATTCTGCCATCAGGACCCTTGCTTCTCATCATGGAGAAGGAACAGAGGAATCAAGAATGGGGCTGTGCTGCAGCTGGTGACAATGGATGGACCAAGAATTTGGGTGTGTTGTACTGGGATGGGACACATAGAGGGAGATGAAAAATCAAAGCCTGAAGTGGGAGTACCAGAGGATGAGGGGATGTGGAGGCATTCAGATGGAGTGAAGTTCTGTTTATGTTCTCAGACAAAAATGCTTTAGTTTGCTACAATTACAGATTCCAACCAATTTTATAATATCTATGACATGATAAACAAAGCTTGCTTAAGAAATAATGACTTAGGAGAAGGTTTATGTAAGGTTGTATTTCTTTTTCTTTTTCCCCTCCAAAGTTTAATAGAAACAAAACTTAAATATGTGCTTCATATGTACTGCAGTTCCATCCCAATAGGGTTAATGCTTTTTCAGTAGCCAATTTAAATTTTAAGCTTTGTAACCAGTTAATTAAGGGGTTAGATTCCTGATTTTGTTTTATAAGATAGAGAAAGCTGAAAAATGCACTGTGCTATGGAAGAAGATGAGCACAATGGGTTTGAGGTGATGCAACCTGTTGCTAAATCGTAAGTTAGGATGTTTGCAATGTGAGCTACCAGAGATGTCTGTTATCCTGTATTACAGTGCAAATGAGACCAGTAAGACTGCATGGTGCCGGTCCATCCTTGAGAGAGATGAGCATGTTGGTGAGCCCTGCTCCTTCGGACATGCAGTAATTTTCTTGTCTCATGGAATGAGATGGAATGATGCTCTTCTTTGCAGGGAACCACGCACTCAGAGGCTGTGGATTTCCTGAGATCAATTTGAAATAGCAACAATGGTGAGCTGTTTGTTTTCAAGCTTAAAGTTTAAGCATTCTTAAAGAGCATTTCTACAACTCTTCCTGAGAGTTCTTTTATGTTTCATGGTCTTCATGATGTCTTCACATTCAGTCAAACTGTGATGTTCCTCACAACAGAGTACTGTATAATTCATTTTCTTCCAGGCTCACAGGGGTTGGCAAGGAGACTTTGGGAAAATGTTCATCCACACTTGAACTTCGGAAGCAGCAGGTAGTGCTGTTGGTGCATCTGAGCGTTGGTGAATGACCTGTGTTCTTAGCGAAGGATCACTGGCACTGCAGAATGGCAGTGTGTCTTCAGGTCGGGTGTTGAGCAGAATTTCCTCTCAGAAGGAGCGGTGCGAGGCATTGGCACAGGCTGCCCAGGGGGTGGTGGAGTCACTGTCCCTGGAGGTGTTCAAGAAAAGGGTGGATGTGGCACTGAGGGACGTGGGAATGGGGGGATGTTTGGATTAGATCATCTTAGAGGTCTTTCCTGATCTCAGTGATCCCGTACGTAAAGGGGAGCTTTGTTTTACGGCGCAGCATCCCTTACCGGACGGCCGCCACTCCCCCCCGCCCATCCCGCGACCCACGGCTCCGGGGGCCATAAATCCCTCCCGCCGGCCGGAGCCGCCGGGCCGCGGCACGATGGAGGCGGGCGGCCGGGCTCTGCGCTGCGTGCTGGCCGCCGTAGGACTGCTGTCGGCGCTCAGCGCGGCGGGGACGCTGTTCCTGCTGGCGCAGTGGCGGGAGCTGAGCGCGGCGCTGCGGGACTTGGAGGCGGCGCGGATCCCCGCGGCCAACGGCTCCGTGCGGGACCCGCTGGGCTCAGCAGGGCCCGGCCATCCGCCCCCCTCCCGCAGCAGGAGGAGCCGCCGCGGGCACGTGCGTGCCGAGAGCGAGGAGATGCTGATGATGCTCACCTACTCCATGGTGCCGGTAGGGCGGCGCGCCGCGTGCGGCACCGCGCGCTCGCTGTGGTTCGGTCTGACGCTTAGAACAGCGTCGTGTCTCTGTTGATGAGGGGATCGAGTGCGCCCTCGGGATGCTGGTGGGTGACGCCAAGTTGTGTCGATCTGCCTGAGAGAAGGGAGGTGCTGCAGAGGGACCTGCATCGCCGGGCTGAAGCTAACTGCATGCACTGCAACGAGACCAAGTGCCGGGTGCTGCATTTTGGCCACAGTAACCCCACTGCAGGCTTGGGGCAGAGCGGCTGAAAGCTGCACGGAGGAAAAGGATGTGGGGTTTTTAGCAGACTGTGGTGGAACACGGGCCAGCAGTGTGCCCGGGTGGCCAAAAAGGCCGGTGGCATCCTGGCTTGTGGCAGAGCGCAGCCAGCAGGAGCTGCGGGTCTCTGTGCACTGGCACTGGTGAGGCCGCACCTCGAGTGCTGTGTTCAGTTTGGGCCCCTCTCTGCAAGAAAGACATTGAGGCCCGGGAGTGCATCCAGGGAAGGGTAACAAAGCTGTGAAGGGTCTGGAGCCAGGTCTTGTGGGGAGCGGCTGAGGGAACTGGGGTGGGTCAGTCTGGAGAAGAGGCATGGGGGAAACCTCATTGCTCCCTACAACTGCCTGAAAGGAGGCTGTGGTGAGGTGGGGTCGGCCTCTGCTCCCAGGTAGCAGCAATAGGACTAGAGGGAATGGCTTCAAGCTGTGCCAGGGGAGGTTCTGAGTGGATATTAGGGACAATTTCTTCTCAGAAAGAGTGGTGGTGCACTGGGACAAGCTGCCCAGGGAATGGTGGAGTCACTGTCCCTGGAGGTGTTCAAGGAAAGGGTGGATATAGCATTGAGTGACATGGTGAGGATGAGTTGATGGCTGGACTGGGTGATCTTTGTGGTCATTCCAACCTTAATGGTTCTAAGATTCTCTGAGTCTGAGTGACTCACAAATAAAATCAATTGAGAAAACGTTTGGATCCTCACAGGCTTTGGAATGCTGTTGAAACTGTTTGCTGTTGGTGGAGTTGGATAGTTGTGACAGAGGCAGCTACATGTGCCACCCCTCTGTGGTTAAATTACACGTATGGAACAAGCAAATTTTATTGTGCTCTCCAAATTCAACTGAGAGACACAAAGTGTATTTTAACAGCATGTGACGAGACTGTCCACTTGTGCCCCTCCTCTGTTCAAATCAAGGTGTGCTCTGTCAAAATATATTGATGGAAAGGCTGTTGGCTCCTCGTGGCTGAGCTGGAGGCTGTGCTGCAGGCTGTAATGTGCTCTCTGAATGCCAGGCTTGTAACTGCCGTGTGGATTGCGCTGAGTGGCAAATATAATGCTGAGATAATTGCAGGTCTTCAGAGCAAGCTGTAATCACTTCAATGATCTCAACAAAACCACTGAGATTAAAATGCAGTTTGAATTAGGGAATGCTTGGACAAGGTGTATTTTACAAATTACAGCGTAGAAGCCTGGTTTTTGAGAGATGAGGGGAAGGAGAACAAGCAAATCCTGACTGCAACAGCCATTGAGCTAAGTTAGGTTGAATCTGATGCTTCTCAGAATGGCTGGGACTCAGAAAGGCACTGGGGCCAGGTGCCCACTGCGTCAGGGTTGGTGCTGTAGGGGGATGAAGTGTTTGAAATTATAACAAAGATAATAGAAAGGCCTACAATAGAAGGGGAAAGAACTGCTTTATAATGGCCAAGAAGCTGATTTGTGGAATTGTAGCACAGGCATTTCCATTATAAGTATTTTCTGAATGTTTTCAGTAGGGTTTACAATGAGGTGTACCAAACAGGTTTGTGTCGGAGAATCACTGCATGAGGAAGTGGATGGTGTCTCAGTGTAAGAACAGGTCTAAAGATTTTATTCATAGAAGCACAGTAATGGTATCTTTGGTTTTGTAAATCAGACCATTTTCTTTGAGCTGTCATGGCTTACCTTGTTTTGAACTTAATTTCTTTACTACACTAGGTCCGAGTGATGGTGGATTTATGTAACAGCACTAAAGGGATATGCTTAACAGGTATGTTAATTGCCATGAACATTACGTTTGTTTTTACCCTCAGCAATGCAGAATCACGACGTTTTCAAAGAACTTGAGGTAGATAAAGTTTTACATGATAAATTCTGCTATTTATCAAAATTCATATATGTGCATATATATACACACACATCTATGTGTATATATATGTATGTATCACCTGCCTTATTTACTTAAAAAAGATAGCAGGTGCTACTTTGGGGCTTACCTATACCTACTTATAAATGCTGAAAGTTTAGGAGTTCAGTTGAACCCATGTTTCCTTGGGCTCCAGAGTTGTGAATTCACAACTACTCAATGCCTTCTACAGCTTTCTGCTCTTTTGACTCTTTTAACTCTTTCTTTGATCCTGACTTCCTCTGCAGTCACCCTTTCTACTACTTCTCAAGCGCCTTTCTTACTTATCTTATGCTGTTACAAGGATAATTAAGATCCTCAGAGTCTGAGATGGCATATAAATTCTAGGCACTAATGCACATAACTTTGTGGTGTGGTGGAGAGGATTCAGTTACTGGAAAACTGGCAGTAAGTTATTAACTGGTATTACTGTCAGTGCTGATTAAAAGGGATAATCTCTGTGATGGCATTATAAAATGTTTTTTACTTTACTCATGGTGTTTTCTTTTTAATGCTGGAAAGTGTCATCTGTAGGGAAATCGAGGTATTTCTGTTATTTTGTCTTAGAGGTTTTATTTTCATTGAAACAAGGCAGTACTCAGTGACTGGATAAAAGTGCTCACAGAGCTGATTTGGTTCTTTAAATGCAACAACTTTTTTTTTTTTTATGTGTATTGGGGGTCACAAAAGACAAATCTTGCAATAGAAACATTTTCAGGTAATACTTTATTCCTGCCTGCTGTGTTTTCTTACCATTAAGGCCCTATACTCAAATTAAGTCAGAAGGGATAAGGCAGATGTTATTGTAATAAAAGTTGTAGAATAACTAAGTCCAATTTCTACCACACCAGGCAACCCTCCAGCCAGGTGCTGTGGTGAGCGTGGTGCAGTCCAGAGACCAATTCCATGTAAAAACAGTGGTGTTCAAATGTTTGCTTACAATACAGAACATGTAAATCCATAGGATTTCCTTTTGATGTGATGTGCTTTTCTCCCCTTTTCATTGTTCTGATCTAACACTCATCACTTCAATCTGGAATTGTTTTTGTTTACATGCTAGGATAAATTCACTGTTTCTTCTTTCTTGTGTTCTTTTGCATGTTGTTGGTGTAGGCCCGCCAGGTCCCCCAGGTAAGACATTTTGACAACTACAAATAACAGTTTTGGGCAACTGAAACAGTTGTTGGTATGAATGTTCAACTATAGAAATGCATCTTTACAGTATAGTCTTCCTTTGCTAATTAAAATGAAGGAGAATAGAATGACTACTTGCCTTTATCACTTTCCTACTAATTCGACCTGTGTCCCTCTGGGGGTGGAAGGGAGGTTGTGTTTTTGTGTTGGAGGTGAGAAAATAGTATAATGTTTGCCAGAGCATATTTGTTCAAAGCTAGATGGTGTTCAGAATTTTCTGGTAGCATTTAGGCGAAGAGTGTTGTAAAAGAGTAGCTGATTATTTTAATTTAACTCTTTAATGCTTATGGTGAATGGTGACATTTCTGTTGTGCTGTTTGGCTTCTTCAGGGCCCCCTGGGCTCGTTGGACTGCCCGGCTACAACGGCTCAGATGGAGCCCCAGGTGTCCCAGGTCAAAAGGGAGAACCAGGACTAAATGGAAAGAGAGGAAAAATGGGTATACTTATTGTTAAATAAAATAAAATCCGTTCTGACTGTTACATTCAGACGCAATTACTTTTAGACCTTTGTTACAGGGAGAAGGGATTCAGTGTTCACAAAGGATTTGCACATTGCAGAATTCTGTAATGTTCATTGTCTTGCACTGAGTTTTTGTAGATCACTTCAGATGTATTCTAGACAGTGAAAAATGGTATAAATATGTTGTCAAATATTGCAAATTAAGGCTATAAAATAAAATTAATTGCACCTCAGTATTCCGAAATTTCTTATAAGTAATGTCATTATAAGAATATTCCCATTCCTTCAGCCTGCCTGCATAAGGAATCTTTGACTTCAGAGGGCTTTAAAAATGAAGGCTAAGTTTTGGCCAGTTGTCTGTGGTTGTTTGAAAGCAGCATATCATCTGTCAATTTAGTGTTCATCAACATTCTTTTTGGTTGTTTATTGGGAAATGAAAGTGAAAGCCTTTTGTTAGAGTCAGAGGACAATTGTGCAGAAGGCGCGTTTCAGATTTCACCCCAAAACTGTAATTCTGTTTCTGGTTTCACAATTTCAACATAAATAGTAACACTGTAAGTGGATGGATAAGTATTTTCTCCTCGAGTACTTAAAGATATAATGTTAACCCTTGGCCTACAAGAACACTTCCATTTTTGGCTCTATGGCAGCTCACTTCTCTCTTCTAAAGCATAAAATACTGACATGAAGGCAAAGAGAGGAACGTTTTGGTGTCAGTTGTACAACCACACCATTGTGTTCCTTGTTGCAAAATGCTCCGGCCAAGGTTACGCAGGACAAATGAATGTCTTGTTAAAAAAGTTACGCTGCTAAATAACCAAGCACAGGAGGTGTGCAGAGTGATCATGCTTGCAACAAGTGCATATGGAGATATTAGTTACTTTAATACTCTGCTGGGGCAAGGGAAAATGTTGGAAGTGCAATAGGGCAAGCCCCCAAACAAGTAGGGTGAATGCATTTTGTACTTCAACAGAATGTATTGATTTTTAGGAGCAGTGTGCTTACCCACTTACCAAGGGTAAGTGTTGTTTGTACTGAAATGCTTTTTATTTCTAGGTGTGCCAGGACCAAAAGGTGACCAAGGAGAGAAAGGAGAACCTGGAGAAATAGGTTTACCTGGCAAGGATGGTATGCCTGGTGTGAAAGGTGCAAGAGGAGCGAAGGGAGAAAAGGGGGATGCAAATAACGATGTGATGTTGGAAGGTAGGAAGAAGCACACTCTCTTGCAACAGCATACATGGTGGAAAAATTTTCTGTAGCATGAACGTGCTCTAAAAGAGTTGGACCAGCCAACACAGCCTCTTCATCCACAGTGAAGTTTCCGGGCATTGCTACACTTCAGATATTAGAATCTCTCAGTGATAGTCTCAAGGGTATGTGCAGCTCCAAAAATAAAAAGGACCTCCCAGGGGAATGTGTTCCCTTAATAATGCAGTTCCTCACAAGAAGACTTATGTGGGCCTTAGGTTGAGGTGGAATTCACCCTTTTACGTAAAGGAAGCATCATGGCAACTGAATGTGTAAGCTGCTAAAACTGTACTGAAGCCTTTTAAACTGAAGTCTTAGAGAACACAATACAGAAAGCAGTTGTGCCTATAAAGCAGACATTAAATTGCACTGGTGTCCTGGAACGTATAAAGTGGTGGGTGGTTCACCTTGCAGGAGCCAGACTTGATAATCCTTATGCGTTCCTTCCAACTTGGGATGTTCTGTAATACTTTGATTCTAAGAATGAGCATTAGTTTACTGAGCTGTATTTTTTTCTGTGCACAAAAACTTCTTCAGAAGACAGAGGCTATTTTGGAGATTTCTATTAGGTCCATCACGTGGACTCTCAGTTCTCTGCAGGTTGCATCCTTGCCTGCAGGGCCTGTGACATTGTGCTTTGCTTTGTATACAGGTGCAAAAGGTGAACCTGGACCACCAGGCCCCCCTGGGCCTCCTGGACCTCCAGGGCCTCCAGGAAAACGCAAAGGTAAAGCACAGCTTCAGGAGAACGTGTACAGCAACAAATGCACAGGTTAGTTCTTTCCACTGTTCTTTTTAATATTACTGACAGGTACAAGATTAAGCCCGATGTTCGAAGTGTCATGAAACAGTGACTGGCACTGTTCCATGATAGCAGTATCAGTGGCAGATACTGTTATAGCCAAGATATGAACATCCAAACTGCCATTTCATAGACTGTTGAAATGCAGCAGCTGCATTCCTCTCTCCTCTCCCTCTCCCCTCCATATAGGGGTGTGGGAAAAGGGTACACACTGATGTTTGGAAATCTTACTAATTCTGTTGTAAAACCCAGCAGCTGTATTTTATATGTATTTAAATTCTCAGGTCACTGAAATTTAGACCAATTTGACCAGAAATGTTATCTCAGAGCTGTTCTTATTGGTCACTGGAGCAGTATGACATGGGACAAGTAGGTTCTTGGATGCTCTGCAGTGTTTTGCTCAGTGTTCTTTAAACACCGTTGTATTGTGATAACTGGAAAATATTAGGTCGATACGTCAGCTGATAATGGAAAGCAAAGAGAAGCTGTTGCTAGAACAGCATTTGTATTTCTATCTTGAAAATGGAAGAAAACTTTCAGTTTTGGATCTATATACTGGGTCTGGCCCTGCTGTCCTTTTGTCCTTTACCCCGGATGGTATTACATCTGATGCCAGAGGTGTGTCTTTCAGCGACTGTTGCTCCCTATGTAGTATTAGGATGATTTTTCCTCCTCACTGAGAAGGTCAGAGTGATAGCAAAAAATGTCCCAGGTAGCAATTTTCCCTCTTTCACATTTTTCAGAAAAGAAGGGAGTTGTCTGTGGCAGTGTTGATTAAATGAGGTTTCTTTGGAGACTGGAAATGTATGAACAAGAACAAATAATGCAAGTGAAAAGTATGCAGAGTGATTCATAAGCCTCACCATTAATAGGCTGGTATTGATTTGATGTTCCAATAGTAAACTGAGGAGTGGGAGCACGGCTCTTCTCCAGTGCTAGGAAAAAGTCTTCCAGCAGTAATGGATTCAAAATACTATTCTCTCTTCTTTCTTCTGCCCATTTGTGATTAGCAGCCCCTCACCTTGCAGGCAAGGCACTCAGCATGTAGGATGTCTAGCACCTGAATTGTTCACTGCAAGGAGATAACTAGTGATTAGCTACTAGCAATGTCCGTTTCAGCTTGTAGGAATTTTGAGTGAGCTAGGCCTGGTATGTATATTAATGTCATCTTTTTTTGGTAAGATGAAATCTTTTTTTATTAGAAATCCTGTTAACTGGTGAATATTTAATGCTGGCTGTAATACACATCAGTTATTTCTGTCATTCTTAACTTAACTTAATTGTAGTAGCATGTGAGAATTTCAGTTGGGAGATGCTGGGTACTGAAGCATCAGAATGGAGCCCAAAGAGCCTCAGTTGATAGCTGAGCAGAAATTTGATGCTATTTGAAATTCAGAAATGTGTGAAGTGCTGTGCAAGATCTAATTAGAGCATTTACTCAGGTAGCTTTTTTCCAGTTGTTGATACTGTCTGAAGTTCTTTGGAGGGATAAACTTTATCTGATGGATTTCTGGTGGATTTGAAATCCCAGTGTGCAGATGGGAGTTATATTCAAATAACTTTGTACTGAAGAGGTGCTCCTCAGTGAGCATTTAAATGTTATGAGTAGTGAATTGTGTGACCGTAATGCAAAAATAAATCATCTTTTCTTATATAATAATCATATCCCTTCGAAGATAGAGAATATGTGTCCTGATTGTGTAATTAACTTATTGCATAAGAATGTAAGAATGATTTCCATGAATCAGATTTTACCTGTTTCAAAATTTCCTTAAGAGAATAGAATAATTAGTTGCAAGCTCAGGTGCTTTGCTTCCATGATTCTCTTAGCTAATTCTAGAAGAAACAGCACGTCCCTCACTCTGCCCTTCACATCCTTCCCCAGATTGACCATACCCATACTTTTAATGCCCTGTAAGTTCTGTTAGCTCTCAGCCAGAATATTTTAGGATCAGAAGAACCACTATGATATTTATTATTGTTATTTTTGGGGTTGGAAACAAAGCAGTGGAAATTTCACACAGTGAAATAGGTCTCTGATAGAAAGCTTTCTAATCTTAATTGCTTTCTGTCTCATGCAGCTGAAAGTTCCCAGAGAGGTTTGCAAATGTTCTCAAATCCAAACAGTGCATTCATCTTCACAAGAAACATTGACCTGGTCCTTGACTATTTCCACAGTGTTAGATAAACCACTCTATGAGGAGTTGTTCATGCAGTTAATAAGTTCATGTTAATAAGTTCATGCAGTTTCCTTGGACTGAGACTAATAAACTTGTGTATCATAGCTTGTCATTTCTGTGGGGTGGATTCCTTTCTTGAGATATTCTGAGAAGACTTTGAGATCAAAACCTGGAAAAAGTATTTGGGGGATTGCTGGGTTCCAGCTACAGGCACGTCTTCCCACAGCTGGATTGACTGTGCCTTTTTTAGGAGAGAAGTTGTCATCAGTTACAATTTCAAATTTGTTCAAAACCAACCTATCAGTAAGTGTTCTAGATAAATGAATGGGAGAAATATGTATTGTTTTTGGTCTACCGTGGAGTATTTTCTTTCTGTATGAACAGAGAGAGGTTATAACCTTAAGGAAGAAACAATGCAGTGCGATCTGCTCTTTCTTTCTTAAGTGTCATACTGCCCTTCAGCTTTACTTTATGGCTGCTTCGTATTTTTGCTACCTTGCTTGTTTCAGCATTATCACAGTCCTGCAAAGCCCAGGAATTGGTTGGAAAGCAACAGTGAAAATGTGTGAAATGTGTAAGGAGGTGAATGTTAAGAATGGGATTAGAAGAGGGGTGCAGTGAAATCAGGATGTCTTCAGCACAGGACTGAGAACTATTTGTTCTCTGCAGTTTTTCATTGTAACAAAATAGAAATGTGCTGCATTGTTTTAAAGACAGAAGGTGCATCTGTGTTTACAGAAAAGGTTTTATAAATAATCTCATAAAGGCATCATTTAACTGGTAAATGCTGCAGAAAACCCAACCCAAACAGTTAACCTTCAAATCATTGAGGAGTGAGGGAAAATGGTTTGCAGTTGTTTATTTGGTTCTTTGGTGAACCATTTCTCTGTGGAAAGAATATGGTGTATAATTTCCCTTAGTCTTTTACGTTAGTTCTTTAATAGCACAGATGGCTGACCTGCATTCTTATGCATGCAGTGCTCAGTGTGTGTGTTAGGTATGGTTTACTGTTCTGGGGATTCATGGCAAGTTCAGAACTCCCATGGCTGTCTACAGAGTGCAGCCCCCACTGCTGGTGTGTCCGGATTTTGAGGCGTGAGGTCCTTGAGTTTGGCCATTGCTCACTCCCAAGGAAGCAGATTTGGCATTATGGATAAGTCAGCCAGCTGGCAGCTGCCTCAGCTTTCGGCTGCTGGCTGAGGAGAGGGACAGCACTGCCTTTCAAAGCACCTACTCCAAAATTCTCAGCTAGAGGATGAAATCTGCTGAGCAAAACCAGTTGCTCCTCAAAGCTGTCAGCCTGACAACTTCAAGGGGATGAACTCACCTGAACACTTCATTTGTTCATTTATTTAGATATCATTGATGACCAGAATCACTTAAGTGTTTCTCTAGGTGAAATAAAATCCCAAATGTCATTTCTTTAGTTTAGTGAAGCCACTGATGTGTGTCTGTCAATTTGAATGTAGAAAGATGTCATGTTTGACCCTTTCTCTCTGAAATCCAGGTGAGACGTGTGCTGTACCAAATGATGATACCCTGGCTGGAAAAGCTGAAGACAGACCCTCCAGTCATTCCAAAAAAGCTGGTAACCTGCTAGAGTGTGAGCCTAACTGCTGCTTGCTGGGTTGCAGTCATACAGGTAACGGACGCATGCTTTTTCTCTACTAGAGTGTGTCATAACATCTGTAGGAAGTCCTGTTCACTTTGTCAGCGTACAGCAAACGTTTGGAACGTGGATGCGGGAACCTGCAAATGTGAGCGATGAAAGGATTTGGCTTACCATGCACTTCTCAGGTATGGCACTTCTAGTTATCATCAGAAGTCAGGCTTACTAACACTGCCTTCGTAATTCCTTCAACCCAGATTAATGTTTCAAACAAAGCATGATGGTTTTACCCACATCTTTTTGAGAATGTTTTCCATATTACTGTATAATCCTTAGCTATGCATATGATGACAGACATTTCTAGTATTTTCTGACATTTTCAGAATTCAGTGTTGACTCCGAATAGCTTGAGGATTTTATTTTTTAGTGCCCACTGTCCATGTCTTTGTATTCTTGTCCTTTACCTCTTCCTATCGTTTTAATTTAATCCCCTAAATTGTAGCTAGGACTTTGTCTTACCATTAAGGGAGAGTGTAAATGCATCAGATGCTATTTGAGCTACATTATTGCAGGATCTTTTCCAGGATGAGAATGGAGGAAGGCAATATTGTCACAGTTTAGCAAGTGTGTTCAATGTTAAGGCTGATTACTCACTGGGAAGTTGCCCCTTGAACGCCTCTGTTTGTTCTTGGCTTTGCTTCTGGATTATTTTATCATGTTCCAGCATGTTAAATTACTGTTGAAAACGTAAATTGGTTATTGTCTGTCACAAACTTGATTCTGATTGAATTTTAACAGAGATTGAATTTTAGGGTAGGGATTTCAGAAACTAGGTAAATCAAGTGATGGTCTTTTAATTTTATTTTTTATTCTTCCATTTAGGAAACTCAATAAAAGAATATGAGAATTCCAATGCCTTGCTGAATGACAGCTACAGGATCATTAACATCACAGGATTCTTTTATGGTTGTGGTCACGCAGTACAAAACAATCATCTGTACTACCAAAAGGGAGGAACCAATGTCATTCTGAAGTAAGTCAAATATAATTTGCTTAAGGCTAATGATGTGGTGGAAGGAGGAGCCGTATATTAGCAATAGAGATGGACCTCAAAAAGCCAGGCCACTTCTTTTGTACTGTTTTGTTTCTTTTTGGTACTATCTAGCATAGGAAGAATGGAAGAAGTGGTTCAGAAATCATTTCAGAATGGAACAATTAACAATTAACTGTCTGTAACTGGAATGTGGGTCACTGGCCTTCCGTGCAGTCAATTTGTGCATCATCTGTTGGAGCTGAGGAACTGAGCTTCTCAGCCCATTACTCTGTTGTGACAATTAGCTCTTTAATCACTGTGCAGCTCTGTGTCCAGGCAGATAACTGTAGCAGTAACTATATGATGTATGAGATGCAAATCATTTGGTCCTTCAGATTAGAAAGATGCTGTGTGCAGAGATGGCAATGGATTTTTCTGTTGGAAATCCTTGAGTCCAGCAGGTTCTTATTATACTGGGTGTTTTTATACTAATATATGGGGTGTTTTTGCACTTGGATTCTTTGCTGTGTTTATAATTGGCAGAAAGAAATGCTATCTGAATAAGGACTACAAGGGTCAGAAAAAAGAATTTATTAAAGAAAATAAGCTCTGTGTGTGTCTACCTGCATCAGCGTAGCAATTGGTTCAGCCTCAGTCTGGGGGACACAGATAAGAGGTTATACAACTGAAGCCCACTTATGGAAGTTGTTGGCTTACCAGATGTTCTTGCTGGGTTGATGCACATGCCTTGCTCTCAGATAGCACTGTTCTTTGCTGGTAAGGGTTGAGTTAATGCTGCTCATGCACAGGAATGCACCAAGGCACCTGCTGAGGACATAGCGACCTGTGACTGAATGTTCCATTGTGGAGGAATCACTTCACTGTTTGGTTTCCTTCTAATAAATTTCTGTAACCCTCCCAATGCATTACCCTGAATTTGAACTGGAAATTACATCCTTATTTCTTCAATTTCTACTGATGACAGACAATACAAATCAAAAACAGAATCTCATCTTGTGGGAAGAGCCAAAGAAATACAGCCCAAGGGCAAGTGAAAGATTGCATCTTCTTTCAAGCTCAGTTGACTCTGATGTCTGAGCCAAGAACATTACTGTACTTTGATGTCTCTACCCAAGCAGGTGTGCGTGCCTTCTTCCTATATTCATTTAGATGCTAAGGAATGTAAGCAAGCTGCTTGGATTCTATAATATTTATTCTGCCAAAGACAAACTCATTTTTTGGCAACCTCCTTTAAATATCTGTAGGGATTTTTATTTATACACTTTTAATGACCATCTCCATCTAAACAGTGCACAGTGATAGGACAGAAGTTCCTTACCATTGCTTGGACACCCTTAATTTGGAACTGCCTTCATGAACAGAAGAACACAAGCTATTCATGGAATCTTCAGGACCTCTCCAAGAAGTTGCTCAAAGTTTGCCTTTCTGTTCAATTGTTCACTTTGAGGTTGTTTATTTTCAGCATAGAAAGGATTAGGCAGTGTGAAATTTGTTATAGTAAAATCCTTGATTCTTGGCTGCAAAAAAGCTTCTGGGAGCTTTTGTACTGACGCTGTACAAAGAACAGGTGAGAAGGTGGTTAGATGATTTTGCAAATGCTGGAAACATATCTAGGAGTTTCTTGTCACATTTACAAGCTGACAAAATTAGGTTTCTCTGATACCATTGAGTAAGTTTTCTAGTGATGGCCAGATCCTTTATATGAAGAATGCTTCATCCCTTTCACTTCTGTTTTGTAATGTTTTCCCACTTCTATTCATTTTGGTCAACTTACTAATCACAGTTGATCAGGATACTGCTTGTAGCTTGATGTGGTTGATGAGACATTGACCTCTATCTCACCATTTACTTCAAGGTGGTGGAAGATAAAGGACTTAACTGAAACATTTGGAGTTCTGGGCTACACAGCCCCCCTGGAGTGGGCGGAAGGGAAGCTCAGGAATAAAACCTCATTATTCTGCTTCAGAGTTTTCACATAAAAGAGGAGAACACAAGGTTTTCTATGTTGCAGAATTTGCTCATTTCTAATGTATCTTGAGATGCTTTTTGTCTTGTTGACTCATATAGAAAAACCCCCTGAAGAAAACTGGCATTTCTATGGGTCTGTTCCTGCTAGCCCTTGCATCAGGTTGTTTACAAATATGAAGTAAGCAATAAGTTTAACAGGGTCGACACATTTTTTGGAAATCAACTCCAGCCCTAAAAGCATTTTTTAATGCAAACATCTGCTGGAATATGGAGCTGTTGCAGAGCTGAGTTCTAGAAAAGCTGAAGTGAATCACTTTTTGAGTTTTGAGTTTTCTTTGGATCATTTTCCTGCATGATTTGTCAGTGTTAAGTCTGCCCTTTCAGAAAACTCTGGGATAGTAGATTCCTGGACTGAAAAATATTTTTCCTCTATTTGAGGAAATTAGTTATATAGTTACAGAAATATTAGACAGTGAAATGTGCTTTGTTACAGAATGCATTACTTAAAGGATAAAAGCATGCTCTGCACTTACCAGAGCACTACACTACTCACTGATTAAATATTACCTGCATATATACTTTGATAGCAGCTGATTAACTTCTTGCACTTCTGAAAGAACTCAATTTTAAGGTGCTAAATGCCACTGTCTTTGGACTATCATCATGTTAAGGAATTTCAAGGAAAAAAAAAACACTTTTATTCATCAGAGAGGAGACATTCAGGCTGTCCTTTCGGAGGCATGAGGTCAGAATTTTGGCTCTGCAAAACTAGCATTTTTATTCCTTTGATGCTCATTTGAGCAAATCACTGCATTATCTGAACTATTTTCAAAAGACAAGCTCTAAGACTAGGTGAACCTGCCCAGAATTCTTGCCAGTTCAGTCAATCACACTTCCTCCCTTTAACTCCTGCCTGGTAGAAAGCAAACTTCTGTAGATTTCAGTTCACAAATCTGGGGCTTCACCTAGTATCTCTTTCACACCCATCCTTTCTTTTAGCTGGCTTCCTTCATCTTACTGATGTTAATATTCATAGACTAAATAAAACTAAACTTACCAAAGTGAATTCATGCTCTTGTGTGCTCTAAATTGGTTATTATTGTCAAGTTTTCTCCTAGTGCTCTGGAAGGTGCTTCCAGTGGAGCACTTCATTTTAAAAGGTATCACTAGAATGGTCCTTAAGTATTTTCAACAATTTCTATCAGTAATAACATCCTCTGAATCAATCCAACCAACTGGTTGGCATACAAACAAACTTTTAGCACAAGATACTGATACTTTATTTCCTTTCAGACTTGGGCTTGATAAAGCATCACTGGGCATGCTGCTCATTGAGAATGCCTTGTATCATGGCCGTAACTACCTCTTTTCTAACTCGAAGACGTATTTCAACGTAGCAGTGGATGAAAAAGGACTCTGGATTATATATGCTTCAAGCACTGATGAAACAATCATAGTAGCACACGTTGATGAAGAAACGTTCTCGGTCATTCGGCATATCAATACCACATATCCAAAGTCTAAAGCTGGTAATGCATTCATAGCATGTGGAATTATGTATGTTACTGATACTAAGGACATGACAGTAAGTTTTGCTTTTGATTTACTGAAGGAAAAGCAGGTTGATGCAAGGTTTGAGTTACGGTCTTCACAGTCTGTTCTTGCTATGCTCTCATACAGTCTAAGAGATAAGAATTTGTATACATGGGAGAATGGGAGCTTAATGGTATATCCAGTACATTTTGGAGGATGAATATATTTTAAAAAGGAATGTTAGGAATTCATGTTTGACTAAACAGATTATTTAAAGCTATATTATATATATTTTGGAGTCTCTTCACTTGGTATACCTTTTCTGTTCACTGATGGTGGTTTGCATGCTTGCATAAAAGGGAAATCAGACCCCTTTGTATAAATGCACTTAAATCATACAGGCTATTTCTTCTCTTTGTTGTTCAGAGAACAACTGTTCAGTATTACAGCTGGCACACAGTCACCACAGACTTGCTTTTGTTTTTCCCGTTCCTGAGCCGATAATTAGACCTAACGTATGCTGATTATTCCATGGTCCTGTGATCAGCAGTGACTATTTATAACTTTCAGTTGCAATCATCTTATCTGCAATCATTTTCTAGTCAGTGATTATGGTATGTGTCTAAATAATGAACTTGTGTGCAAATACTTTCCTCTGTTATCTTCACTTAATACTTGCCCCTCTCCTCTGTGAACATATTTTTGACAAGGATATAGAGCTGTTAAAAGGAGTGGAAAGAGTTGTTTAAATATCAAAAACAAAAATCTTCAAATTTGAAAAGTCCAGCCAACTGTTATATCATTAAAAGCACAACCCAGCCCCAGTTCCAAGGAAAATGGTAATAATGGCATTATTAAATACTGAAGCATGTGAAACTGTGTTTAGTAAAGCAAATGTGGGAAAGAAAGTAACTGGGTATAAAGTTGAAAGAAAACATGTAAATTTTTAAATTAAAATTCCTGTTTAAACAGTGTTGTAGTTGCTTGTATTGTTGGAATCTCTTCCTTCCCCCTCACTGCCAGGTAAAGTCCACCATTTTGTAGAATTACAACTTACTAAGGGTAGTTACAAGGAAGGTGCATTTCTGATAAATTTTCCTCACACTTATTCATAGAAATGAAGTCACAAAATGGAAAGTGTACTTCTTTGCTGATATTTTTTGACAAATGAAATACCTGGAGCAGGATGGCCTGTATTCGTTATAGTGCATGGTGACCAATTTGTTGTTGGTTCAGAAGGTAGCCACTCACATTCAAACTTTTGGGAGCAAGAGGTGAAAAGTGATAGGAACTTTTGATTTTAGTTTTGTTCAGTACTTCAGATTTCTAAATTTAACACTGGAACATCAATTGTGTCTTTGTGTGTTTCAATTCAAAATCACTCCCTCTGAAAACTTGAATTTCCAAGTTGTCTGTGTCTATTGGTAAATCCATGGAAATAATCCAAATATTTAAAAACAAAGTCTCTTAAACCTTTCTGCACTCAGCTGTTTAATGCCTACTTGGTATCAGGGAGCCACTGAATGGATAAAAGGAATGCAGGGTAATCTTTTCATGCAGAACTTAATGAACAGATGTACTAGAAAAATAATGCTGCTGCAGCTGAGCTTCAGTGTGTGATACAGTGATGGCTGAGCCTGGGCAGTATCCTTTTCTCTTAGCATATCTGGTTTCACTAAGGCTAGGATTTGGGCCTCCTGTGCTAAGAATAGAGGTGCAGGTGGAGACAAAAAAGCACGATTATACTCTGAACTAATATACGCATCGGAACTCGTGTCAAGAATCCTATCCACAACAATAATGCAAAACGTCACAGTCCAGAATTGCAGCTTACGGGGAGGTTGTGATTTGTTGTTTTTTTTTTTTCAATTATGTTACTCATAAAGTAGACTTCTTGGTTTAAAAAAAAATTGCTGACCCAGTCAGATCAACCTACTGGAGAAAGGCCAGCAAACTCCATCTCCTGTCTCAGTGGCAGAGCCAGGCTTGTATAAGAAGTGTTTCTTGCAGCTGCCTCAATTGGAGATGAAGAACTACATGTTAGCTTTATAATTTTCTAGGAAAGCTGAAAATGAAATGCAAACATTTTTCTTACTTGAGTATGGTTAGGTCAAGTCAAAGCTCACTCATTCAGTCTCTAAGAAGTTCAGTTAAGTCTATTTAAATGTAAGAAAGTTCTGGAATGAATTGTTCCATGAAATAAAAGTAATTTATTTAACTTACAAAGGGAAAACTAAACAATGACATTTACTTTTCTTTCTTTTCCTACTTCACAGCCTGCAATTTAAGATTGCCTTTGGAGAAAGGTGCTTTTTATTCCAGTATATTTTACAATACAGCACAGACATCAAAATTTTCATTGGAAGAGTAAGACACTTCATTAACATTTAAATACGCAGACATCTTTTCCAGTGTCTTAAGAACATAGTTTTTGTTTACAACAGAAAAATACATCTGACAACAGTAGCTAGTTATATTACAAGCAAACAATATTGAACTCTGCATAGTTTATACAATATGCTGTGGTAATAATTTAATTACCAGTTTTATCCACTATTTACTAGCTGGCCACATAAAGCCTGACATTCATCTGAAATGTGGCATTGTATGTTCTATTGGTATTTTCTTATTAGCTTCATTTAATGAAGTATTTTATGGACAAATGAATTTCAAAAACTAAAAGCTGACCAGAACCATGGGTGTCCTCACTACAAACATTTAATGCACACAGTACATTCCTAAAGTAAAGGCAGGTGGCCAATAGAGAACATAGCTGTCAGAAAGGAAGGGAAATAGTGTGCAAATTAAAACAAACAAAAAAAGCATTTAAAATGTTAATGTGCAAGTTTACAGTATCAACTATGTAGTAATACTAACTGGGAAAGAAATCTCAGCATAAAATGATACGCCTCACAGTACGTTCTTGATTGCACATTGTTCCACAGCAGTTGCATCCATTACATGTTCTTGTGAAAACCAAATACACTGAGTACCTTTAATTAAAACTAAACTATTTTACAATGAGAAGTTGTAGACATGCTTCCATTAGTGGGAAAAACTGGAATAAAAATAATCAGAATCACATTAGAAATGCTTACTGACTTGTAGAGCCACAGTGCTTGTTAAGTGACTGACAGCTGTCAGGACCTTTACAATACACTTATACTTACTAAATGCAGCCTGTGGGTTACTGGCCAATACCCCACCCATGACTGACTGTACTGGGTTTTATTCTTTGCTTTTACAACACAGTACTCACATTTCCATTCCAGTGATCCTTACAGGTATATTCAAAATATACCTGTTGAAAAAGTACTGTAT
>JAPSGF010000010.1:9958050-10029516 GCA_035772895.1 Perdix hodgsoniae
CCCCCCCCCCCCCCCCCCCCCCAGTAATACTTAATGTTGCTGTAATTGCTTTGAAAGGCAACAGAAAAATTCCACAGTGCATATCACTGCATTTTTTGATACTTAGAGGGACATTATATAAAAACAGGGTTAGCTGGCAGAAAGCTACAGAATGTCAAAAATGCCTGAAGGTATGTTGAAAGCGTTGGGAAGAACCCTCATTTTCAACGTGCCATCTGCTCCACAGGAGAAGATACGATTCCCTTGAATGGTTTCAATCTGGGTGACACCAGCACCAATATTTCTGAAAATGGACTGCTTAGCGTGTTCATTTTTAAATGAATGGATTAAATTATAGCCAGTCAATCTCCACACCTGTATCAAAAGAATGAGAAATGAGATGAAAGGAAATGAAAATTAGGACTTTTATATTTTTTTCTCTAGTGTTTCAGATTCTTGGCTCTCGTAAACCCTATTCAGCAAAGAGAGGATATTTTTTGTTGTCTATAAGCAAGAGTTGCCACAAGTCCAAGAGTCTTAAGAGGCTCTTGTTGAAGCATACAGCAAAACAGCTACCATACTGTAGGCAGCTGGTTACTTCACAGGGCAAAGCTGCTGTGCTACCTGATCAGAGGTGCCCAATGGTTTTCTCCCCATGGAAAGTACAAAAAGGTACAGGATGCATTTAAAACAGACTCAATTTCTGTGTTTTGTTTGTTTGGTTGGTTGGTTGTTTTTTGTTTTGTCTGCCTTCTGTGAATTCCCAGTAGCTGTCTTGTGCTACAGCATCAAGTGAAAAAAAGAACTTGGTATTACATAAATGTTTAAAGATATTAAGGTTACTGAGTGCCAACCTTATTATAAGGAGACATATTCAAAGGCAAAACCAATACATCTTAAAGTGGGAAAAATAAGATTTCAGAATCATGAATTTTTCTTTAACCATTTAAAATTGCAATTTTTAAAAGACTTTTATCTTCTTTGGTGGAGAACACAGAGATATCAGGATATTTAATCTTATACTTGAAAGATAAAAGTAAGCATCCTGTTTATCAAATTTAGAAGTTTTGTGGGCTTTTTGTTTTTTCAGCTGTTTTGTTACCACATTCATGTACCTATTTGCAGCATGCTGACCAAAATGTATCTATGCACTACTTAAGATAAATACTCTTCTATTAACAACTCAGCTACTCTATAGCTTACCTTCATGTTACCTTCTGCTGAGCCTGTAACAAAATAATCCTCTGAAGGATCCAGTGCAAGGGCCTTAACAGCTGAATCGTGTGCTTGGAAGGTATAAAGGATTTGCCTCTGTCTGATGTCAAAGATGCAGATATATCCCTTCCTACCACCAGAAATCAGCAGCTGATGCTTAGGTGCATACTGTAGTACTGTGGCACCATGATCGTGACAAGTGAAGGCTGAAGAAGAAGGATGCCACAGTTTAACAGATTTGAAACTGTAAGTAGCTTTGATCTTCACATGCATTTCTGTTACTGTTTCCTGAATGTTTTCTAACTTGATAGATACATTCCTTCATACTGATAATGTTGTATCAGTTAACATTGGTTCGCTCTTGTAAGGGCTACCTATGTCTACTGAACAAGAAATATGCAGTCTAGCTTATCTTTGTTAGAATATATATGAATTAAATATATTTTGTAAATAAATTATACATGAATTAATATACATACATGGATTAAAAGAAAATACAACATTCAACATATACATTAAACTAGATTAAAATAAAATACTAAAAAAAAAAAAGAATAATACTATAGCTGAAGATAAGAATTAGAGTAAATATTAATTATCATATACACATTTATTATTATGTTATAATTTCCTAAACTCTATTTCTTAGGTGCCCTGACTGGAATTCTTTAAAATGAGACAGAACTTCGGTGCAATCTGCTGGTTTAAAAGTATGAATCTAAGAATGTACCTATTGTTTACACAGGTAATTGCTATGTTCATTCTAGTACTGCAGTTATTTGCAGCTGTGTATGATAGTTGAATTTGCTCTTTTACAAATCCAAGCTCTGATATTAAGATTTTAATTAATTTTTCCTCTACAGTGCAAGGTGATAGAATTTTGCTTTAGTTTTTTTTACCTAAAGATAAATATATTGAACTTGGTCAAATAGATAAAAACATCTTGTTAAGAATACAGCCTGGCTGCTGAAAGATAAAGATATTTTTTTCTGATTTGCTTCTACTGTTACCTACAGTTGTCTTCTTTTGGTAGTTTAATAGAGTAGTGGATCTATGAATTGCTTGTTTAAGTGAAATTCTGCATACACACAGTCTTAAATAATGCAGCTTTGATGAAGTCACTTGTGGAGGTTTTTTAGGGTTGTATTCCAATATTTCAGGCCTTATTGTAACAAAATTAGCTCTAAGTGTGTTCTTCATACTTTTCTCTATAGAGTAGATAATGATAATGCTAGAGACATGTATCAGGCCTGGGACATGCAAATATATACACAAATACATAGACTACTTCTCCAGCATAAATTTCTCTCCTTGCCCTGAAAATGCATTCTGTTTTTTTCTTTATTCAGTGAGAAGCAGACATTATATTTTCACTGCAGCACTTACCATGTACAAGACTGTTACCGGATGAAACCAAAGTGTCCCAGAGGCACACATTTCTGAAAGAAAAAAAAGTCATTATGGTCTGTTGATAAGTGATTCATAGGGTGACATGACTCAGATAGTGCTTATGTTCTATATCAAAGATTAGAAGGTAGAACTGAACAAGGAGCCCTTGACTCTCTGCAGTCATTGGAGAGCATATGCAAAGATTTAAGATCTTAAATCTTTCTGTGCTCTTTTGTGCTTTGTAATAGAGACTGTACTTTCTGCCTCTAAAATGTATACTAACCCTAGGATGAACCAAGAAGTTATTCAGGTTGCTCTTCTCAAAGAAAAAGAATTATCTTCCTTTTACTGAACATGTTTTTTATCCTCACAGCAGAATGTCAGAACTTTCTGAACGTGGAATACACCATGAAAAAACTTATTCTTAACCATCCCTCACAAACTAAAAGTTGGAAAACAAATGACAGAAGGAATGATGTTCAAAGAAATAATCTGTCAAGTCTGAGCAGTAACTAAACTTGCTAAGTTGCTTAATGCTAAGCCTTAAAACATCAGCCACATATTAATGCATGACAAGCAGTGGGTTAGTAGATATCAATAGGTAGCTCTGGTGAAATGCCTCAGTTTCTTCAAACACACCTGTTGTCATTGGACTGTCCCGACGTGGCCACTAGACTTGAAGACGTTATAAACGCAAAGTCACTTGTGGTCTTACTATGACACTGCCAACTCTATTAAAACAAAGCAAAATAACAGAGAAGCAATCGTATCAGTTGTATTCTGATGTGCAGCATCAGTTATAGCCTGATAATAGCATCAAGTGCTACTATCAGTGTCATGTCACTGCTGTCATACAGGAAACAGTCTTAAGGTTTTAAAAGCTGAAATAGTGGCACACAGTGCAGCCTGAAATCTCAGAAAATGAATCAATGGATTAAAAAAATCTAAAACAAATACTAAAATAATTGAACTATTAAAAAAATCCACAATATCTTGTATCACATTAGCCTGAATTTCAAATTAAGCATGATCTTTTTGTGCTGTTAATTAGCAGTGAAAAGAAGAGAGCGTTTTTACTATTTCTTGGGGCTGTAAAGTCCTTACTGCGAGCTCTAATTTTTATTTAATCAAGGGTAATGCTGATAGCATTTGTAATTGCATCACAGCTTACAGTCACTTTACAATTTGATTTTCAAATCAATATTAGTGAAAATGCACATACTGATGAAGTATGCCAATTAAAAATAAGCAAAATAAAAATGCCTAAGTGAAACTCTTACAGTCTTGGCTTGTCTAAAGTCCTGAAGACTAAATTTCCTCTACAAGAAGAAAAAAACCCACAACTGTTAACTTACCAGATAAGGCTTAGGATTTGAGGTGGTTTGGTTTACTTGCCAAATACTTAGAAATCCTTCACCATCAGCAACACCACACTGCAAGGAATGAAATGCATTTATTAGCATAACTTTGAAAAATGAAGGTGGCTATTTCTCCCAGTTCCCTTCTGTTTGTCCATTGTTTTCTGCAGCTTATCTACCTCACATATTCATTTTTGGCCACAGTGTGTGACTCTTCTGTACTTTTTTTCCTGCTCTCCACTGTAGTGCAGTATATATTACTCTGTCAAAACTTTATTACAGCCAGAAAGCAAAATATGAAGCACTTTTTGAACATCTGAATTTAGTTTGAGTTTTCTTCTTCGAAATAGGCAAGTTCCATTTTTTAATTAATGTTTGATTTAAAAGCTCACCACTTAGAAACAAATTACAGAAAAGTCTGAAAATAGGAAATATGCAATATTGAGAAATTTCTTGTCTCAAAGTGTAGTTAAGAAGGACTAGCCTGAAATCAACAGACAGATGAGATAACTTTACAGCCCCCAAAACCTTTCTTTTTTTTTTTTTTGAGTGAATCATATTCAGCTTTCCTTACACAAACATAAGGAAGAGGTTTCAGATCCAACTATGTTCTATGTCAGATCAGTTAAATTTTAGAGGCATTAAAAATGTGTGTGTATGTATGTCAGTTTAAGAATAAACTGTTTTGAGATTGTTTAGAATATGCAGAGAATAAATAGTTCTAGTAGGAAGGAATCTGCGAGAGAAGACACCATCTGATATGAATCAGGGCATTTTTCCTGCAATAGATTTTATTGTTGAAGTGTGTATGGGAGCTGCTGAATCACAGCCTGAACCTTTGATTAGTTATCTGAGGCAAGCAGTATGTCAGCCCTGGGAGCACAGGTGAAAGCAGTTCACCTGTGCTGCAGGAAGGGGTGGAGCCAGGCTCCACCTCTCCAGCCCCATTTAAGTGCTGACTGCCAGGGAGGAAGGATCTCTGCTGAGAGATCCACTCCTTTGGAGACCTTTACTGCGAACCCTCTGCACGGGTAAGCGTTCCACCTATTTTCTCTTTGTCTTTGTTACCCTTGTGCCTAACTCTTTATTGGGTTATTTTTGATTATACATCTATTTGACTGTACTTTTCAATTATATTATTTTTTTCCTTGATTGTACAAAGTGTAAAGACAGTGCAGATAGATTACTGAAAATCTTGCTTTGTATTAATGTAATCTCACAGGAATCTATGTGAAGATGACAGGAAAGAAAGGAGAATAAAAACCACTGTTTATTACAGAGCTTTCATATGCAGTGAAAATGAAATGGTCCTGGTTATGCCATCATTCTAGGATACGTTAACAGGAGTTTTCTGTATCACCAGATAGAACTGTTCTAGAGGTCACAGCGTGTTCCATTAAAAATTGTGGATATTGTACTTACCTTATTGCCCTGGGAATTGAAATACATTCTTGTAACCCTGGCATTCCCAGCCTGCTGAAAGCAGACCAATTGCTGTGGCCTTGTCCACTCAAACATTCGAACGCTCCCATCTTGTGCTCCTGTAAGATCTGGATTAAGAAATAGGTGTTCATTAGTACTACAGAATGGTATAGAAAAATGTCTGCTTCATACTGGCAAGTGTGATTCACTTACAATACTGATGGACTGGATGTGAAGCCATTCTCTTGACATTATTCAGATTTCTTTTAATAAGCTTTGTAAAAAAAAAAAATAAAAAAAAAAATCAAGGAAGAGATAAACACACTATTCAATTTTTCTTTATTCTGCTATATGGTAAATGTCCTCCATAGTTAAAATGCCTGCAAACTAGCATTATTTGTATCCAATTATGTCTAGTTTTAGTACAGTAATTAGAGCCTGTTTTTGACAGTTTATTCAGTCATGAAATTTCAGATCATATTATCTTCCATTATACAGACAGTTGATGTAATGCTTTTTATATTAGTCCCAATGCAAGAGTAGTTTAAAAAATTACTTTTTACTTTTATTTTTTGAGAAATTGCAGGTCCTACTTCAGAAGCTCCCTCATAAAATCTTGTTTGCCTCATTTTTTAAGTCACAATAACTCTGTGCTACAATCTTAAAGAAGATACGTAGTGTGGTCTTCTTTTTGGCCAGGTCTTGGTCACTTTAGGCCTTTTATTTCAACACTGAATTAACACTACAATGAATTGTGTACTGAGTGATACAGCAAAGAAGACAGTAAGTCTACAGGGCTGCGTGCAACAGAAGCACTTACCACACCAGCTCCAGTGCTAGTTTGACCAGTGCCTAGCCATGGCATAGATGAAGATGGTTGTATCTGAGTCACTCCAAAAGATGGTGCAGTTGACTGAGTTAGTGTTGTGGTTGAACCACGAAAGTCAATATCATCAGAACTGTAAGAAAACAGCAGTGTTCTGCTTTAAACTAATGTTTCTTTGCCACCGATGCTGTTATCTCGTTACTTATCTCATTGCTGTTAAGAGCCCAGTGGCAATGGACAGAGGAAGTGAATACAGTGAAGACTATAAATGTATAACTAACTTGCATTATCCACAAAAGCTTCCCCTATGCCCCACAGATATCAATGTTTAGCCTCAACATATGCTTCTAAGATGCTGAGAATATGAGCTCCCTTGAGGAGAATATTGCTGTTAAAAATATGGACAGAAAGATATTACAGCATCTAGTGTTACTGGCCTGTGCATCTGTAAGTGTACCTATTCTGTGCAGTGGAATGTAGTGCAGGTAAGTGCTTGCTCTCAGCATGATAATGGAGGAGATCGGGCCACTGCACTCGACAGCTAGCATCAGGTACCAGAAGTAGGCTCAACACAGCAGTTGTGCAAGTACAAGTGTTTCTGATGTAGAGCTTCTTTTATTAGCTTATACACCATGAGATTGTATTTCATTGAGCAGTGTAGACATGCCCCAAATACTCAAATCCCTCAAAAATTTAGTTTTACTGCTTGTAAAACATACTAATGTTCCTTTGCTTTCTTCCACCACTACTCCTTTGGAAAGTAATCTAAAACCTACCAATATGCAACTAACATTTTGTGCACTGGAATTCTACATACAGCCTCACAGTAAAACTGTATGCCCACTATATCCACAGAGAAATAATCCTACCTTTTTGACTCTCTGTCAAATTCTTCCCCAATCCATATAAATGACTGAGCAGCCAGTAGAGCTGAAATATCAAGTTCTTGAACATCATGTGTAGATGCCAAAACAATTTCATTGCTATTTGCCTGTGCAGCACAAACAGAAAATTTAAACTAATTTTAATTAAGATTGTTCTACCACATTTACTAGTAACATTTGAGGCTTACCTTGTTAACTGCAAATGCCATTATCATATCTGATTCTTTGTGAATTATTTTTGCTTTTCCTCCAGGGTAGCCAAGATCTGCTTCAACCTACAAAACATTTATGAGAAATTTTAATTAGCATGAAAATCCATTTTGTAGTTGTACATTTAGAGTGCAAAAGTCTATACAGAATTCATGCAAGAAAAGTTCAGTGGCCTCAGCATCATTTAGGAAGCTAAACTTTAGACTTCTCAGACTCTTTTGTGTTCTAGAAGCCAGACGTTGTGTTTGAGTGTAAGAAACACAAAGTTGTGTGTACAACACTATTTACAAGGTGCTCACTCATCCCAATTAAAGGACATCCAAAGTTAATTCACCGATTAAAAGCCTGCCACACAGACTACACAGAACACATAGCTTCTGTTAGTCACATTAGAGAAAGAAAAGCCAGTTCCACAGAACTTTTAAGAATGTGCTAGAGGTTTGGGAGAAGGGATACTACCTTGTTTTTGTGATCTTCTGCTACGCAGTTTTGTTTGACCTGCTCCACACGATCTTCTACAGACTACATAACATCACACAGTCACAAACACAAAACACATGCACAAACAAATATAAAAAAAGAATGAAACATTCCAAACTAGATTTTAAAGGCCACTCTGTCAGTAAATGATGACAAATGTATTTTTAATTTTTTATAAAAGGCACAGGAACTAAGACAGGAATCTAAACAAACTCACTCAAAATGTAATGCCTCCCAGATGAACACAAAATGTATGATATAGTAAATAAATGGAGGAGTAATACACACACAAACTCCATACTTACAGGAAATCTTAAAGATATTAATATATTTATTTCCTATGGTATTTATTTTGGTTAAAAACTACAATTACAACTCATTATAGTTGTAACTGGTACAATTCATAAAATCCCATATTATATATGACTATATAATATTACTTTTATATGTATATATTACTCATGCATATATACATATACACAAAGTAATAGCTCACTTAAATTTCTTTTTCAGTATGACAACAAGAAATACATGAGAACAAGCTTATTTACTTACTACATTTACTGCAAATGTTCTATTTATTTATTAGAACAGTTTTCAAATACATAAAGCTAAGGTGAAATATGTCTCGTCTAAAAATATTTGGTCCAGCTGATATTTCAGTAGACAGCATGATTGTCATGTTGATTTGAAAAGAAACCACCGACAACACAGCAGTGCCAAATGAAAGGAAATAAACTGAAATGCCACCATAAGATAAAATAAAATATATACTGAGGAGACTGAGGTACGGTTATAATTGAGATTTCTTAAAAACAACAAAAAAAGTTACATTTTCTGCTTACCTCACTTTGCTTTCTTTTCTTTGTGAATATGTATCTTATGAAAGTCTCCTGAAGAAGTTCTTGCTTCACGAGAAAATGCCAGAGCCTTTTTGCTGGAAGAGCTGAATAATCCTTTGATCTGGGTGATGCAGGAGGAGAAATAAAGAGGAAACAGCTTCTGTTTAATTACAGGTAGATAATTCCTGTCCCTCCTCAAATCTACTTTAGGTTAAATTTCAACTTGGAAGAAAACCATCTAAATTTAAAGTTCTAAGGTCTTCAAGGCAAATTTAAAGGGATACATTTTTTTTTTCTTGTATTTGCAAGAATATTTTAATAAAATCTCCTTGTGCCAACGATGCAAATTCAAATTAACATATAGCTAATGTAATTAAAGTTGTATTTTCATATTTCTAGAAAGGTAAACTACTTTTGAGATGAAAAAAGTTCTTCAAGGACTGCATTTAAAGATACTTGCAAACATGACAGCTCTAACACAGGAGGATTGACTTTATAAGGACTGTACTACAACTCCTTCTTCCTACTGATGTCTTCATGTATGATACAAGTTTTCCTCTGTGAGGACAGGGTGGGAGATAGCTGCTACTGAAAGAACAGAAAAGGTGGTTGAATTAGGGACTTTCTAGCAGGAGCCATTGCCCTTGATCTGTAGCCTCCAAACTTTGCTCTTTCCACCTTATTTTTCTTTCTGTAGCTGTGAAAGGTGCAGCAGAATAAGTAAAGGCAGCTGCAAGAGACAGCTACAAAAGAAGTAATAAAGAGATGTGGGAAAATGGTTTCTGTAAAGCACTGGCTATAACTGATTTAGCCAAACTTCATTTGGCTGTTTACATTTAGATGGAAATACTCTTCAGTATTTCTGTGGTTAGGAAATAGGAAAAAAAAACACTTACTTGAATGGTGTGTTTTCAGGTTCAATCATTGCTTTATTGCGGAGAATAGCTGGTCCTGCACCTACTCCAGGGTCACTAGGATAGGTATTGATGTAGTTTGGTGGTGGGCCTTCAAACTGGTCCATTCTATCTTGAAGAATCTGTTCCCAGTGTTCCAAATTTTTTATTACAGCGATGCCTAATGGTGATGTTACAGGCAGATCTAAACAGAAATATTAATAAAGGCTTAGAGGAAAAAGGTCATATAAGTTACAGTGTGTACAAAAAAGTAGAGCAATACAATCATTCAACAAAAAGTTTAGCAGGAAATGCATTTCTTAACAACTGTCAAAAAGAATGTTTAAGTTACGTAAATTTTAAAATAACAATTAAACAACATATTTAAAAGCAAAGTCTGACAGAAAGCCACTTACAGAGAACTAAAATGTGAAGTAGAATTTAACTTACCATTAAATTCCAGACCAGCAATGGGAAAGAAGTTCTTAACATTGTGCAGAACTAATTTTACCATTGTCAGATGCAGAAGAGCCCAGCTATATAAAAATAATAGTTATACTTGTGTTAAAACAACAGTAATATGGTTATCTGCAAAACAGTCTTTTCTCCATTTACCAACTACGCAGATCAGAAAAACAACACAGGGAGGTCACTGAATTTTTTAAGTTTAACAGGCACGTATGGCATGATATATACACATCAACTATCAGAATTAAGGCCCTCTCTGAGGGCCTCCACCTATAACAAGCAAGTATCCTTTGAACTCTTCCTCTAAAAATATGCATCAGAATCAAGAGTGAGAGTCTGCAAGATTGCAAATTAAGTACAAGCTCCCTGAAACACATTCACAAGCTCTCCAATGAAAAGGCAGTGCTCAGAGAAAAGCCATTACTTGAGTTGGGTATTCACACCAGAAGCTTCCCAGCTGACTCTCATAGATAGTAAAAATATAAATACTGTAGAGTATAAGGATTAAGAGAGAGATGAAAGGTAGAACACACAAAAAAAAACATCAGTTTTTTCCTCTACTTTTATAATGCTAAGTTAATTTAGTTTATTCCCTTTTTTCTTGCAACATTTTCTCTGTAAGCAGTCCATTTAAATGCCTCTCATTCAGAAACTAAGGATCATGCTTCAGTAAGTGCTCTGAAACATCATTCTAGAGCTGGCACTGAGGTAGGTCATGGCTTTTGTGTCTTGAAGGTGATAGTAGAGTACTTCTTGTTTGTTCCCCCACCCACCCACAAAAGCCACACAGCTTTGACTTCCTAATCCCATTTTTTTTTTTCCAGGCAAGTAAATAGGGAAATGTTTGTTACTGCAATCAAAATTTGTCGTGCCTGTAATCTCACTGCTACAGATGCCCCCGTGCACTGAACTACAAATATGCAACCTAAACAGTGGACTGTTCAGAGCACCTGTATTTTCTTTAATCCTGAAGAAAAGGTAAGCATTATATTTTAATTCTAGAAGAATGGCAATTTCTTCTAACCTGTAAGAATTTGCATCTTTGTGTTCCTGGATCTGTATGTCAGAGAGAAAAGCATCATCCTCTTCCTCATCACTGTGAATGCTTTCATCAGAATCATATATAACACCACTGTCTGACAGAGGAAGGAATGGCTGCAATGTAAAATGAAAGTCCGATATAAAATTAGTTTTCTGATCAATTAAGATACATACCTTTAACTTTAGTTGTAATTTATACTCTTTGCCAATGATAACAACTTAACATAAATAAGGTTCTCTAAAGGAAACAAGCATCAAGGAGAAAAGCATTAATCTCTACTATTTACAAGAACCATATTTTTTAAGTTAGGAAATAGGCTCAAGACCATAGAGCTCTTTACCTTTTATTGAGATGATAATATTCTGCAGCTTAGTCTGAAGAGCACTCAGAATTTTCACGCTATTTTTGCCCTTTACGGCTTAAATGAGAAGAAATAAGCTTTTCACAAACTCCAACATATTTTCCATTCTAAATTACCTTCGCCATAAAATAGTCCCACATGCTGAGTTCTGGAGGGATAAACTTCTCTTTGTAAGAGGGTCTCTCTGCAGGTACAGGTGGTGGCACAGTGGTGTCCTTCACAGGCCTTCCAGGCACCAGCATTCTCATGTTAAAACGGCGACGATGTTTGTCCATTTCTTCTGAAGGAAGAGGTGGTGCTACATTCAGATAAATTGAGAAGCTGATATTAACACAGCATCTTCCAAAGTGGCTGGATTTTATAACTGAAGTAGCTAAAAGCAGTATTATTGGTACTAACTTCTACCAACTCAGGGATCAAAGCCAGCCTGTGGAAGTGAAGTGTAATCATACAGAAAGTTCAGTTAAATTCAGTAGCTGTGTCAGTTAGGTGTTGTGTATATGATGAGAAATTCATTTTATTATCTGGATTAAGTTTTTCAGGAGACACAGCTTTGAAGTAAAAGGCATTTTAAATATTTTTTTTCTCAAATTAGGAAAAAAAATTGATAATTTGTTCAGAAATAAGTATAGAAAATTTCATTGATCTGTAAATAGCACAAGTAGCAGCAATTGTTCAAAATAGAAGCCGAGGAACTCTTCAGATAGTAAAGAAAATTTGAATAGAGCAAGTCTTATTGACAAATCTATTAAGATTCAAAAGATCTTAATAGTTATCAAAATACAACTGTGAAATTTGTTCTCCAAGGTGTTACTGGGCAGCACTGAAGATTACACTTACTTCCTTACAAAGGAGCTAAATACTTAAAATCAGTTTGCTTTTTTTTTTTTAGAAGCCACTACTAACATTCATCTACACAGCAAATTTTTACAAACCTTCATTACCATCCTCTGAAACATCAGAAACTGTAGCAGCTTGTAGGTTAAAGGAAAACAGAATACATCTCCAATGAAAACAAGGCTTATATATGTAAGCTGTTCATAATAACACCCTGTTAAAATAACTGATCACTCCTAAAATGATTATTCTCAGATGTCCTTAAGTTATTCCATAAAAGAGAAATATGTGATGCATTTTTGTGATGGTCTATTTCAGAGCATTAACTGACAATGGTGACAGTATAATGTCAGCAATGACAGCAATGATTGTGATTAGAAGATTAGAAGTAGTATTTACATTATATCGCCTTAATATTGTTTTGCTTTGTGTTTTAAATATGAAACATTAATTTTCTGCATAAGAATTTTTAAACCTGTAGTTTTTAAAGCCAATGTGACAGAATTTTCAGAATTGTTACAGTGCAATTATTGGGCAAATGGTTTAATTTGCATCTATCTACTGAGCCTGGATTCAGCCTTCAATTCTCAGCATATTAAGACATTCTCACCTGTCTGAAAGATCCCTACTTTTAGTTGGAGCTTAGTTGTTTATAAACTATTTTCCTGTCAGATGAAGCTGTTACTTCTTGCACATAGTGAAATTGCATCTTGCAGCAGGAACAGTTTCAGAAATACTGTTTCCAAATTACTGTAATCATTATACAGTACCACACATCAGATACAGGAAAACGTAGGTATTGACAATGATTTGTTCTATCTGCTTTTTCACTAAAAAAATAATGGTTGAAAACAATGAAAAGTGTTACAAACAAGCATCTAATAGGAGTAACATAAGGAAATATGCTATCCTGAGGATGATTTCTGACTCAGAATGTCTGAATTAAAGTTATGTTATTATAAAATTATTTTATTTCCCTAGCTTAATATCAAACGTGAGTTTGAATTACCAGAGTAGTGGCAGTACCATTCTAAGTACTGTTGGGATGTATTAGGAAAAGTTATGGTGTTTACTAGTAATTCTGAAATGTTTATGCTGGGAAATGCACACTGCATTCCACACACAAGTTGCTTATCATGCTTCTGGGGTATAAGTTCTGCATCACAGCACTGATTTCTTCATTACTTGACAAAATTACTCAATGTGATGGCTATTTGTTGATGATATTATGCTTGATATTTTGCTGTTGAAAGCACTTTGTTTTTACCTCTGACTGAGAAATCTTTCATTATTGTTTTACAAAGATGGAAAGAAAAAGGCTTGCATTTGGGAAGATACACGAACATATACACTCCAAGCAAACTATTTTGAGTGTAACAATAATTAAATGCAGAGGTCATTCTATCTGTATTTTAAGTGGATATTAAGGAAACAAACAAAAAACCCTCTACCTCAACAACATTCTTGTTTCTGTTTTATTTTTGTGGGAGGGGAGACAACAGTCTTGTCACAGAGAAGATGAAATCTGTATTTATTATTTAATCTTACAATTACTCAGACATTAGTCTTCAAGTCTCGAATAAATGCAGCTATTAAGAAGTACAGTTAAGCTGTAAATGTCTGATTAAAGGACTAGATTTTGAGTAAAAATACCTGTACTGTTTCAATGGGAAATTCAAATCATGCTAGGTGTTATCATAAAGGACAGTCATGAGAAAAACTAACATTTCTTTCTTCTTTTTAATGAATGTTTTCTTGCCAGTACATACTTAAATTCTGTTTCCTTGTTTTTTCTAATCTTCAAAGAAAAGAAATCTCCCCTGCTGGGTTACTAAAAGGTATAAAATGCAAATCATTAGCATGACCTTTAGAAAACAAAGTACCTGGAATATTTTCTGATTGCCTTCGAGGCTTTACAAGAAGTTTCACTCCTCCGCCAAAAACAGCAGCCCACATCCGGCTGTTCAAAGGATGAGCCGCCAGTCGGAATAACTCATTACATGAGTTGGTTGCCAGGGCGTGGATCAGCAGACTCAGGTAAACAGCTACAACAGCTTCGCAAAGAAGGACGTTTAACTTTGGTTGATCTTCATCCTGAGCTGAACTTAAGAGATTTATAAGTGAACTCACACCTGCAGAGAGAAGAGGAAAAGCTCTGTGTTAAATAAGTAGGATTACAAACAGGGAAAAAATCAGCGTTACATCTCTGTCTCTTACGGTGCACGCGCACTAACAGCCATTTGAAACTTTTATTCTGATATATCAACAATTATGAGTTTTTTATAGAGACTGAAAAAAAGGATTTCTGAATTGTGCCTCAGATTAGTTTGCCTCTGAAACTCCTGCACTGCTGGGTAGAGTTCACCTCACAATACTACATCTATGCTAGTACGTGAAAAGCAGTTGTTTTGACGGCTACAGCAAGAAAAGCATGTATGTAAGACAGTACTGTAGCTACAGCTAACAGAAATAGCGTTGCTCAAGGGTGAGGCAGACTGGAAGAAAACATTTTAGGATGACAAATAATCAGCCTATAGAATTTATCCTGAAGATTCTGATCTGTTCCTCAATTAAGACATTTGTCATACAAAAAGTTTCGATTTTTGTTTTGATCTGTGAAGAAGCTAATGGCTGTTATATGTGACAGCTAAATTTAAAACACTTATCCATCATTGTTCACCCATCATTTGTCTATACTCAGATGAAAGATTACCATCCAGTTGTACTGCAAGTAATCAAATTACACAACAGTGAAAAAAAAATGAAATGTAGAGCTTTTCCAGTTGTGGTAAAAGTAACTTATTTTTGTCTCACCAGGCCACTGAGCAGGAGATGAGTTTGGAGTTGCATGCTCTTCAATGCTCTCTGTCCTCAGTCTGCGTCGATCACTCAAAAGCAGTCCTTGATAAACCATCCCTGTAAACTGATTCGCTTCTGTTTGGCTGCTGAATACAAATCAATTTTTTTTCTGATGAGAAAAGATTTTAGAACATTTTTGCAATAAAATATAGTACATAGAAATGTTTCTCTTTTTAATCAGAAAATGCAATATTTAAAATTCTACGGGACTACAATTTCATATCATAGTATACACTTTTAAAATTAAAACTTGATGTATTTTTACAGCATTCTTTTCCAGTTTTGGTTTGAAATAAGAACTATCTAAAACCTGACTTCATTTAACCTCAAATGTTTTCCACGCATCCCTACCCAGCAATGGATTTACTGTGGAAAACAGCACTCAGATATTCTTTCAGAAGTATCCTAAGATTGATACCAGATTTTTCTCATTTCATTGGAAAAAAAAGATTGCTGTTATTTTATCTGTGTGAAACTGGCATGGACTGTCAGAACTAATGTGTGAATTGCACAGTTATCTATGGCATACATAGCAGTTGAATCTCTTTGCTTAGTCACAGGCACAAAGAATTTCCATTTTGGATGCACAAAATATTCTTCCAATGTAGGACTGTAAGAAAGCTTCTATTTGTACCTGTAGCTGTGGCTGTCACACAGTGCTTGATAAATGGATGCAGAAAGAGAAGCTGCTAAAGAATGAAGAGTGTACACCTAAAATAAAAAGAGTTGGTAAGTCATATGTAATTTATACACAAAAGGTATGCAAACCACACTTCTTTCTAAACAGTTTTTGAAATGTGTTATGCCAGAATGTCCTAGTTTTAAACCACATGCAGGAAATAGTAGTTAAAAAATTATTCTAATACAGACCTCTCACAGGGTGAGTATACTGAAAAAGTGATTAAGTCCTGTTCTAATAGTGATTTCTATTGTCTGATTGGTGCCTGGAAACAATATAACATCATAACTCATTATAGTAGTATTTGCTCTGTATGCATGATACAGAAATTTGTGTAATCATTGTTTGATTATTTATAATAGCTTTTTTCACCTCATTTATGTGCTTAAAATTTTTCAGGAGTCTCCTAGTAACAAGAATGAGCTTACAATGCAGCAGAAACACTCCATTTCTTAAACAGAAGAAGAAACGCAAGGATTTCTTGGAAAGACTGATGGAGGCCAAATTGTGTTGAAAGTGGTACTGCCAACTGTTAAAAAACATGAATGTTTTTTTAACATTCTGCTCATTTCCGTTTCTTCCTACTGTCTCTCTATTTAATAAGATGCCATACCTCAGGTTAAAGATATAAGTTATCTAAAATAGTTGTTTTACAGTTAGGAAGTATCAGTTCTTTCTGAATTTCCTTTTAAAGGAAAATGCATGTAGAATAAGAGTTCTTAGAATAAGAATGATGTTTAATGTGATATAGTGCAGGATGGAAAAGGAGTCAACTAATGTAAAAAAGTAAATGAGCGTGGGTTACAGTTTACAAGTGGGTAACTACCAATGGGACAGTCCACTTAGTTTCATAGCTTTGACCTACTTTCATTTACTCAACAGAAATTTAAGTGAAATTTAATGAATATGAATACTGATAGAACTGTACAAATGAATGATTCAGATTTTTACTAATTAACTGTAGTATAGTCTCAGGAAACACGTTTCCCCCATCCCGTCTATTTTATGAACAGAATGTATTTACTCTAGGATTTGGAGCCAGATAAAGTAATTAATCACAATTACATGGAAATCAGTACAATCCATGCTAAAGTAAGATTTATAACTACTACATAAACAGAAGGTTACAACGTACCTTATAGCTTCCACCTCTACTTTCACTAATCTTCTCACCAGATTTGACCAAGATGATGATAATTGACATATATGATCATGATGTTTTAAGAGTAACAGTTCAGTACTTTACTGAACATCTAAATTTAGAACTGCTTTTTGAGTATGACTGAATCATTTGGATGATAGGGAACTAAGGAGATTCCAAAAGATGTCAGAAATCAAGTGCTTGGTTGACTACCATTTTCAATTCTCTAGATTTTCGAGCGAAGGTCAATATTGTGAGAAGGAATAAGTGTTGAAAATTTAAACACAATTTTAGTGTATTCTCACTGTTTCATAATCAGTTAGCATTTCCTATAACCTGATTTCATTACCTTGACATCTTCAATATTAGGATGTGGTGGTGATTTCATCTGCACAATTGTGTAAAGAATATCATGGATGTGGTTGTTTAAATACAGCACAGGATTAGCTATCACAGTTTTTGTGGAGGCTATGCTTGCAGATAGCAATGGTAGTGTTGTGGGCAATGGAAGTGGAGACTGAAGTTGTTTTACAGTAGTTTCCTGTTAAAAGAAAAGATTGCACTTAAGATGATTACTTTGAGAAAAAAAATAATAAAAGCAGTAATTTTACTTTTTTTTTTTTTTTCCCCAGGATTATTTATTCTCTTCTACTGCTGTCTACTCCAGGCAAGATTTCACAAGGATGGATGTTAAAAGTAAGTCCTGGGACTGGAGCCACTTCAGTGATTTATTCCATGTCAGAGGACTTGCTCTGGTTATTTACTAACATTTACTGTAGAAAATGCCATAATGTAGAAAAGGGAGCAGTACACTGAATAAGACTCTATTCCTTACAGCTCCCTTGCATGACATGCAGTGATGTAGGGAATGAGATTTTATCATACTTAATCTGAATTTAACTTGTCATATAGATACCCAAAATATAGAGATCAAAACTATAATTTCAACATACATCTCAGTCTGTAATACATAGAGCAATATTTATGTAATTACAGGTAGCCTAATCCTCTGGCAGATTCCGAAGAACCAAATAGCCAGGATGCGGATACACAGCAAACTAGAATAGTAAGTTCTTGCCTGAAGAACATTAGTCTTGTATAGCTTAAGGTACAAATTTCAGCATTTGATAAAATTGACAGACTAGGACTGTTCAGACTTGTAAATAAAAATCAGCTGAATTTGTTTTACCTGCTGTGACTCTTGCAGCAAAAATTTCAGCTCCATTCTTACAGATGCTAAACCACCTCCTTGTGCCCCATGGAGACTACAATAACTTAGAAATACTCTTAGAAGAGCTTGGTTCTTCTGCAGCCACCACTTTCGTCTTTCAGCATGTTCTCGTTTTGCCTGTAACCTACGCCTTTCTATCTGGTGCCGTTCATAGGAACCAATGTCTGGCTTATCCATAACATTTTCGTGATCAAGCAGATCCCCATTTACTTTGGTGTATGTTTTACAGTAGTCTTTGCCACCTGCTTCATGGTTGCATATTTCATGCATGGCAGCAATCTCTTTTTCAAGCCAGTTGTACAGCTGAAACCTGAGCTTTCCTCCATCTACTTCATAACCTGTAGCCAAAGTCCTCAGTTCAGTCATTAGGATCTTCAAACAGGCTCTGAATTTCAGTTGTTCAGCAATAACATCAACCTCAGTGTCTCCAACATCAGAAATCTCTCCATGTGGTGTCTGTGGCACATTAGTGTCTGGGGTTTCATCTTGTTCTTCACTCTTGGAAGTAGATTTTGAATTTTTCATAATTATACCAACATCCTTGTCCTCTTCATCTGACTCATTTTTGTCTTCACCCCAATCAAGTGTAAGAGGTTCATCATCAAATTTTACTGCTGGTTGACTCCAATCAAACTGTGCTGAAGATTCAGCAGTATCCTCCAAAGCAAAGGAAGCTGAAATTGGCTTTGACCAGTCTATATCACCACTTCCAGCACCATCCCTTAAGGCTTTGGAATCTGAAACACCAGCCTGCATTGGAGGACTAGATGCACCCTTCTCTGTAGCTACAGCAGGTTTTTTTCTTACTTTTGGGATTTTGGAAAGAACTTCAAGAGCTAGCACAGGACAACCCACTTTAAAGTGAGCGTTTGCAGTAGTGAAGAATAATTTTCTTTCTATAAGATTAATTTTATCAACAAAACTTTTCTCAGTTTTTAGACCTAAGGTGGCCAAAGTCCCTTCTGGGGAGCTGAAGTATCTTCGGATCAGCAACGGATGGGTCCGAAGGTAATTGTAAAAACTGAATACCACAGGATTGCATGACTTGACAATAACTAAGAAATTAAACAGAGACATTTATTGACAGTGGATTTCATGTTAGTTCGATTTCCAGTATTTCCTGCTTTTCAAAGATCATTCAAAATGCAAGAACAAAGACAGCCTAGTTGCCAAAACAAAGCAAAAGAATTTCTTATTCTCCACAAAAACATTAAAGATGTAAGCTGGATGAGTGGAAACATATGAAATTCTCACATTTGTTTCATTACTGTTTCACCAGCTAAGCCTAAAATAAGCTGAGAAGACCAGCCAGGTAGATTTAACTAGAGCAGGGAACATACTACAGAAATCCATGCATCCAATTCTCCATCATTTAACTTTAATCTGACAAGAGATTGCATAGGAAGCCTTGCTTTTGAGAACTGTTAATTCCTAGAAGTAAGAATGAGAATCTGAAGTTGATTAGAATAAAAATAAGCTACCATTAAGCAGAAGAGAGGTACTGTAGGAAAAGTAAGAAAAAGTTAGGCCCTCCAGAGTTTATCTGACATTAGAACTAAGCTTAGTACTAAACACTGGAGAGAAGCCTCTGGAAGAAACTGGAAAAAAATATTTTTGAAGAAGAAACTGAGTGGGCTAGTACATAAGCCTATTAATAATTTCAGCATCATAGCGTGTCAAGAGAAGGGACTGCATACATAAACAGAAAAGCTTTACCCCTTTTCTACTATGTCATAGAGAGTTTGATCCAGTAGACTGGATCAATTTTTTTTCCTTACCTGGGTTTTCATCATCATCTTTAGGTGTTTGCTCCAATAAAGTGTCCAGTGCTCTAGTGTAATCTTTCATTATCCAGTAAGCAATACTTCTCAGAAAGGGATCAGAATGCAATTTAGTACAGCTGAACCCAGTACCATCCTTATGGCAACCCAAAATCTTTTCATAAAGAATGGAGGTGTATGTGACAGAGGTTTCAAACTCTGATTCATATAAGCGAGCAATAACCATAGCCAATTGGATGTCTTCCATTTTCTCCAGGCACACCTGTGATAATAAGTGGGGGAAAAGGTCTCTTTGTGATGGAAAGTTTTTTTTTAAATGACAGTGAACAGCAACATATATTTACATAATAGATATTTTTTCCTTGTGATATCTGATCTTTAAAGTTATGTTAATCTTTGAATCAAAAGTATGTTGAGATATTTATAAGTGCCAATAATATAAGGATGCTTTAGCTAGTAGAATAAACATAGCTTCCAACTTTAACATTTGTACATGACTGGTAAGATTTTCTTCCACTGACTCATCTGCAGAATTATGTTTTTGAGCCTTTACATTCTTAGGTAAAGACTAACGCTGCATAAAACAGGAAGGATAAGTAAAAGGTACCTAATTCCCTTCTCTCCTGAGATATGCTGCTTAAATTATGACCTTGCTGAGAACTTTCACCTTCCTTTTGGCAGCTCCACACTACAGCTCAACTAAAAAAAGATCCTTCAGCAGATTGCTGTTTGTTTGTTTTGATCCTTTGTGTTTTACTTGATGTTCTAACAGTAGGGAATGCAGAGTAGCTAGAGGCTGAATAGAGTGCTACAACAAGCGAAACAAAGCTTCACCAGCATGGTCATAACTGCTTTCTCAAGAGTCCTTCCACTGAGGACTCATGTATCTGAACATTCATTCTGGCCTTCAGATCAGATTCCAAGCTTTTTTTCACAGTAGTGTGGAGGTAAATGCCATGTCTACAGGGTTCCATGTGTAAACATACCCTTTCTGCTTCCACACTTTAGAAAAAGATCAGCTGATCAGCTTTTAAGGATGCAGTTCCATAGTTTACACTAGAAACTGAAATTTAATTTCTCAAAAATTAATACCTCTATAGCATCTTTCAGTGAACCTGCTAGCAAGAAGAATGCAGCTGATTGTTCAAAGCGTTGTTTTCCCAACAGAGCAAAAGCATTTTTTAAAGCAGCTTTTCGCCATCTGTCTTCACTGAAGTTATGGCTGAAGAATGCAGTCATCTTTTCATCATGCTGAGACCTGCATAAAGAAATGCAAGGTACACAAGTTTTTATTACATAGCCTTAGGATACAGTCACTTAAACAGCACCAATTAAACTCTAATCCTGAATGAGTTCTGTTCTGCATTCCTGGGTTAAAATATAATTTAATCAAACTTATAGTCAGAACTCACCTAAATAGACCCCACACCACTGCCTTTTTCTTCATAGCAAGGTAAAAAAGTGCAGCATCTAAAGCATCATTGTTCCTCTGGAATGAAGCTTTTGCAACCTGTAGTAAGGAAAACCTACTATTACTACTGAAAATATAAAGCTTCCTTTTAGCTTAAGAACATATGTTCTCTTCTGGGAGGATGCTCTGGGTGACTGCATTATTTATATAAAGGAACAGTAATTTCTTTCTGAATGACTAACAGAAATTAATTTATTGACAGGGGACAACAGCTCATTACACTGTTAATGTTGCTATGGTTCAGAAAAAACAGCACTACTGCGCATATTAATGCCCTTCCCCAGCATGATATTACAACTGTGCAAATAAATAATATCTGAAACACATACTGCATGTTATCTATTATTAGAGCTCCCATAAAAACTGCATGGAAATGAGATCTGATGCTACTTTGTGTTTGTATCATATAGGTTTGCATTTCTTTAAAGCAATACTTTTTGTGATTCTTCTAGAGGGTCAAATCTGAGCTCACTTGTAGTTCTCTAGTATGCCATAATCTAAAAACAACTGAATTTACAAGATGAATTTTTATAGATTTTTTTTTACTAATAGTCTTAGAAATATTTATTATAATAGTTATTTCTTCAATAAGACCCACATCTGAACTTAAAATATAATTCCTTGTTTAATCTATTGATACGTGCTGTCACACATCTTAAAAAAAAACAATTCTTCACAAAATAGAGTAATACAATGTTATAATATAATTATAATTTATAAGCAATTAGAATACCTTCTCAATGCATCTTCGGAGTGTGTTGATATTCCTGACCCACCAACCTATACCCATAGCTCTTAATTCAGACCACTGTGGGTCTCCCTTCTGGATAGCAGGGATCATGTTGATCAGCTCCTCCTCAGCCTCAGAATGAAAAGCCCATGCAAAATGACAAGTAGATAGGCCTAAACAGGAACATAATAGAATCCAGAAGATTAATACTCATTAATAAACAAATGGAATACATCAGAGATGCTAAATGGAACTTCTGCAAAGAGTGTTAGTAGAGAGGGATATTTGTTGACAGGAAGTAGAGCTGTTCAGGGTGAATTCAAAACATCTCCCAGTATATGTCCTCTCTTCAATGCTTCTATTCTTTTCCAGCACCCCATTCATATACATACTACAGTTTTATATGGTGTAAAACAGCAGGAAAAACATTATCTCAGAGGCAGACTCATTCTGGGCCAGAAAACTTTTTGTACACTGTTGAGGTGGTAACTGCTTTTCTTTCCTGCTGTGTATTTCACAACAACACTTGATTGAGCAAAGAAAAAACACCACCTGTGATGAAAATGATAAAATTATCTTATAGGGGAGAACAAAAAACATGCTTCTGTAAAGCAATACTTTCATTTCTCCAACATAAACAAAGCAACATATAATCAATCATTACATCATCTGTTCAGAGAAATTATTCATACACAAATGGAATAGCAGAGAATCTGTCTTCTGTTCTAGAGCTCTGTATTTTCTCTACAAGCAGTGCATGCAGGGGAGAGCATGCACTTTGCAAATTAAGGGGCTTCAAAGAATAGCTGTTATCCTGTCAGCTCAACTGGATCGAATGAAAGTAATACCACATTCTAAAAATTACCTTGGTGAAGTAGCTGAACTCGATATAGAGGTGGGAGCGATGTCAGAAGGCAGGTGTGCAATCGCATAGCCAACAGATATCGTAAGCCACATTCATCTAAGGTATCTCTTCCTGTAAAATATAAAACACTGACTTTTGAATATGGCAGTGACTACACAGGGCATGCATATGATTTAAAGGCATGCATATAACTTACTGTATTCAGTAACTAATGAATGTATCTTTCTAAATTTGCTGTATGACATGAAGTACTGTGCATGAAATATAGAGATTTGTATTTAAGTACTCCTTTCTTTGCCATATCAAATCTGAATAACCGATACTAGATTTCAACTTTGTAATCCTCAAATACTCAAAGACTAAATTTGCCTTAGCTGGGAACACCATGAATGTTAATTCAATAATATGCCAGTTACTAACCTGAGTAATTCTTATCTCTGTTCTCATCTAGTTCAGTGCTTGTTGTGGCCACAGTGTCTGCCAAAGCTACAAGGAACATCTGCTCTAGACGAGTGAGGCCTGGCAGACTTGAGTGCATCAGGTGGCTTGAAAGGACGCTGGCGTGTTCTCGGCCAAAGTAAGTTGGACCATACTGTGAAAGATTAATAACTTTAGATTTACTCTCTCTCTTTTCAGGCTCAAAATCAATGAAGTCATCAGTTGTAACAGGCTGAATCTGAAACAGATCTGAGTACTGGTCCTCTGTTTTTTTTTTAGCATCTTCTTCAGAGCCCTGGGGTATTTTAGAAGTTTCTTCAGAAACATAAGTTGCATCTTGATCTGCAGCAAGAAGTGCATAAAGTGGCAGTGGAGGAATAGAGTCTATCTCTGTGTAGTCTCGAGTACCATCTTTTCCAGCTGTGATGGTATCCTTTGCAGTACTGCCACTTACACTAATGGTGCGAGAAAGATGGCGTTTAGGACCACTTCCTTCTCCAGCTTCTGTATCTTTTACTATTGCAACTTCTCCTGCAATACATTTAACTAAATGTGACAGAATGGCTTTGGCTCGGCGAACTTTACCCAGATCCATAAGTTCCAATAGCTGAGTTGGATGATACTGAGGGAGAGTAGGTGAAAGAACATGAGCAGCTTCAAAAAGGCCTCCGTCTTGAATTACAGTTGGAGTGCCAAAAACATCATCCACAATACCTGCCCCATCAATTATACTAGTCTTCTTTGCTATCAAGCTTGTTTTGAGTGGATCTTGAGTTGCCAAATCTTCAGAAGTAAAAACATCACTTTCACCATCACCAAACTTGACAGTGTGTTTCCATTGTGCGTAAACATGCATTTCACAGTCCATGCCCACCACCAGAATACCATCTCTCACCCAGGAGAGAGAAACAGGCAGTGAAGGAGTGCCATCTACAGATGAAACCAAATCAATTGATCTAAGCAGAACCCACTTTGACTTTATACCTTGTTTTATGCTACCACCTAGCGGTAACGTAATAACAGCTACACCCTCTTTGCTGCTTGTTTGATCTGTTACAATTCCTGAAAGTCTCCCATACATGAAAATATTGGCACCAACTCCAACTGTCAATATATGTGAACCGTCTTCTTTTGATACCCAATCCAAATGCACCAAATGCTTGATATTGGGCACCAGGTATTTGTCTTTATTCAGACATGCGTCTGATTTACTGTAAACAAACAAATTACTATCTACACTGACCCTTGAATCAAGCACACTTCCAACTTTAACTAAATCATCTAGATGAATTGTCTGTTCCAAAACCCATTCCGATCCTCCTGTAGACTCACACTCAAGTATACAAACATGCATGGAAAATTCTTTTGAAACATAACCATTATGCTGTACAGGCTGTTTGTAAGCTACTGCAAGACGTCCTGTGTAAGAACAACTAACAGCAACTGGTCTTCCTACTATGGTGACAGTACTGCTGTTGTCTTCTCCTTCATCATTCATTAAAGGCCATTTTCTCCAATGATATGTTTCCCTTTCTTCATTTTTGCTGTTTAGATCTGTCTCTACAGTACACCTCCAGAAACGCACTTTGTTGTCTGAACACGATGTTACAATCAAATAAGGTGCAAGGCAGACTGGGTATATTGATGAAGAGCTCAAGTGGCCTGAAATTAGAACAGACATAATTGCTAATAGTAACAAAAAGTCAAATGACTATAAAAGACAGCCACAACACTGTCACTACTAACAAAGCACTTTTCGATCTGGTGTTATTTTTCTAATTTGGAGTTAGATAAAAACAAACGTTTTAAGATCAGTGTCAGTGTTAGTGGCTTGAGCATTACTAATCATCTGCCAGTTCCAGCACTACTCAAAGAAGATAAAATTTAACTCAACTAATTTAGAAAATGATTGCTAGAATAATGAGAGGAATACAAAGCTACAACAAGATGAGTTGAAGGACATTAAGATTAGGCTTGTGTAGCACTCAGAAATGAAACCTAAGGGAAGCACAATAGTACTTAAAAAATTCTTGAAAAGAAGAAAAGAGAGACAGAAATAAAGGGGGTAAGTACACGAAGTTAAAAACAAACAAACAAACAAATAACACTACATACTCATCAGATCAATGCTGACAGGGGACAAAGTGGGTATAAGTTGTTCATTAATAAACTAAGCCTAGGAGTTAAATCTCCAAGCATTAGAGCAGTAAGTTTTGCAAGTAGCTTTGCTTTGGGGGACTTGATACATTTTAAAAAGAGATGATGAGACATAAGACGTTTTGGATTTGATAGACATGGACACAGAGGTGAGAGAGTCTTTTTAGTTCTGTTTAGTTTCCTGTATAATTCAATCAAGACAGTGATAGAGTTAGGGTTACTATCCCATTAAACCAGGTGGTAAATCAGTAGATCAGTTAGATAGAAAAAAAATGTTAAATTTACCTGCTGAAGGAGTTGCTCTTATTACTTCTACACCAACAGGGAGATCCAGTGGTTGGCTATACACAAGTCTGGAGCTCAGAATGAGTTTACTAGCAGTCTGAAGATTAGCAATTGATGAAGATCGTGGAATGGGACTCACGCCAGGTGATAAATCTGGAGAAGAATCTACAGTCTTCTGCTCAGGTATGCTAAGCTTATTCTCCGATAAAGTAGTTTCAGTTGGTTTTGCTATATTGGAAAAAAAAGTCACTGAAAACTGTTTAAAAAAACCACCTGTTTATATGTTAGGACAAAGCATGAATATATTACAATCACACGTTTTTCTTAGTTGTGCCTCAGTTATGCAGAAAATAATTATATGTGTTGGCTGCTTTAGTTTTATTGCAAATAATTTTATGCTATGACAGTTCATTATAAGACACCCATAACGTTCTGAAACACTGACAATTTAAAATAAAGAATTCAATGATATGTTATTTATCATTTCAACGTATTTTTATATTGTCAGTAGTACAGAACACAACCAGTGTTTGCATGGAACCTTACTCCTATTGCTTCTAAAACTACAAGCTTCAAATTCATGACACGTCATGGTATTTAAAATAAACATCCACCAGTAAGAAAATACTCACCTAAACAGGCTTGCACGGATTTGAGATGAAGATGCCACATCTGAAGAACAGAACAGCCAGTGCTATCTTTTTCAATTACTACCAAGTAGAACTTCTCTGAAAAAGGCGGTGGGCGATATCCTGTAATTTAAAAACATTGATGAACTGTCATGAAGTTTACATTCAACAATTGATTAAAAAAAAAAAAAAACTGATACAAAAAAAAAAATTTCCTCCTTGAAATTGATTACAAAACGCTGAATACCATTTAAATCAATATTTTGTTTGCTCAGATTTATTGAAGAATTAGTAAAATAGCGAGACTAACTTGTAGTCAGCCTGAATATTTTTGATTAATTAAATGCATTTCCCTTCTCAGTCAGATTGAACCACTCTGCTATATTGTAAAAGCTCTTCCCTCCAATCCTGCATTCTACCATTTTTTGTTTTAAATCTAGTACTAAATTCCCAGTTACTTTCTATAGGATTAACTATGAAGATAGATATGTTCATCTTATCGCTTGTAACTACATATTAATTCAGGAAATATACTTCTGTTCTACTTTGTATGCATTTTAAAGATACAGCATTTTGAAAAATGGAACTTGTCATACAAGTTAGAACATTTTACTCTAAGCAAATAGAATAATTTTACTTAATACTGTTACCATGTAGGCAATGATTTATATAAGCAGCGTCAGTCACACATTGCACTGAATTCAGCACACTCTTCTTAAATTGAATCTAGGATGTGCCTGCTAAATTTTAGTACTGTTCAGTTTTGGTACCTACTTTGTAGTACTTATTTTTATGCTATACCTTGTGATGGCTGGAAAAATATCTCTGTTTCCTTCTCTTCCACTTCTTCCTTTTGTGGTTTGTATCCCAAAATGAAGTCTTCTTGAAAGACATGAAGCAATTGAGTATTTGAGCCACACTGAAATATTGAGCAGTAGTAATGCTTTCAGAATGGTTTAACAATGTTTTGTACTAAAATAGTTATTTTCTATAATCTGACTATTGATAAGAAGGGATCACTTTATAATGATGAAAACCATTTTCTATTAGAAAAGCAAAACATTTTCATCTGTACATTGAAACTAGCATGGTTCAAGAACCTTTGTATATTCAAACAATTTTACTGAGATCTACCATACCAGACTAATTCTGTAATAATATTTTTGCTGCAACTATTGAAAGATTATTTTTATTTCTTTAGATGATGAATAAATGACCATAGTAAATTATCTTAGACTTCTACTCCTCCTCTTCCTCAATGGGGGAAGATGGCTGCAATGAATTAAGAAATCTGCTAAAAAAGGGAAGGAACCTCAGATACTCCTCCTCTCATATAGCTGTTGTTCCTGACAGTAAGACATTTCTTTGCAGTACTTCTACACCTCTACAAGGGAGGCTGCTGGGAGTGAAATCATTTCCAGCAGACAAAGAAAATTTCAAGTCTTCGATCAAGTTTATTTTAAACAAGATTCATGCCTAGAAAATATTGTTACACTCTATGGCAATGGACTTTGAGATCCAAGCAGCTAAAAGTTGTCTGCTGAAAGGTATCTCAACGTTCATGGAAATTCATCACTACCATTATCACTGTAGAGAAATGTCATTTCTTTTGTGTCTTTTCAATAGATTAGGTTAATTAGCGTACAAAGCTATCAAACACCTTTATGCGATATCCTAAATAATTAATTATTTATTTACCTTGTTAGTTATTGCATCAAGTTCAATAATGCATCCAGGTCGAGCAGTAGATTGTTGGCTCACAATGTTAAACACTTCCCCAATAAGTTTCTGAAACAAAGCAAAATGAGAGGAGTTAGTAGATTTTTCCTTCAGACAAAGGAAATTGCTACCATTTACAATAAAATGATCGTTTTTTTTTCATTGCTGCCATGAATAGTTAATAGGCTTCTTAGGCTTCTTCCTGTTTTCATTTTGTCAGCTATGAATAATGTGCGTATCAGAACGTTTACACTTTCTGAGTCTGAAACTGTTCATGGGGATAACATACCAATTTATATGGAAAGAAAATGTTGTTTATTTTAAGATTTATCCTTTCATAATAACATAACTCAGTATCTGTACCACAAAGAACTCAAATATACTGTTTCACTTTTGTTTACAGCTTCAGGTTTTATCACAACGCTGAAATTAGGAAAAAAAAAAAAATCAATTCAGGCTATACATAAACTGAATGCACTCTAGGTTACTGCTGGAGCATTCACATTCATTGCTCCTCCAACAGGTTGGTCAGACTGATCAGAATACTGACAGCCGATATTTTTGCAGGATAGCTTATAAAATAACAGAAAAATGGAAACTGGAAAAATGTGCTTGTTTATTCAGTAACAGTTAGAAGGGCAGCTTTTACTTTGCTTGAAGTCATAGGAAAGAAGCATAAAAGAACAAAAAATATGAGTCAATAGCACCATTAACAATAATTTGCCCTGATTACCACCTATATCAACATTGTGCGCATATAAGTCTTGCTCTTCCCTTTTCACCTGCCTAGCTGCTCCTGACTCCCCTCTTCTGAGAAGACAAAGAAAGAAATCTCATTTTTCCTTCCGTCTCTTGCTAAAATTTCCCTGTTACGGAAATTTTGTTTCAGTTGAGCCATTTTTAGCAGTAATAATTAAAATTGCCATTTGCTAATGTTTATAGACATTTACAAAACATACGTAATCATACAAATTAAAAATTAAGATCTTATATGTGCAACAGCATGAAACTTGATGCACACAAATAAATGAAGACAAAACACTGGAGGGGGAAAAAAGTTACCTTAATTACTTTTATTTTTAACATTTCAAGCCATCACTACGTAAAACTTACAGATGATTCTGGGTCAGATAGCTCATCCAGAAGCTTTCTTGCATCTACAACAGCTTGGTAGAGCCTCAAGTTTTTGCCATCAGATGCAACAAAACAAGCGCTAGCAGAGTTGCAGTATGTACCTAGTAGAAAAAAAGAAATTGTAGAGTTAAAAAAAAAAAAAAGGGCATCAAATAGCCTCAGGTAGTCATTTATATTCCACTTCACAATATCTGAATGCTTTTAACAATAACTGTTATAAAATATTGAAGTGAAACAAACCCAAGAAATTATGTGGATTAAAACACCAATATTAAGACTTCAAAGTAAGTTTCTGCTAAGATTCCTCATAAAAGTTGAATAATTTAAGTAAGATTCACTTTTGCATATAAATATCGTTCATAGTTTGCCTAACAGAATACTGCCATTCCTTAAAATGATTGTGTTTTCTTCACTGTCAAAGAGAACCTCTGAGGAGGTGCTTGGAACTCTAGCTTCCCTAGGTTATTGGAGGTGATTTAAAGTAGTCTAAGGTAAACTGTTCAGAATAGCAGCTTTGCAGGACTGAGACAGCAAAAACCTTTACTATATGATCAAAGGCTTTTTTTTTTTTTTAATCAAAGAAAAGTTAAGCATTTATTAAGCATGCTTAATATTTTTGAGGTTGTTTAGTGCCTTTGACACCCATTTAAGAATTGCAAAGGTCAGTCTGGCCTTACTGTAATAAAGTATCCTAGCATTATTAGTTTAAACTTGAATAATGCTACATTCACAATTTACATTTTTTATACTGTCCACAAAGACAACCACTATTACAGCAGCATCTTTATAATTAAAAAATAAGTACCTAAGTGGCAGAGTAGATTAACATTTCTAGCAACAATTTTCCTAAATGTAACAGAGAGCATCAAAATTTTATACAAAAGCTTCCCCCAGGGCATTGCATCTGATGTTGTACATCCTGACCTGCAAATAGTGTTTGCAGTTTTGTAAAGTAAGTGTAGCTGATTTAAGGTTGCCTAACACACTGAGCAATGGGATCACCTTGTCCTGTTGTGAGTGATTATTAACTCTAACAAAGAAGTTGCTGCGTATCAGCTGATCCATAGTAACTACAAACTGTTAGCCCACTCAAACTATGCAATTTTGAAGTAGCTTAGCCTCAAATGGAGTAAGAATGCCCATTGGCACAATACAAGGAGACTGCTGGGAAGTACAATACTCCAAATAATAACAGTAATTTATTTTAAAAAATAAATTCTAAGGCTACCAGTGTTAATTTTACGTGGGATCATGCTAAGGGGACTTACCAAGGCAATAGCTGGGAATAAGTGTGGGAAGCCAGGCTACATTGGAGAAAGCGGAAGTATGAAGAGAGTTGATTCGGGCCAACTCAGACACTCCTCCAGTGTATGACAAAGGTCCTATTGGGTCTACACGCCACAGAATCAACTCACTGTAAATTGCATTTGGGTCATGAAATGTACGAGTTGCTGCATTTTTAAGTTGTTGCCGAGAAGAACCTTTCAGATGTTTACTAGGATCCATTACTCTGCTTATTCTTTCAGAGCCGTGAGAACTGTCTGATTCCGGAGTTAATAGAGCATTATGATGAGAAGATGTTAACAGTAATGGTAAAACAGAATGGCAAGCTAGATCATTAAGATGAAAACGGTGACCACAGTACCTAAATTTATGTGATACAGTTAGCACAGTAGTGAAAGCTGATTTATCAGCAAAAGTAACTGCCCACTGATTTAGAGAGCCATCTATATGCTTGGAAATCATCATTACTATGGGAGAAATTATATTCATGTTTGTACTGCTCTGGGTAAAGCCTGGTTCTCTATTCTCCAGAGTTTTATCTGAAAAGTCCATTGTCTTCTGATGTACAGCATTACTGGTATCTTTTAATAAGACAGGGCAAGCATACATCATAATATTTTTGCTAAGGGAACTAGCATCTCCTGATGGAAATGCAACAGGAATCCTAGAAGAAAATGAAACCTGTAAGGGAAAAAAAAACATAAAATTAGAATATAACAACTCAGTGCAAGTCCAAATACATGTTAGATATCACAGGAAATGCTTACAAGTAAATTAATTCTGATGACCAGATTTAAACTGCAGGAACACAATGACTTCATTTGAATCATAAATAAAAAAACAATTTCAAATATACAGCACCTGAACTTGGCGAAAGATGCCTGGAGTGTATTCATCTAAATACTTCACATGCCATAGCAGAAAGGTACCATCGACAGGATGAATGGTAAAAAGCATATCTGGATTTCTGTTCCATTCAGTCAGCAGCAACTCAATTTTCCGATCTAACAAAACTGTTGGAAGAGGCATCCGTAGGCTTCCTCGTAGAGATGTTTTGGGGCTTCCCTCTCGTTCTCCATCTTCATGTTCTGAAGAGCCTGTACCAGTCCCTGTTTCTGATTCTCTATCTATAGACAAGTCTGCAACAGAAATGTGTTTTATCCATTTCAAATATTTTCCTAACATTGTTTCTATTCCAAACAAGAAAACATTTTAAAATCTGTTGACAGCACTACATAAGTTTGTAGACATTCATAAGAATATTCATGCAAACTGAGGGTAGACATATCTGTCTGTACAACTCTCCACTTATTTCTCCTAATTAGTAATAATGAATACAGTCATCAAAATTGAGATACTTAGAATCTTATCCTGTCTACGATTTTTCTGCTCAATTACATAAAACCAGATATTTAGCATTAATGCTGGTTCCACATTTAGTATATTTATTTCTGTTTAAAAGGTTATCATGAAATATGTGGTATATGATCACTCATGAAGTAGCATGTATACTCAGAATTATGACAAAGTTAATTACATTAACCTAAATTTTAAGAACCCAAGAATTATGAATGATAATATTTCATTATTAGTTTACAATCAGGCTGTATGGTAAATCAAGAGCAAGTCCTAGTCTTTATTTCCTAACTATGAAGCATTTCTAAAACAGGTATGAAAAGCAAAGCAACCTTTCTTTTTCACTGTATAAATCATTACTGCCTTCCAATAGGGGGATATTTCATTAAGTTTTTCATGCCACCTAATTATTTGAAGAGGCAAAATTGTAGCTATATCTATTTATTTTAGGTTAATAATAAAATATTATCACTTCTGATTCTCATGCTAAATATCTGCATCAATTACTGCACTAAATAAATGTGTTTCAAAATTATTCTTGATCTCAAGACTACTAACCATGATCTAATTTCATGCGCAAACCTCTCTCCTTTTCTTCTATTTCTTCTTGCTCTTCAACCTCAACATTATCAAATTCTTCTTCTAGTTGTTGTTCGGAAAGTTTTCTTAGATGCTGCATAAACACTTCAATAGATGATGTAAAATTAAATTCCTTATTATTCAACCAGTGAACGACGAAACCTCCATTGCCTTCATCTGTATTAAAAGCTGTTCCAGCCAAAACGGATGGAATATCTGTGGACAGTTGTAAATAAATTAAAAAGGTGTATCTTAAATCTATATAAATGTATATATACTTATATAATACACACACAGACTTCTTGATTGACCATTTAAATCATTCTTGGTAGAACATAATTTGTGCCTGTAAGCTTAGGGAAAAGTAAGATTCAGATCAAGTTCCTACATATGAATTAAAAACAATAAAAATACAGTTTAATATTATTGAAGTAACAAATTGTGATGAGAATAGTAAATGGTATTTACTAGGTCTAATTGCTCAGTTTCATAAGTTATAATGTTGTCACTTCACCTACTATCTTTAGGTAAAGTAGTACCTTTAATCTTTTTCTTCTACAAAAAACAAAGTGGTTTTATCCTAAAAAAAATATTGTACAACTTTTCTTCATTCTGTATATTCTGTAGTTAAAATACTTCATTCATCATATACTGTTGCCTCCCTAAACCCAACAATCAAGCATGAAGCAGACTTAAAATTTAGGTTGTGAAGTTTCTTTTACCTTCTAATATGCAAAAATAAATTTAATTTGGATTTTAAGAATGCTGAAAGTTTTGGGCAACTACCTGTAAGTGACCCTGCTTAAGCAGAGCCATTGGACAAGATTATCTCCAGAGGTCTCTTCCAACCACAACTATTCTGTCAGTCTGATTTTTTGGGGAAAAAATAATAAGTAATTAAAATATTCAGACCAATTCTAAATATTCAGACAAAATTCTAAAAAAAAAAGTTATTCCAAATTAAAAAAAAAAAGTTATGAAATAATATTCTTCCTATGAATACCTTATATTCAAAGATGCATAACAAAGAACATGGACCTCAGACCCCTCTACTTATTTTTTCCATTTTGTACTAATCAATTATTAACAATTTGATAAATGGTTGCATTTTACCTGTATTAGGATTGATGCTTGCTGCTATGTGGAAGTGACCGAGTGCATTTGCGTGATGTGAAATGTGACGCTGAACTTCATGAGTACCCTGCTGATCTGGCAATACATCTGTGTGGGTAACAAGAACGGAAGACCTCCTTTGTCCTTTTCTCATATTTTTCAAGTGGTGAATTGTCTGGTACAGTTAGAAAAAACAATTTAAGAAAAAATTTTTAAAAAAGAAAAAAAATTAAGATAGAAATATTTAATGTAAAACCTAAAGTTTTAAAATGTCCTTCTCCCTAAGAAGTGAAGACTAATTTAAAAAGATTATTTGAACTTCACTTCAAAGGAGAGTAAAAAAGCTCATGCATATCAGTTCTGACTGAAGACAAAGTTCTTTTAGCAGTCTCCTGAGAGGTCCTTACATTATCTGCTTCAAAGACAAAAAAATCCAACTATTTTGTCTAACATTCATGAAAAAGATTATTACAGTCTAAAAGCAGAAACAGTTATAAAGCAATTTTATAAGGAATTATTTTTATACAACTAACAATTAGTGAGAGTACTTGGAGAGTGCAGCTTATTCAATAACCTGAAACATAGTTGGTTCCACCCACTCTGTGTATTGTCAGTCATGATATATAAGAAGTAAGAACTTCTATATAGAATATATAGAATATAACCTGATTCTTATATTCTACAAATGAGTGGTGTTTTTGTTTGGTTTTGTTTTCAAACTGACAGGTTTTCTTTTCCTGTAAGCATAATATACTGCATATGACTGCCACTGAAACTTAGAGCTTAACAGTTTTATAATTCTGGAAATGCAATTATCTACTCAGATGTCTAAAGTAAAGTGCATTTACTGCTTCTACTGTTTTTTTTAACTACAGACTTTCAGACCCAGTCAAAATGAAACCATCTTACTATTCCATATTAGTCATGGTCTCTCCTCAATACTTTTAGTTAGCTATGGAAAAAGTAGACTGTAATTTAAGAACAGGTAGTTTAGGCGCAGAACTACAAACCTCTTATTTCTTCAGTGATTAATAATATATTTCTATAAATAATACAGACTATTCTGCTACACTTATAAGAATTAAATAATACACAATCTTAGAGTTCTGCATTGTTTAAATTTTCTAGGAAAGGTTTACAAGTTTTAACAATCCTGAAATACAAAATTGGCAAGTATTGTACCTCTAGTGCATGCTGTATTCTGTCTTTGTGCTTTCCAGATTGAGAAATGGTGCTGCTAATGCTGGAAGTGCTAGTTTCACATATCTGCTCACCCAGAAGAGTATCTTCTGGTAACAGTGTCTCTGCCCACAGTCGACAGATGCCATCGAGACATGATGTGAGTAACACATTGCAGACTAAACCCCTAAAGAGAAGCATATCAAAAATATTACCCAATATAGTTAAATTGTGATTACAGACACAACAAAAATCAGGAGAATATAAGAGTATTTAGCAGTCATTGTTACTTCATCCAGATTTCTACCTCTCCCTCTAAACTAAAGGTTTATATATTATAAAGGTTTCTATGTTATAAAAGTAAAGATTTTATAACAGTAGTGATTTTCAACACGCTGACAGATAAACTCATACATTATTAGCAAAAGTACATGTGAACATGGAGTGGTTATTCTTTGATAAATGCAACGGTTATTATAAAACTGCAATTATGGAACTGTTGAAGTTATTGTTTTGCTGGATAATGTGAAGAATAAATACATTTTTACTAAATCCTGAAAAGTGAATCAAACAATGAATTAAACAGCAGTATATACAACAATGTTCAGAAAAAATCTTAGTGCTAACTGTTTAAAGAAAAAATTTTATTTCCAATGTCACGATGTCTGGCAGAACTTGAGAAGCTCAGACCATATTTTAGAATAAGTCTCTCCTATTAACATGACTATAATCATTGTAATAAGGAATGGATGTTTTCATATATGCTGGATATGTTCAATTTCTTCAAAGTGTAAGCAGTGAAATTGAACCATGTTCTCATGGCCAAACTTTAAGCGGTGTGTTAAAAACAAAACAATACAAAAAAACACAACAATTTGGTCAAACATTTGCTTGCTTGTTTGTTGGTTGTCTTAAAAATTAAATCTTTCAAACCTGGGCATGTACTTGCTAATATTACGCCATGAAAATCCTGTCACTGCTCGAGGATGAGCTAAATAGGCAAATGAGAAGTTGACAACCCCTGAGCATTTCTTCTTCTCTTCATTCTCTTGGGGCAGAAGAGATGACTTCCAACCAGTTATAGGATACCAAACCTTTAAGAGGCAATCATCCTAGGTAAAGCAGCAAAATAACATGGGATTAGCTAGCTACAAGTGAAGAAAGTCAGAAAAAGAAAATACTAAAATGGTACAAGACTGCTGTTCAGTACCTTTCGTGAATACTCAATCTATGCCCCGGAACTATTTGCAGTTTTGCAGACAACCCATTCCTGGGACCAGAAATTTCACTGATAGTAATCCTGAAATGAGTTGCAGGACTGAATAAATATTCTGCTAGGAACACACCACTGCCAGAAGTAATTTTTCTTGCAGTCCATTTGTCCCCCTACATTCCTCTTGGTTCTCTTTGCATTTTTTGTATATTACATAAGTGTGCTTAAATCCCATATCCATTCCTCTGCAAAAATGAAAGCCAGAAACAGGCTGCCACTCCCAGTGCAATATTAACTTATTACCAGTCAATTTCTCCCTTAAGAAGATTTGTGCTTTAAGTCCCTGGGGGTTCCCATGCACAGGAAGCCTGATTTTTGTGGGAAGCACTGTATCTGCTGAGTATAGGCATGAATGACAAGTGGCTGCACCATACAGCCATTCCCTCCATTAGCAGAACATATGCTACCTTTCCAGTTTGAATGGCTGGGTACTACTGGTCTAGTTAATTGAAACAAAAGTGAATTGCTGACACAGCAATACTCCAAATGCTGATTAGTGGGACTGGAGTATGACTACACCAATGTGAACTATGGCAATATTACTAGGATGACCACAATATACTGTATACATTTGTGCAATACATCCTTGGATTTCAGCACTGGAAAGGGAGTGTACAGAATAAAGAAATAAATTACAAATCTCTGGGAGCTCTTATTTATTTCCTGTCAAACACGTAAAAGGCAGTGTCTGACCAAACTCTGCAAGAAGGAAGTTTGAGTAACAGTACTGTTAAAAATTTTGATGAAAGTTATGAAGGAACTAAGATGGATCTGACCTACAAACAGGAAAAAAAAACCTGGAACCATCTGCCTAGTCTAATTCTTAACTAAATAAAACTAAATTCATGGAAAACAGAAGCATGGAACAAAGCAAAAGTTTTGATATTTTTCTAACTACAATGACTTTAAATGTAATATTTTTAAGGTTGTCATTAGATTTTTAGTCATAAAGTAATGACAGGTTGTGATTCTGTTGTCCTCTTTAATAAGTCTAAGAAGAAAAAGGTTTCTAAAATTCCTGTATCACTTGACCGACATTAGCACAAGCAATAAATGCCCAACTATCCAGACTCTCAAAACTCAAAGGAGAGGGTAACATTAAAGAGAATTATTAGTTGAAAACTTAGTTTGAATAGCAATTTGACAAAAAAATAGGACAAATGGAATTAGAAGTTAAGAACTGATAACCAAACCCAGACTTCATTGTAAACAGAAAATCTTTCTGTTTGTACACCGATACACACATTACACCTGCCTAAATGTGTATGTTTTTCATCATGATCTAAAATTTATCCTAATTATTTCAAATAAAGGATGAAAAAATTGTTTATGCATATCTGAAAGTTAATCTAAGTATACTTTATCTAAAATATAACAGAATCTGTATCACTGTCACTGTATTTTCAGGACAATTCTGAAGTATTCAGTAACAGTAAACAGCTAAATCAAATTTCTTGTTATTGAAATTCATGGAATTACATGAAAATAGAGCATTATAGAGAAGATGATCACTTAGCTCAGACTACAGTAGAATACATGGTTATTCTACTGTACTGGCTATAGGACCATTCTATATTACTTATTTTCTTCTGTCAAAAAAAGGAACACAACTGAAGAACTTATCTTGTTTGTTGTTGTTTTTGTTGTTCTTACCTTCCCAGCTGTTGCGAAGTATTCACCATCAGGAGACCATGCCATCAAATGTACCGATACTGCAGTCCTAAAGAACACAAGAGTAAAGTTTTAAAATGTAAGTAAAGTCTATTTATTCTACAGTATTACTCCATGTATATTTAGTTAATTCAATGTTAATGTCATTATTTAATTAAACTATATTTGTTTTTCATAGTTGTTGTTTTAAGCATACTTTAGATATGGCAGAAGCATAAGAAGTATTTGCTACAAGAAAACATAATATTTAGTATTTTCATATAATTTTCTTTAGAGAAACACAGCACATGAAAAAATCAGTTGTTTTAAGTATGGTAAGCCTAGGCTAGATCTAACAAGATCATGGAAAAGAGGTTTTTTCCACTTGCTTTTCTACTCCCAGAGGCCAAGACAAATGAAAGGAAGGCATCAAACAGCTCTCATCTTGATCAGCACTGCATGTCTGCTTGCTGCTGCTCCTCTGTCACATCCAATATCTCAGCACTACTTTCAAAGGATGAGAAGACAGGGACAATTTATACGTATTGCCAGGGCTATAGTTAAGCCTTTGATATGTTATTGGGTGACTGAAGGTCACCTGAAAAAATGAGTTGGTTTTTTTGGAGTAACTTCCATTGTTTGAATTTTATGATAGTTTAAGCCAATTTAAAAGCGTATTTTAAAATACATTTTTGGAGAGAAGATAGGGTTGATATATGAGTTGGCATTGCAATCTATCTTAAAATGAGAACTGTCTCACTCACTTGCACTGCCAGACACATTTCCAGTCGTTCAGAACTGGGAGAACTTTATCATCTTTCATCTGATTATCAGGATCATCTTCATCTTCTTCTAGAATGTCACTAGATGGTGGAGCCCACAGTTGCAAATAGTCAGTTGCTGTCAGCAGCCTGTTACCTGAATGTGAGTAACATTAAAGATGTGAAACCAAACTGATATATGCATAATGATGTTTACTGTCTGTCATCATATTTTGATGAAAATAATTAAAAACAGGTTGAACATTCAACTTTATAAAGTCCATTTTAAATATGAAGGAGTATTCAATCATGTTATACATCTGTTTTTATCAAATCATTTTGAATTTATAATGCCTTTCAAGAAAAACTGTTAGGGTTTTGATGTTTTTAAGATGACTTTGAATGACAGATAGTTTTTAATAATGACCTTTGAAGATGTTGAGCCATTAATGTCTCAGATAATGCACACTGTTAGATATCTTATCAATATCTCTCTCTTGGTACAGTTTTATTACAAGTCAACAATATATTTAAATGATTATTAGTGGTAATTTAAGGCAGTTATCAACTTAACTGTGATTCCCAAACTAAGATCTTACATAAAGCACTCAAATACTTGGCATAGCATCTTCATAAATGCATTTTATCTGATGCTGTGCTGCCAAGAATGGATCATCTAAAATGTCTGTATTTGTGTTCCCACTTCATTTCAATAAAAATAATTTATGTTCTAGTTTTCTAACTACAAACATTAAACAACTGCATCACAAATTTCACATTACCTTGAGGATCCCAGGCTAGGTTGTAAGTCATAGAACTGAGAAAAAACTGCCCCGTTTTAAGCCACTGACACTTTAGCTGCTGCAGTTTAAAAAAGAGAAAAATTAATTTTAACATCGACGGCAATGGCATTTGTATTTATTTCTCACTAAGTTGTTACAAATGAAGTCAGGACCCACTGGTAGACTGTGGAATCTAGCTTGAATAATTTCAATTGTCTTATAAAAATTAAACACATCACGGAGTCACATCACATACAAATGAATCTGTAGATTGCTATAAGGTAGTTACATCACACATTATAACAACATAAGGAATGGCAGTATACATGCAACAGATCACAGAACCCACTTGTGAACACAATTACCACTTGATGCTTGGCCATAACTGTGCTGTTTAAACCAGCTTGGATACACAAGTCTAAGTCCTATTTCTGTATTACAGACCTGGCATGTTGATTTAAAGAAATATGAGCTGACTGCTATGTCAGTCTTGCATCAGATCTTGCTGTGAACTTGAGAACACTGCAATCCCCAGTTCTGTTTGTACAGTGGAAGATCCTTCTCATCCACTATTATTTTATCTTTTATTATTATTATCCATTACTATGGATGTTGTGAAATGTGTATCCAGTAGTCTTTTGTGCGCCAATTTAATAACTGTCAGACATAGTTTTCCTTCAGAACCTAAAATGAATTACAATCATGAAATATATACTTACACTATTTCTTTTATGAGAATTTACACCAAGTGGTTCAAAAATGCAAACAGCATTTCCATATGATGCTGCAATCTGGAAAAAAAAACCCAAAGATTCAAGATATAAGGTTAGGAGAGAAGCCTAACTGCTCCACAGCCTTTGAAAGAATCTAAAGAATTTCCACAGTACTACTTCAGTGTACAGACATTCAACAAGTAAAATGAATACAAATGTTATTCAGAGTATAATACAAATGCTTTCTATAGAAAGATGAGAAATGCATACCTTTGAACTAGCCCATCTTTAAGATTTTAACTATAAGTTGGAAGATATTTTATTCAGTGGGATGAATGCTGTCAATCAGATCTAATACATACTTCTAAGCTGTTAATGCATAAGGGAAAGCTCATATCTTACTTCTTCTGCTCGTTTTCCCTACTTTACAACTAACTAATGAATTAATTATTAGTGTCTGGGTCTCAGTGTGACCCCATGTTCCATTTGGTACCACTAAATAATAATTACTAGAAAAGGGGAAGAAATTTGATTCCATTCTGAATAGTTAAATACATTGTCAGGGAAGAAAAATAGTAATAGAAAAATTGAAGTTTTTGTAGCAATCAATTTCTTTCATCTACGTGTTTTACAGAAACCCTCCATGTACCCAGTGGCCTGTATTAGCAAGTTATCTAGTAATACTCCCAGTACTCAAATGCTTGTAAGTACTTTTGACAATCATTTAACTGTTTTCTTGAATAAAAGATTTTTAAAACAGCAGCTGTTTAAAGTTCCTCCCATTCTCGTCGACAGAGAAATGAAATAAAAGTTTCACCACATTTCTTATGAAACCTTACTTCCTCCTCACATGGTGGGGAGAAAATTAAAACAAACACCAAACCAAAAAAGAATGGACTTTGACTTTAGAGTCCTGAATGCAGAACCCTGCAGAGGTTCACGGTGGTCTTGCAGAAGCCACCTGTGCAAGATGGAATCTCTCTTCCCACTGAAGAAGTGCAGGGGCATTTACAGTTAAAATTTGCCTGAATTGATAACAGTGGTAGGCAGATACAGCTGATAAGCAAAATTTGTGCTCAGTGCTCTACAATACTTCATAGGAAGGCTTCATTTTTTTTTTCATGGCAATCTAGACTGTGTGTTTAGCGTTGTGTGGGGATTAAAAATAAAGCCACATAGCCAGTCAAAGGCCACGCAGTTATGACAGCTCATATTGCAGCACTTTGAAACACTGCAAACGTGCCTGAGCTTTTCTGAAAAAACAAAGAACCTTTAATTTATTATTCTGCAGGACACACAAACACCCATGTATGTTTACATAAATTATTTATCCCTGCTGTGTTTTGCTGTATGCAAGCAGAAAATAATGGGAATCGCAGAAGCAGGAATTTTAATACCATTGCTATACTGCAACTAATGTATCTTTCCCCATTTTGAGTGGTTTGTTACTGCACATGTTGGAAGAGTATAAAATCCATTGTTACAATATAACTCCTGTCTTCACCCTGCGCCACAACCGAAAATTTTCAAAAATGAACTGTATTAAAGCAATCCCCTGAATGGTGCTGAAAAACACGGATCAGTAAAAATCTTTGTCATTTGATTAACTCAGTAATGACATTAATGTTTTGTGTTGAATTGTTTGAGTACCTTTTTTCTTTATTCCTATATAAAAATGAAAAATAAGCAAAAAGAGAAACCAATCCTTACCCTGCCTTGTCGCTGGGAGCACTCCACACAACTGACCTGAATGTTTCCATGTTTAGCACCAGGAATAATTTGTACACATTCAAAGTCATTTGCCAGAATAACGATGTCACAACCAGAACCATATGCCTGAAATGATTTTTAAAAGAAAAACAAATTAAAATCTATTGAGAAACAAACACGCAAGCAATTAAATCATTAAAAAAGTCAACTAAATCATTATCAGAATTATGTTTTGAAAAATATAAAAATCTCAATTTAAACAAGTAATGGAGCTTATGTTGCTATGTAGAGAGTTCATTCCTCATCAAGTTGGTAGCAACAGCAGGATAAGTATAACAAGAAGTATAAATCAACTCCTAGGAGTTATTCTGCCTTATCTGGATTATCAGGAGGGAAAAGGAATTTGAGCAGACAATGCCAACATCTGAAGAATTTACAGCTGGGGATGGTTACATCCTTCTGCAAGCAGATGTGGATGTATTGAGGTTTGACTGCTCTATGCACTAAATGTGCAACACAGTAATACTGTCTTCTTGCTTCAGAGTTCTATGCTTTTGCATTTATTGGATAGCAGAGTATAACGTGCATTGATAAATAATGTCAAATATCAGATGTTGATGGTATTATACTAGAAATGTTTATTCTACTGTCAGGAAAAAAAATCTCCATGATGAGAAGATATGCATATTTTCAATCTTCTCTCCAGCATTTTGGGAAACGGACGAAAATTCTGTTTGTCTGCAGGGACCACATTGCTAATTTCCATGTTAGACTTTCCTGCCAAAAAAAGAAAGCAGAGCCTATCCGTCATGTAATGTAATGCTGCTGCTCCTGAATATCAGTGAAAGCCTATTTAAAACAGGAACAATTGTGCTCTTCTTGAATTTTAAATTTACACAGGTTATTTTCCTTTTTTTTTTTTTAATTAATTTTTATTTTATTTTATTTATTTATTTTGGTGTTAAAGTTCCAGAGGCAGAAGCAATGAGACAGAGCTGATTTCAAAATGATACAGGAAAGCACACCTTACATTTTCCTAGGTTTAAATCCTGGTAAAAAACAAACAAACAAACAAACAAAAAAACAGCAAGAAAACTTACTCTGAAGCTTCAAGTCTGTGTGTTCTTTCACTTAAAGAAGTCATATTGAATTTAAGTAGAAGTTCCTTTAATTCACCCTGCTGTCACCATCCCACCCCCTTTATTGAGAACATCAAATGTTGCTTTTCCACAAGGATCCCATGTCTGCACTTCTCTGGGTTTTAAAATAATGCTTGTTACAATGCTGCAAAACAAGGATTTGTCCTGGGTTTGTTGTATCTCATAGATAAACATAGTATCTCATAGTATCCCATAGACAAACCACAGTATAAACAAGGTAAGAATAATTGATAGTACAATGATAGCTCACAGCACTTGTTTTTGGCAGAATAAACACGTGTATCTGCCAACCTTTCACCTGTTCCTGTGCACTAGAATACTCCAAGCCCCATAACCACTGCAGATGATCTGTTGTACTGAAGTCCCACATTCAGGCACAGAAATCCCTTTCTTTTGTAAATCTACTAGCAAGCTGTTTTAAAGAAAATAAGTCATAGTAGGAGGCTTCTTTCCTTAAAGGAGGTTTTCCACTGATCGTAATACAGTGGACCAACATTTTACAGCAGTTGAATTAAGCAGGAACGTGGCTGTTCTCAGCAGTCAGTGCCAGATGCTAGGAAATCACTTTGTCAGTTTAACTTGCCCCTTGCTTTTCTCACTATAATTTCTAAATCACTGAGTCCTGGCCCTCATTTTTGAGGTCAGTCATTTTAAAGGCTATCTAGGTGAGTATTTCTATAGGTTTCCAAGATTAATGCCTGTTGCTGGTCACTATGGGGTAACGGTGTAGGAAAACCACTGGAACTAGAGAAGTCTACAAGATCTCTCAATCTCACGTGTTTACTTCTGATCTTCCTGGGAAGGAACAATGAAAATCTGAAGAAAAAAGGCTGAATTTAGTGAAAGTATAGTCACTGCTAGAGACAGGAAGGGAACAGCAGCATAAATAGAAAAAGCAGATACTCAAGAGTGTAGAATTTTTAAATCTATCTCATGTCAATTTCTATCTGATTTACAGTCCTTTAAACTTTTTCTTGTGCTAACATTTCCCTCAAACCTTGTGTTGTTTGCAATACGGAAAAGATTTAGTTTTTACTTATTTTTTTCAGTGAGAGCACTGGAAGAGTTGGCTTCTCCAGCTGCCAAACAATTGGGCCTGCTAAAGGATCTCAACACTTGGCTCTTCAGACTTGTGGAATTCTGGATGGTTGTTTCTAAGGGAAAGGATTGTGGGATTTCATCTGAGAATATTATGTCTCCCAGCTGGAGAACTGGCAAATATACAAAGCAAAATGTCATGACTTGAGAAGTAGAACTGTGATAAAATGTCTTACTTGAAGCCTAGAAAATCATTGTTTCTATAAATGACCTTTCTGCTACCACAATATTTAAAGTAAGTGGTTATGCATGTCCTTGGTAAGAAACTATTCATGAAATGATAATTCCAGCTTCCTCTTTTTTTTTTTTTTTTTAAGCATTTACAATTTCTCTCTCCACAGGCTGTCTGCCAGCACAGTCATTAACTGAGAATATGTTTATGGATTTTATGGATTTTACAATCTGAAGATAGTTAGGGTCAGTAACTGCATTGCTTGCAAACACCTGGTTTTGTGAGTACTATTGTCACTTCTCTAAATACATGCTTTTGATGTGGTCTTATGTAATGTGGTCCCCTTGCTGAATACCTACCTGAACATGAGAATACACATTTTACCTGTAGATGCAGCAATTAAATGTCCAAAGTAGTCCTGCCACTGTGTAGTTGCATGCAAAAATTAGAACTGGGTACACAAAGCCTAGACTGAAAGATTTCCAAGGCCATGGCATAAAAATGAAGTAATGCAGTGTTGTCTTTCTGAGTTCTCAAACCTGGGAAGCTCTGAGGAACTGATACTGAGGTATCAGTATACTGCAAGCAGGAAGGAGGGCGGAACCAACTGCTAAAAGGTGGTTAGAGGGAGATTATCTGTGTAAGAAAATACCTTAAGCTCCTTTGTGACTAGGCCATGCATTATTACACCCTGTCTGGAAGGGGACAAATTATTACAGAAGTTGAATATAATTATTTCCAGAAAGTGGGAGTGAGAGAGACTTGAGATACTGAAGTAACTTCTGGCACTGAACAGAAAATCTTTCTGCTTTATTGTTGCTCAACTTCTCATATTGGATTTTTTTGCTGTGGAAAGCTGGACAGTTCAGCAAACATTCACAAGTAGGGTGAAGAAGATGGAAACTGTACTATGAATGCCCACAGGAAAACAGGAAAACAAAAGCAGGTCCTGGAGTTCCAATATTTTATTCACAATTCTAATATTCACTAACAGTTGAATCTCCTACTTCAAAGGGTAAGCAATTAAAACAGCAAAGATTCATTTTCAGATTTTTGTCCATCAGTCTGCCTCCTAATTACTAATACCAACAAACTAAAGGACAAGATTTAAAATGTTGTTTGATACATAAAGGGGAACAAAAAAAAAGGTATTGGTCCACTTAAAATAAGATCTTAAATTCTGTAAATACCTTATTTTTTTTCAGTATTGGTATTGATAATTTGACTTGCAGAGATACAGACACATGCCTCAGAAATAACACAGAGAAAGGAGCAGACTTCTCAAGTTCAATTTACTGTTGTTAAACATGCATGCCTGTGTGTATAGTTGATAATGGACAAACCAGAAAAGTGATACTGCTTGTGTATGTCTGTTTGCCCTGTGAAGGAAGAGAATTTACTGCGCTGTTTTTTAAAATGCTTTGGTTTCCCCTTTCCAGTCCCCTCTCCCCAGTTGATTTTAACAAAAGAACATTTTGCTGGTTAATTTTAACATTTAGCATTTTTATGAAATCAGCTAAAGAGGCGGTTAATAAGCAAAAGGGTGTTCTACAGAAAAAGGTTCTTTTATTCTTAAAGAATTATCAAGACATAGAGATCTGTTTCCTAAGTGAAATCTTACTATTCTTTCTTCTGTTTCTCCTCTTTGCCTACATGTGGCACTGCACCTACGTGTCCTATGTCAGTCCATGGGAGACCTCAGCCAGAGCACTTTCCCTACAGGTATCAGCCTGCAGCTCCAGGTTCTTTGAGGAAGCACTCTTGGTTCGGAGGTCATTTTCTTAGTGTTGATATTTATTTTGAGAAAGTCCCTTGTTTCTTGAAGTTCTTTAGGAGCGTTTTTGCTGTCAAACTTCAGTAGTATATTATATCAGCACTTTTGAGAACAGGCACACCCTCATTTGAAAATGTGTTCACTTTTTCACATTTACACTGTCTGCATTTTTCAAAACAGAAGACATCAATATATTTTCCTGTACTGAAAGGTATTTCTACGTATTCACCTTGTATTGACTAAATACAAGCTTCCCATTTGATTACTTTTCTTTCTATTTTATTTTTAATTATCTCAATATATTATCATGCTTACACCAGAACAGAACATGTTTCAATCAAATCCTCTTTTTAATTTCTTCTTTCATTCCTTAAAGGTGCTTAATTCGTAGCCCCACTACACTGACAAAGAATAGGAAAGTGCCATAACAGTTATAATATTTAACAGAAGTTCCTTCTGAAGGACACAGCTGACAACATCTTCAAGGGGATCCTTTGTGTCAGCACAGATCTCTCCTGCCAGAAGAAGAGTGGCCACAGAATTCGAGGCAACAGACTAATCATCTGCACAGCCTGATGGAAGGAATGGAAAACTGGTAAGCCAAGCAAAAAGGAAAGATGGAAAAAAACATGCTGAGAGATACTGTAATGGATCACAGTGCAGAGGCCTTAGATAAACAGTTGTAAGCTGTCACTGAATGAAACCAGTGCAGCAAAACCACCCACATGGAATACCTGCCAACCTTCATTTCCAATGTCACTGGTAACTTTAAAATTAAATGGATTTGCAAAACTGCCAGAACACAAAGATGAGTTGCAGGATCCACAAGCAGTTAATAAGCTGTGGTTTGCCAATGTCTGCTCGAGATCTGAGCCCATTGAAATGAGCAATGTCAAAGCTCTAATTGAATGCAGGAGTACCAGGCTTGGGCTGTGGTCCAGTAGGACACTGTGCTAAGCTAAGTGAAACCAAACAGGGTTTGAAAAATGGAGGTAGTTTACAACCTTTGAAAAACATACTGGCTGCAAGTTACTCTACAAGGTGCAGATAATGAATACCTTTTCTGGTTAGTCAGGGTGTGTGTGTTGAAAGATTCCTTTGCATAGCAATCAGCTCTGACCACCTGTAACTTCTGTACGCTTCTTTGTGAAACATGGTTGGTGGTAACTGCTGAAAGGAGGACACGAAGCCCAGCTCACAGCAAGTTGGAAAGTGCACTGAATTAGTACCAGAATGAGAAACAGAAAGCTGTCGTTGAGTACTAAAACATAAACAACAAAAAAAACCTACTAACTGCATGGTCCCAGCACCTATTTCTTTGGATTTGTTTCATTTTATGGAGTCACAAATACCTGTTTCTTTTCAGCAAATTAAAAAAGTTTAATAGCAAAATTATTTATTTTTTCCTTTTTTACACTCAGAATAACTAGATGCCATTCACCTAAAGTTCTAAACAAGTACACTTATTAGACAGAATGTATCATCTGAGCTCCAGCTAAACTGGCCTGGAATTTAAAAGCCTACATCAAAAACAGAAGGGAGAAAAAGCAAAGAGGAAAGTTATAGCTGTGGATGTCCAGGAAGTGCATTCATTGTCACGCCCATCCCTGTAGTTCCTTTTTTAACAGTTCCTTCTTAAGACACGGCGGCCAGATGAGCAAGTGAGGTCTGTTACATGCAGCTCTATAGATAAAACATGCTACTGCATGATTCTTTTTCTTTCTTTTTCTTTTCTTTTTTTTTTATTTTTTTATTTTAATGGAATAACAAAATACAATGACTACAAAAAGAAAAAAAAATTGTTCTTGGAAAAGTGTTACGTGAGCTGTAATTTATAGTTATTCATTTTTGATGATATTATTATCATGAGAAATAGCATAAAGTTGACTTTTATAGTATAGACTTTTCAGATTGTTAGAGCCAAAGGAAATATGTTCACATATGACATATGTTCATATATATGACATATATGCCTATGTTATTGTGTAAATACCAAAAGAGGCCCTCTAATATCAGCATGGCTGCACAGCAGCAAGACAAGGAAAGAAAGAGAAAGATGGCACCTTTTATTCCTTACGAATTTCAGCACTCGATACCAAAATTAGACCTCCGTATTGAGCCCACGAAGGCTTTAAACGCCGGACAAGTCAGCTGATGGTTGCGTTGGGCAAGAAATGGCGCTCTACATCATTTATCCGGTTTGTAGTTACGATCTTGCAAACGTTAGCAGGCAACCTAGCGAGACAATGTATCCCCAGGCAGCGCACGCTGCTGGGATGCGCCGTGCCGAGCGCTGCGGCTGGCGGCTCGCTACGATCCGCCCGGCACCCCGTGAGCTGAAGACGGGAAAACCGACCTGACCATCGACAGCACAGCAACCGGCCCGCGGCTGATGAACGCCTTTATTACGCAACTCAGCAGACTCCTGAAATCCACTTCACGTCTTTCTTTCCCTCCTTAAAGGAGCACCCCTCGCAGCCAGCCGTGTCTCGGCAGCAGCACCGGGCTGCCCCCCCCCCCCCCAGCCGCGCACCGCCCCAGCCGCCCCCGCAGCGAGGGGGGCGCGCAGCTCCCGGCCCGCAGCGCCGCACGGCGAGCCGCCCCTCCTCCGCCCTCGCACGGCCCCGACCCCGCAGGTTAATCCCCTCCCCCAGCCTTACCGTGAAGGGGATGTCCTCCACGCTGCCCACCGAATAGCAGTTGTCCCCGGGGTTGACGGCGCCGGTGAGCACCTGGTGAAGATGCATCGTGGCCGCTCGCCCGGGGACGACGAAACGAGACCCGGATGGCGCCGCGCTCCCGCACGGGCCCGAGCCCTGCCCGCCGCGAGAGCGCGCGCGCGAGGGAGTCGGGAAAGACGGGGAGGGCGGGGGGGGGGAGGGAGAAGAGGCGGCGCACGCGCCGGGCAGCGCCTGGATCAGGTGAGGCGCGCGCAGGAGCACGAGCGGCTGCCGTTGGGACGGCCCTCGTGCGCGCGCCTGCGGGCAGACGGATCGGACTGGGGGGGGGGGTGGAGGCGCGCGCACCGTCGCGCGGGGCACCTGAATGCAAAGCGGGGTTGGGGGAGGGCGAGACTGCAGCAGAGCGCCTCGAGGGGGGCGGGAGGGGCGGAGAGCGGGGCTGCCCTGCAGAGAGCCGCCTCGGCGGCGGGAGGTGCGAGGGAAACTCCTCGCCCCGTCCGTGAGCCTAAAGGACCGCTTTGTGCGAGGGAGAAGCGGGTGTACCCGACTCGCAAACGTCCACTTGTCGTGGTGGGAGCGCTGCTCGATGCTGTAACAGCTACACGAGGTGTGTGGGCAGCTGCATCGCTTTGCAAACGCGGTGGCAGCCTCGCTAAGGTTACCGCGAGGTTTGGCGTCTTCGCCTCTGAGGCCGCTGGTCGACGTGCAAAAGGCTGAGCGCTGAGCGTTGGTTGGGAGGGGTTCCAAACTCCGACGGGAATAAAAGTAATCTGTGTGCACCGCCTCAGCGTGCAAGGAACGTCCTTCAGTGCTCGGCACCCTGCCGGTAGGGATGCGCTGCAGTTGTGCTGGTGGTGTCTGGAGGCACAGAGCTCCTCGGTCCCTGAGCTGATGGCGATTTTGCCTCAGTGAGGACTGCGTGGTTCATCCTGCCTTGTATTGCATCTTGAAATCGTGTCTTTTGCTGAGTGAGTGAGCTTGTGTAGAACGCAGGGGTAATGAGTGGTGGTTAGATGTTGTACTGAGGGATGTGGTTTAGTAAAGAAATACTGGTGGTAAGTGGACTAGATGGGCTTGGAGGTCTTTTCCAACCATGGCGATTCTCTGATTCTATCAAGTTACCTTTCAGTGGAAAATAAGCATAAGATTAGATCTATTCCCATGCCAGTTAATGGCAATCCCTTTCCAAAGGGAGTGGTGTCTCCATCTGGGATGAAAAGGAAACAAAGCCATTTTAATCTTCACAGGTTACATATGCAAACTGCTATGGAAAGCTTCCACTGGCACCGTTCCATAGTGTTTCTGATTGGTCTTCTACATAAAATATGTACTAACTTACAGCTGATTTTTATTTTGTTAAGATATTTCAGATGAATGCAGCAGGACTTAGAGACAAAACCAGTGTATTTTTGGAAACTGATGGAACACAATCCAACTAACAGTGGTAAAACTGGTGTAGCTTTTGAACAGATATGGCTACTTCTGCTAACTGATATAAGATTGTGTGGGAGAACAGTATGGTCTCAAAGAAAGCTTGTCCTCTCCCATGTGTAGGAACCCCATTTGATTTTTGTTGGCATAGAGTCTTAAGTGAAAGCACAGTGCCTGCAGGATCACCTCAGTCTTCCGAGGTGACAGATACAATTGGTGAGAGCTTTGCTTTTCAGCCCAGTCTTCTGCTACCAAATCAGACTAACAGTACAAGTAACTTTTGGCCATGTCAACTGTGAGAAAGACTTCTATCTTGCTTGCTGAGAAACTTTTTAGTGTTTGACTTATGTGGTTCTCTAATTCCAGTGGGACTTTGTTCTTGGATAACATATGTTACTCTGAATCTTAAAGATTCCTCTTTAAAAAATAACACCAAATTAAGGCTTTCCTAGTAAAATACTGTATTTGCAGTTGTGGAAATCTATAGATATGATCAGCTCTGTGCACAGACCTTTGAGCAAGAATTGTTCTGCGAGTACCTGCAGATAAGGCCTTCACATTCTTCCTGAAAACAGGAATTTTTTGTTTGAGTTTTGCTGTCAAATCAAGTTTTATTTACCTTTGATTCATCCTCATTCATGACTTAAATCCATCTTGTTGGAGTAGTTTCCAATGCATATAGCAGCGATCTCTATGCTCAGGAGCATAAAGCAGTCTTTTCCATTCCCTCCTACTCCTTCCCATTGAAAAATAAAAATATATTAAAAAAAAAAAAAAAAAAAGAAAAGAACATAAAGGACTTCTTTCTTTTTTCTTTTCTTCTGACTAGATTGTTGCCTCATTCAATTACTTTTTACTAAGGTTACAGAGAAAGGTGTCTGCAATACTTCTGCTGTAAGCTGCTTACCCAGGAGTTCCCTGTTTTGTCTGAAATTTATTGAGGTTGCAGGAGGGGAGGCCGTATTACTGCAGGAGAGCAGAAGTGTACCGAAAGTCCATTTAATACCTGCTAATACTCCTCAGTTGGAGCAGCATCTTAGGTGAAGATCAAAGCATGTGTTAGAAATGTGGAGGGTAATTTGGCTCCTGGTTACATCTAGCGAGATGGATTAGATGACCTCCCAAGACCTCCCAAGTTTGCATAGTATCTGAGGATGACTGTTTATTTGTTTTCTGCTTTTCCAAACTACACAGGAAAAATAAAAGTTTAGGTATTCAAATGTTGGCATTTTCAACTTCCTTTCTGCTTTTCCAAAAAGTGAGAGGGAGGTGAATGAAAGATCCAAATTTAGAAAACAGGAACAGAACTGCACAGACGCTGTGGAGAAATAACTTCTTTCTATTTGTTGTGGGAAGGGATATTTTCACTTAGCAAAAGAAGATGGTATATAAATAATTGGAAGGATACATGTTTAGATAAAGAAACCATGGTTATTAAAAAAACAAAACAGAACTAAGTAAACCAAACCAACAGAAAGCTTTTCTTCTGGGTTTGCTCACTGTGTAGCAGTAGAATGAGAATAATCACACCTTTCTGCAAAAGGTGATGTGTTTTACGGGAAGGTTAAAAGTGGTTCAAAAGGTTACTGTGGAATTTGTGCAGGAAGAAATCTTAAAGGGCATGTGAAAGGAATGTGCTAAGCACAGCCTAGGGAGAAAAAAAAAAACAGCAAGTATGTGAAGAGATTATGCAAGGTAAATAGCTCAGCTGGATTACCTTTATTTCAAAGGTGAAATGCTGCATGATAGCCTTGGTATCTTTAAATGTGAAGAACACACCCTATTTGCACTACTCTGTCAGCTTTCTGTGCTGCTGAAGGCCTCTACCTGTTCAGAAGAGAACATTTCAGCACTGTTTTTATGATTCTGTGAATGTTTTCATCATAATTTGTGATGACTGCCTCAAACCTTCACAGTGCTCTTGAAAAAATGGTCCATTTCCCTGAAGAAAACCTACTTGTCTGTTTTTTCTCTAGAACTAAAATTCATCAGTTAACTTCACTTGGAGAAAATCATGCACTTCAACCCCCAATATGAAACACTTGCTATTAATTTCTAAACTGGAATGTGTTTTTGTTGCTGTATCATTGTTATTACTGATAGAACAAGATTGCCTTCTTAGGTATCTTTGTTTGTGAAGTGTTGCTCACTGTGTGTTTTTGTAGAAGACATAAATCCATGAAGGATGGTCACTTTAATACTCCTGAAAACACCCAGTTACAGCACAGTTGTTTACTTGGTCACTTTTAAAAGATTATATTTCAGGAAATGAAAAGCCTTCCTCCAGGGTGCAGAAGTGTCAAATGCCTTTTGCAGTAGATGGTTGTCTAAAAGCATCCCCCCAGTGTGGGCCATTTCTTTCTTGCATTCACCAACACCTTCATTTTAAAGAACGAAACTGAGTGAAATAAAAATTAGTTGCATGAAAAACTGCACCAAAATTGTAATTTTTCAGGAATTCTTTAAGCCACAACAAGAAATTTGTGTAGGGAAAGAACTGGTGATTAAAAAGTGTAGTCCAATTGAGTTGTGGGGTAGGGAGAAGGCTGTATATTTGAAAGAGCACAGAGGCTTTGATGTACTTGTTTAAAGGTGCTGACTCGTTCCATGTCAAAGGCAGGTGATCTCTAGGAGTTCTCTCCCTTAATACCTGTTGCTGAGAAAGGTTCAAGGCTTGTCTTCCCAGTCAGTCTAACCATGATGCCAGTTCCAGATGTGTGGAATTTTGGAGGACAGTTGGATGGCATTGGATTTTTCCAATAGTTGAGTTTATTTTTCTGTTGTAAATACCTAAATGCTAAGAAAACAGGGACAGTGTTAATGTGAACTAGTCTGAGCAGTGATATGCAGCTTGTTGTTGAACATTAATGCGGCTGAAATGGCCGCAAGTTGTACCAGAAGAGTTTTAGGTTAGACTTAAGGAAGAACTTTTTCTTTCAGAGAGTGGTCAGGCACTGCAATGGCTGCCCAGGGAGGTGGTGGAGTCTCCATCTCTGGCAGTGTTCAAGAGGCGTCTGGATGAGGAGCTGCGAGATATGGTTTAGTAACTTGTGGTAGCAGTGGTAATGTGAAGACAGTTGGACTAGATGATCTTATAGGTTGTTTCCACCCTTGTGATTCTATGATTAATGATATGAAATGAACTCGTCCCATTGTCTGAGTTTGTTGTTTGTGCTCTCTCCTAAATGCTTCTGCGATAGAGGAATTTAGACAAATTTTTAGTGGATGTTTTAAATCATTTCCCATGAGTCTAAATATTAATGTAGAGTAGGAGGAACTGTTTCAATGTAAATATTTTTCGTCAGATGGCAGAATGATGCTTTGCAGTTTTACTTTTCTGTGTATTTCTTCAAATTTGGCGTTTGTTGTCACGAATACATACTAACTTTACAAGAAAAACTGTTCTTTATCCAATAAGAATGAAATTCTATAAGGGATTAACTTTTTTTCCTATTTTGATTTGATTTCTTCTTGGTACCCTTCTTGAATTTTGCCAACGTTTATCTATGGTTTTTAAAGTAACATAAAATCTACGATTTGCTTGCAGTGTCATTCTGCCTAGTTCATTTTCTACGTGTATCTGAACGTACTTTAAAACAACAGATTCTTAGGACCCAATGGCTTTTGGTAAGACCTTGAGCCTACTGTAATTTTATCTACACTTCATATTATTGTGATGCAATTTTTTAAGCTGCAAGCAGAAACAATCAAGCTCTTAACATTATAGTTGTTGCTTTGAACAGCAGATGAATATAAAATATGAAATTATTTACGTATTTAGTTGTTGAAAGCCATTATGAACATCTTCTATGCTTTCAATATGTAAACATTATATACAATCTTTCTAGATGCAGTCATGTTAGCATTGAGTGAGGGGAAGTTGCACACAGTTTAATTTTTGTTCTTCATGTGCTCAATGAGTGTATACGAGGAACAACTCACGTAGAGTATCCAACTAGCTTTTTCAAACTGCTCTAGAAGAACTTACTAGCTTCTTGACTGTACAGGAAATACACCATGAAAAGAGATGTGCAAACTGATACGTGAACTAGTTCATTGTGCAACAAGTCATGGGTCAGTGTAATTGATCTGTATGCAAGCTGCTGGGGTTTAATTTGGTTTGGTAATTCATTGAGAGTTTAACCATTAACTCCTCAGTACTCAAGTCAGTAGCATAAATGCTGTGACCTTGTTGATGCTGAAGTTCTAAACCATTGCTAATTAACTCAGTGGTATTTTCTTGTGTTGAGTACAGTGTAATGTGCCTATATATGTGTGTGTGTGTGCGTATATATATATATATAGGGTGTGGCTTGGGCAATACAAATGTGTTTGCTGTGGGTAATTTTGGGATCATAAGTGTTTTGTTAGCTTCATGCATTCTCAGTGACCCTGCCAGGACAGTTATGAATCATTTGAAATAAAGTGAATCAATATTCTTTCCTACTAGCATAACTCTAAGGCATCTCTGTGATGAAATTTGTATTTCAAACTTGAGGGAGTTTCTTTTGTCTAATTAAATTTTTAAAAGATAGTAATGTAGAGTTGAACGTGTATTTAGTAATAACAGGAACAGTACAGTGGTCTGAGGTTCTCCTGCCTATCAATCAGAGTAAAAAGTTGAAAAGGTGAAGTTTTCTGAGAAATGAAAAGTTGAAAATTATTTTCCAGACTGCTTTCCCCCATCCTTCTCTTGTCTTCCCCCAGACACCTCCAATCTATCTGCTTTCTGTCCAGAAGAGGCAAACAGTGTTCTGCTTATCTAAGTGCAAACTAAATTCATTGGAATCAATTGCACTAAATATTATTCAGCTGTTCTTATCCATTCTAAAATGCTCTTAGTGAAGTACACTTCAGGAGGTGGAAAGCAACAGCAAGGCTGTTGAACAGTCTTTCAGTGAGTTAAATCTGAGTTCCTAGTGTCTTCTTAATGATTTTATTTTACTTAGAATAAAGAACATCTTAGTTGCACAGAATCCTGTGTCCATTGTCAAGTGCAAATGGACTTACTAGGAAAGGGAATAACTGCTAGGTATGAGCTTGATGTCAATCCAATGACCCAAGGATTTCTGATGGCTGGGACTTCTAGATGTTTTTCTTCTGTATAAGTGCCAGTAGTTAAAACTGCAAGTGGATAATTTACTTTGAACCCTTAGAGACTCAAGCAGAAAAATTAATGGGAATTCTCACTTTCTTTGCTCTTTAATCACAGCGAACATGTACAGTCTTTACTATATACGCTATGGAGCTTGCAGTTGAAGTTGGTATCTTGTCTGGTATTTTTTCTATGATTTGTTGTTTTCTAAATACTAAAAAGCCATCTGCAGCTGAAATGCTAAGTCATTGATTGAGCACCTGGTGGGAAGGCAGGGCCAACCCAGGGGAGCTCAGGTGCAATGCAATGCAATACACCTGAGTGGCCAGAGGGGGTGGAGTCAGGATCCACCACTTTCCAGACCTCTTGTAAGGCTTGGCAGTGGAAGCAAGGCCATCTTGCTGCAGATCTCTGTGTACCACAAGGCCTTCTGAAGGTAAGCAGTTGCTTTTCCTTATTTCTGTGTCTGCTGCTGCTGTGTTTGAGCAAATCCTCACTTGTTGCAGCCTGGGATCCTGCTGTTCTGCTGCCATTGTTGTGCTTTCTATATGCACTTTCTGCCTCACCCTATTTAGCTGTAGGGTATTTTGTTGCAATCCAAATCTCTTTTTCAGGCAGGCAGAAATTTGTCTTTCTGTGGTGGTGGGAGTTAATGAATCATAACTGCAATAGAGTTCAGCAGAGACTGCTTGGTTTAACACCTGTTCATAATTTTCTTTCCACAGAAGAACATTTGCAGGCTGTTTTTTTCTTTTTTTTTTCCCAGTAGTACATAGAGAACTTTATTAATACTTAAGGTATATGTTCTACATGTTTATAAATGAGCTATGTGCCTTGGCATCTAAGGCACGTACCTTGAGAGAAAAGTGCTAGTTCTGTATTCAGTTGCTAAAACAAATCTTCCATCATATAAGATTTCTTAGAGGGAAGGTCAAGGTTGATGCGTGTGATCTGTCTCTCTCCACAGACTTGGGTTTTAATCTGGTGGCTGTTGTTCTTCTGTTGGAACTGTATTATTTGTAGGCAATAATAAAAAGCAACTTGTGATAATAAACTAAATGCAGTTCCCAGGAGATTATAAATGTAACAACTCAGTTCCATGCATCTTCTATCCTGTGTATGTGATGTCTGCATAGGTTTTTTAACTGTGGAGATTCACAGGGCAGGCATGCTTATGGACTATTGATTGCCAAGTCAACATTACAGGTAAGGAACCTGTGGGTTTTGCTCAAGTCTTCAAACTGATCTGCACAATGCTGGAGAAAAATGTTAAAATTAAATTTGTTTGAGTCCTTATATAAGGTTAATAATTTTTATGATTATTTTGGGACATGAACTGTGTATTCTGATCTTGCAGACAATTCTGAGATGGTAGTAAAGATGTATGCATATGAAAAACATCATCTTGGTTTCTACGACCATGAACAGGATATGAGAAATGAACTGAATGCTAGCCATGATACATACTGTGCAAAGTGTTCTCTGGAAGTCCATTCTGGCTATCCAGTCACACGCCTTAAATCTAGCTGAGATGAAAGATGAAACTTGGACCTAACTAAACTAATAGTTTTGACTGGTGACACGATGGGAAGTGTTTCAGGGTTTCTTAAATGTGTGTGTCTTTGGGGTTTTGTTGTTATTAATTAGCTTGTTCTACCCCCTTCTACTGTTTTTTGCTTTCCTGTCTTTTTTTTTATCTCCTCCATTTCACCACGATCTTGAATTCCCTCTCAGTTTAATCAAAGTAAAGGTCCCTTAAGAATATTATGGAAATTCATGGCAGGGTAGAGATGAGAACTTTAATTAGGCTTCCACTGATGGTAAGGCTTCAGTGAGTGCCTCATAGTTCTGTCTCATTTGACACAGGAGGAAACTGGTGTTGTTACCTTTGGATAGAAAAGGCAAGAGGCAGCATTAAAAAGAGTGCTGATGTCACATGGAACATGAAAGGGCAATAAAAGGAGACTAAGAAGGTGGCAGGTTTCATTTTACCCACTGGTTAAGTAACAGCTAATGCCTCAGTAGAAGCCTTCTAATACTACCACATGAACGTGGCGGCTGATTTCTTAACCTGTAATGACCTCACTTTTGGTTAAATTAGAATGGGTGAGTTGGTGTTATCTGCTTTTGCCTGAGGATTGGAGAAAAACAGTAATTTTGTCATCACGGAGGAGCGGTGAGGAATCAAGCTGTTCTTTGTGCACTACAAGAAGCTAGTAGTGAGCACTCTTTCCCATTGGCTTCAGTGGTATGTGCCACTCTATCAGAGCAGCAATGCATGTGTGTATTTTGAGGGTGTGCACAGGAATAAATGAGCTAAATGTCAGTGATATTTGCCAGCAGCGTGATGTGGAAATGCTGCCCACTGCATCGCACAGATCTGCTACCATCTGTTCATGAAGGTTTGCTGCGTTAAGAGGAGCAGAAAATTGTATAATTTTCCGTATGTTAAACTTGTGGCAAAACTTGCTTTTTTTTTCTCTCCATGGATATTTATTTCTTTTGAAATCCAAGTCAAGTCTCTTTGTTTTTAACATTCTGAAATTTCCATGGATGTTATACATGTAGGGCTCCTTTACTTAAGTTTGTAAGCAGTATTTTCCCCTATAGCTGATCAACATTGTCTTTTATTTTGATTTGCTATTCTGGCAAATATAGAAACCCTGTAATTAATGCAGTAGGACAAACAGTCTGTTATTTGGATCATATGGTACTTTTTTATATCTTTCTTATAATAATGGAACCCAAAAGGATTCATTTCATGATGAACTTGTAGTTATAGTTCTCAGAATGTCTGTATCTTGATTTTCAGAGTTCAGCAGATCAATTAAAGTAATTGCCGCTGCTGCTGTATTTGTTATTGATGAGTACTTGCCGTAACTCTTGGCCAAATAACTTATTCAAAACAGTTTTATTTTAACACTGACTGTTATAGGATTATAGCCAACAAAGGCTGTGCAGTGGTCCATCTGTATAGGCCTCAGGTTGCCAGCCTTTGGTATCTGATAGTAAATGTTAAGGTTAGCTGGTCTTAAATACAAGTTTTTAGTCAGGGGACCAGCAATGTAATAACATATGTGAGTAGGGCCATATATTCAGCATCATGGATAGCTGCTTTCCCATCTGGAAGTAGCTCTTTGGGCAGCTGTGCCACAGTACTGAACCTTACTGGAAGATCTGGAGTACAACGTATCGTGTCTATAAACTGTATTCTGATGTTCAAATGCTCTCCAGTTTTCTGTCCCCAAAACTCACTGTGACATGTTAACCTGTTTTGGTGTCACCAGCTTTCACTTGGCTGAAGAATCTGTCAGTTCTGCTGATAGGTACTTGGGATGGGAATAGTAGTTGCTGTCTCTTACCTTCTGCCTCTCCTCATTGGGGATCTCCAGAGCAGGAGATATCCAGGTTGAATTCCTTGTTCCCAGCTGTGCCAATAGCAACAGCAGAGTTGTGCTGGGGTGCTGCAAGTAGTGGGTTAGATCAGCATTGGATTTGTTCTGCTTTGTGTCAAAGATCCAAAGTAACCTTGGCAGGCTCAAGAGCAGCCAAGTGCTTGCCATTTGTTTCTTGAACTGGGATCAGTGCCAGCACAAAAATTAATTATTCCCCTTATGTATCTGTCCTTCAAATGGGAAAAAGAAAGAAAAAAATCAACTTTGGAAGGGAGAAAGGGCTGCATATTACAATTGGCTTGATTATTCACTCCTGCCATGATTAAGAAATGCAGTAGATACAAATCAGCTTCTTTGCAGTCTAGCTATACTGTCATTTATTATGGTTTATACAGCTTAATTTGACGCTTGGGTGCTTAGCACCATTGTGAGGTCTCCATCTGTGCAGTTGTCCTAATGACGTAAAGAATTCCAAATGTAGAAACTGAAAGTGACTATTTTTCTAAGGGGGAAAACAAGTGACAGGATTTATGTATTTTGTTCTGTGGAGTTTAAATGTAGAAGTGATGCTGGTAACTGCTCCTTTGTATAGTCACTTTGTAGTTAGGCTGACCTGGCTATACAATTTGTATTTTTTTCACAATAAAATAAATGCATACAGTATACAAAACGTTGCCAGTGCATTAAAAAAAATAAATCTATAATATGGGTCTTTTTCTAAACTTTGGTTTGTTTACTGCTTCATCTTTCAGAAAACAGTAGTTGAATGTTGCTGACTTTTTCTCTTGTTTCCAGCTGACAGCAACTGAACAGATGGGAGTGGGAGATAAAATGACAAGCCAGCACAGCCAGTGACATTCTTTTTTTTTTTTTATTAAAGATTTATTTATTTTAAATTTGGAAAACAGCATATTTAGTGCAGAAAAAGCAGTAGAAGCATCTAAGTACCTTCTGAGTATTGTTTGTCCATGTGTCAAAACCTGCTTGTTCTCTGGATGTGGTAGGTGGGGAAATTGTCTGTGCTACTGTACATAGAAAGAGTTGCATCCTTTAGGCAATACCAATGTTAGCACTTCAGAACTCTGCCAGATGGCGTTAGCTGTGAGAAAGTTCTGTGATTCATTTGGTAAAATGTTCGTCATGGCAACTGATGTGCGTTAGAGTTGTTGGTCCTGTCAGCAGTAGAATCTACCATTGGTTTCACCAGATGTGACTCTGGACATAAAGGGAACTTCTTGTGGCATTAATTTTCAGCAGTGAGGTGCAGTTGTAATTTTTTTTTTTTTTTTTTTGCCTTTAGGTTCATTCTGTAGTTCAGTAGACCTTAAATTTGCTATTTTGAAAAAACAGAAGCAACTACTCAAAAATATCAGAATGATTCACAAAATTTTCCTTTATCTTGTGCTTACCCTAACTTGATCAAGGGAGAAAATTAATTTTCAAGCCCCTTAAATTTTCTCCTCCACTTTTTGGAGTGTACAGTAGGAAGATCAGCACAGAGATTGGATACTTAGTGGAATGATCAAACAGAAGGGAGGAGGCTGTGAACATTGCTGCATTCTTATCTGTATGTAATATTTTTGGGAAAAAGTGTTTTCTGCAAAGTTACTTTCAGGTGATTTATGCTAGCCAAACAAATATTCATTTGTATAACCTTGTTCTCAGCTATGTTGCTCTTAAACATTTGCTGTTTGGTTTCCACTTTATTGTCCCAAAGTGCAAATCTGTCCCTTCTTGCTAGTAATTAGCGAGTAGCAATACTGTGAAATAGATTAGAATAATTGTCAAAGGAATACTCTTAGCTGCCTTGGAAAAATGACTAAGCATCCTCAGAGGCCACATCACACAACACTTTATGTTCCAGGAAGAACACATACTGGCAGAATGGATGTCTAGAGAGAGACAACAGAAAGCTTTCAGACACTTTAATAAGATTTTATTAGTTAAAGAAAATATCTCCAGAGATATGAATGGTCCCAAGCCAACTCCCTTTTCTCAGGAAAACTGAATGGTAACAAAAAATATGGAATATCCAATGTACGTAGTCAAAAAACACCTTTTAGGAATAGTGCCTCCTGTAACTATAACTGGTCCTGGATTGTGGGCAAGTTCTTTCTTAGTCTCAAAAAAGAGATAAGATCTTCAGCTTTGTCTTTTAGTGCAAATTAGACTCTTAAATTTGCTTTGAATTTCTGGAAATGTGTGTTTGTTGTGGGGTTGGCAGACATCAGAGAATCTTTGGTTATAAAACCATTTTTCTAATCACAAATCTGTCTTTGTCCTGCAATCTTGAGAAGTGTAGTTACAAGGGGCCTTTGCCACAGAAACTCTTTGGATCCTGGCTGATGCAAATCAGTCCTGCTCTGCTGTCTTTGAGAAGAGCTGTGTGTGTCTGTGTCATTTAAGAATCACTTTCCATCTCATTAAAACGTCATTCAAATATATAACTCCTTAATGCATATGTATTTATTCCTTTTAAGAAGAATATAAAACATTTTAAAATATCTAATCAATAATAGGAAAAATTTGCAAGGTAATTTTGCTAGCTTTCCTGTGCTTTATTTTGACCAGGCTGCTTCTGTTGATGTTGTCTTGTCAGGTTTCTTCAAGTAATATGGTGAATATCGCATGGAGAAGTTGCATAGTACTAGAAAGGGAGGCACTAATAAATATTTATCATAAATATATATACTGTGTGTGGTAGATATGTAGAAAATGCATATGTTTTATATATGATCCTGTAGAATTGCATGTCAGATGACATCTGATATCATAAGTAGATGACAGAATAGTAGCGGAAATGGAAATTGTCATTCTGTTGCCCATTTATACTTCAGACAGTACGAAGTTGTCACAAAGGGAAGCCTTTATTAAGTCAAGCATAATGATTTTGGAATGTGACAGAGGTTGAATCACTTATGATGATATAAATCTTTATACTGGGGTATAATGCTATTAGCATAAATTTTTTGTACTCCTTACCTGCAATGTATTCTAGCAAGATTATGGAGAAGTAAAAAACAACAACAAAAAACCCAACAAAGCAAACCAAAGCCTTACTGTTTTTGAATAACAATCAGTATTCAAGAATGAAGGAAATGGGCAATGCTCTCCTTCCAACCAACTAAAATATCAAAGAAAAAAAATAGAATTACCAATAAGGAAAGAAAGTGTTTGAATTGCAAGGGTGAATTTGATTCAGTAGTTTAAAATTTAAAGCAATATTTTTATAGCTGATACTTCCAGTACAAAACTGAAAGAACTATTTAGAGCACCTAGAAATCTTGTGTACAGAAATATTCCTGTCCTCTGTTGGAAACTGCGTGCTTTAATAAGGTATATTTTTGCAATGGATGATTGATTGCTTGTGCAACTTTTGTTAAGGAGTAATTAGAAGAATGTCAGCTGAACACTTGACATCCCTCTGATGAAGGAATATCCTTTTAATTCATTTCAGGCTGAAGTAGAGTAAGCATTGCTCATGGAAAGATAATTCACTGGTGGCAAACAGAGAGAACTGGTTTATAGAATCTTGCCTTTACAGCTCACGTGTAGATCCACCATATAGTGATAAAAGGACACTGAAAAGTTCTTGTCAGTGCTGGATTTCAATATCAGTGATGGCAGCGATAACGTTGGGGGGGAGCACAGATCTTTTGTTAAGAACAGACTTACTTTTTTGTTCTGTTTGACACCAACTAATTATGTTGCTCTGTTCTCTGAATAGCAGCAGAAAAGCAGTTGTTTTCATGTATTATTATTCAATGGCAGGATTTCCTTGCTTGCTAAATTGAAATCTCTTTAGTCAGAGTTGAGTCAGGAATCTTGGAAGAAGCACACAGAACTCGTGAGATTCTGTGTTCCCATTTATTATTCTGCTTAAATTTAGTGCATATTTTATGAAGGTTTAGAACTTGAGTATTGTCCAATCATACTGAAATATTTCCAACTAAAATATAGGCAAATGCTAGTGAGTTGCTGACTTTTTTTCCTAATGGAATGCTAGTGACACCCAGTGGTTGTATTTGATTATATACATCACAAAGATTATTAGTCTTTTTTTTTCCCTTGTATAAACTGGACCTTGGAGAAAACAGGGCAAAACTACTTGAGGTCCGTGTGTGTTTTCCACAAATATATCTCTGTATGCTTTAGGATCACAAATTTAAATATGCTTTGGAAATGACAGTAAAGAAAGGGTATGCTTCATTTCTTTTAGTGGTACTAACTCTATCATATATTTAACGACCATGGGGAAAGTACCCTTTTTGTGATGTAAGGAATGATCTTCTCTTTAAGCTTCATGGATGATTTGGATTCAACTCCTTATTTTTACATATACTTAATGAAATTATATAGTTCTAATTAACTGTTCATCTATAAGGTGGTACTTTTTGGAATTTACCTACTTATGAGAACAAATCTACTAAAGCCCAGGTGCAATATTTATTTTTGTGTGAGCTATGCCAATGCTGCATCCAGGTGCTTGAACTTGAGAACCTGAACTTTGTTCTTTCCCACCGGGAAAGCTGAATACATCTTTCGCCAACAAGAGTAGAAAATATGGTTTTGTGGAGAAACCTGTTGGCATTGATTTTAATCAGTAAAAAAATCTTACTGCTGTTAGGGAAAAGATTTGGAGGCATCAGAGGCAGAGGCACTTTACCAAGTATAGAAAGACCAGCAGTTATTATCTCCACTTTAGAAGGAAAGCTTAGTTAGGATGCCTTATGAGCTTTTTGTTGTCATCGACTCTGTATGAATTTGTTCCAAACTTTTGTTGTGTTCATTTCTTATAATTAAATCTCTAGATGGATTTTTTTTTTTTTTTCCCTTTCTGGTAGTATTCTATTCTTTTTCAGCAACTGCTAGCTGTGTCCCATCATCTGACAGAGCAGGACTGAACTGCGTTTTGTCAGCATCTGCTTCTCAAGAGCTGGCATTGTTGTTAATTGGCTGACTTTGGGTCTTGGGAGGAGCAGTAAAGTTAACTTCCATAAACCTGAAAATAGTCAGCCATCTATGTTCCTCAAAGGAATTCTTAACCGTGAGCACAGAGACTGTTCTGATCTGATCTTGCTATGATCTGACTGCCGGTCAAGATGGAGTAAGAAAAATAATGCTGGGAAACAAGGTGTCAGATTCTTAGTTACTTGCAAAGCTGTAAACATAGCATGTACTTTCTAAACAACATGAAGAGCATTATGTACAGAGAGCATCTGTTCCTATTAACTAAACAATTCAGCAATGCAAAATTAAAAATTAACTTAGAGTTCTTTCTGAAGTCTGGTATGACTCATGTTATCAATACTGGCAGGAAGGCTTGTGGAGACTGGAAATAGGAAATGAAATCTCGAAGCAGGCTCCATTTAACCCCCTTTTACGTATAAAATTCAAAGCGTATATTAAGTTAGGCTATGAAACTTTATGGACAGTCAGTCCTAAGCCTCTAAAAACTCATTATCTTAAGCCTATTCTGTTTTGTCAGCTCTTCCTTCTGTAGATACATAATGTGTTTTGTTGTGCTGACAGAGAAAGTTGAGCTGGTGAAAGTTGAACTCATGAAGATGTATGTGTGTTCCAGTGTGACGTTAGTGTACCTGCATTGAGACACATCTCTTTTGCACTGACATGGCCTGAGGCTACTAGCTTTTAGCTTACACTGTGTGAGGACTCTTACATGCAGCAGGAATTTTAGTGGAAGTGATGGTGTCGTATGGGACTCTTCATAAAAGTAAGGGATAGGTGAAGGGAAGATCAAGTGAGAGATCAAGTGCAGCAGTGTCATGGCAAGATGAAGCAGCAGTGCTTCACAGTGACAGCTATAGAACTTTCGTAGTGCAACATGACATTCCTCAGTGTTACAAAAACAGTCTGTTCTGCTTGTCTGCAAATCCCTTCTGGTTTAGCAACAGGTCTTTCAAGGGAGGACTTCCTAAATGACACATCTGCCTGCTGTTGTTCACCTGACATCACCAAAAAAGCATATAAGTATGTGGAGGCCTTTCAGGCTTGTGAGCTTAAACGTTTTTGCCTCATCTTGTGGTTGGACAGCATTTTGCCAAGAAGGTATAGTTGCAAGGCAGAGTTTGGACTGGACCACAACTATTGGTTCAGATAGCACAGAGTTTAAGTATTAATAAAATGATATTGTTTGTCTGGTTAGTTGCACATGCATTTTGCAAGCTTGAATAAGATTTTGATCTTTAAATTAGAGCCATGGATACAAAAAGAGTCTCTTCTTCAGTCAGAATTGATGAGAGTAATATCAATAAACTGATGGGGTTCTTGCTTTGGCATAAAAACCTACAGCTGAGAAGATAGATGCACTTAAAGTTCTTGACTGGGATCAGCTACTTGCAAAAAAAACAACCCAAAACCAAAACTGATGTGGTTATGGAAGATGTTAGGAGACTGAGTCTGCACCCACATAAATCAATGGGAAACATAGAGGAACATCAGTGGGAAGAGGAGTAACTGCCAAGAAGAGTAGGCATCTTCAACACTACTCTGCAACAATAATTTTCTCTTGAAAGCAGTATGTTTTGAATAACTTTTCATGAAGAGGTTTTGAATTGTTTCAAGAGTTTGTTAGGCTCTCCAAGAATTTTAAGTCTTAACTCAGAACATAGTTCTTAAGAGTCTTGTTATTTTTATGGCCATTCAGACATTACTGTAAGGAGGAACAAGTGTATGGAATGTGGGCTGGATGCCTTTTATTTCAAACTTTTTCTTCTCATCCTTCTGATTTGAGAATTAAATTATACTACAAAAGGGCAAGTCAGTAAACAATTGAACAATAGTAAATGAGATTAAATGGAAAGCATCAATTCTTGATCAACATGTTGTGTGTAGTCATGCAGATATCTATTCATGGCTCGCAATTCATCTTTGCTCAAATTAATAATATTCAACATGGATAACTTAGAAAAAGAAGAATGGGCTAAACTTAGCCAAGTCTTTATTTATTGAAAGTAGTAGTAACTAGTTTCAAATGAATCAAAGCTGTTTCCAACACTGCCACTCTCAGAGACTGCTGAAGTATTTCTTTGAAGTGTTTTTTCTACCTTAAGTATATATTTCTCTAAGTGAATCAGCATGATAACATTGCAAAGTTAAAGGTTTATATAAATTTTGGAAAATAGTAGCATTTACAAAGTAAACCAGCAAGTTCTAAGTAAATATGCAAATTACAACTAAAATTCTGAAGTCCAAAGTGCTGTAGAGAAATTAACCAGCTGGGATTCTCTCTGAAACAGCTTTGTGGAAGTATCCCCTACTCAGAGGTTTCTGGTTTTATCACTGATTGTGCAGCTGTGTGTAAAATGTGCAAACTAATTTGTTTCCTGTTCCTCTCTGGTTTGGTTTCTTTTGCATATTTGTGTTGATGTTATATCCACTTTCAGATCTTCTGCATTATTCACTGTGATCTGCTACTTATTTAGTCTGATTTGAATGAGTATCTGAATATCTTTTGCTCTTGTTTCTTGTTTTCAGTTATTAGTCATATGTCCAAAATTCATTAGTTTTAAACCCATTCTTAAGAAATATTGGCTGGATTGAGAAAGCATCATTGAAGATAATTCTAACGTTTTCAGATTTGCTCTTGCTTATCAGAGAACTGTTTTCAAGAGTGTTTTGTTGCTCTGTGTGGATCAGTCACTTGTAAGGGAAAACCTGTGATGTGATCAGGTTTTAAAATGTAATTTTGTACTGTAAAAGCTTTTTCCTTATAAGGCTTCTAGTATGGTGATGAGATCAGGATTGCTATGCTAAATGCTAATCGGCATTTGTCTGAAGGATTGTACTAATTTACTGCTGTGCTTGTGGTGAGATAGGTTGAAGCACTGACACGGGGTAGCTAGCCCATACTGCTGAGGTGTTAAGTGTGCTTGCTGCTATGTTTGGTGCCAGCTGGCACTCACACAGACAATAGCAGTGTTCAGGGCATAGCACAGGTAGGTGCTGTTCCCAAAAGGAAGCAGTGAAAGAGCTACTCATCTTTAATAACAGAAGAATTTGGCAGTATGAATGCAGGCCTCTTCATGCGTTAGAATGATGTGGAGTGAATAATGGTTGAGACTCTCAAGCAGGTCTTGGTTCTGAAAGTTTATCAGTTTCATTTGTATTAAAAATGTTTGCATTACAGTAATACTGTGTGTCGGAGGAAAGTTATCGCAGACAACTATTTAAAGTGCAAAATGTTAATAATGTTAATAGCAGTACTGCTGTGCTTTCCTCAAGTAGAATCAAATTCTCATTTTTGATTCTAATTCTAATGTGGGATGGGCTGGTTTTTATATCCACATGCCAGGCAATTTTTATCTGGCCATTCAAATGCACTTGAATTGAAAGTTCAAGCTCCTTAGGTATCCTCCAGGTCCAAAGACCTGTGATTGTCACAAGAGTTTTGTTGATCCAGCTGGAACCTGCTTACACCTTGTTTTTGTTAAAAGTAGACAATATTGAGAGTACAAAAAAGTTAGTTTTAGAATCATACTTCAAAATATTTACCTCTCACACCAATAGGAACACAAATGCTAGCAAGGTACCTCTGCTGTTACTGTTACACAGCCAGCTGAGATGAACAACTGCACATGTGTGCAGAACAATTAATAAACAATTAATTTAAAGTACTGTAGAGCTGGGAAGATAGTACAGAACAGAAAATGCAGTATAGGAGGTGTCTCAATTAGTCCTTGCTGATTGAAAACAATTCTGAGGATTTCATGAGGCACTACTTTTCCACCTAATAAGCTTTTGTTTTGTGATTTGACAGTAGGCTACCATTTTGCAGAAATCTTTACAGTTTGTTCTCTTCATAAAATGAGTTCAATCATGATGCAATTAAGATAACTAAATTGAAGAATGTCATCAAAAGTGTATGATGTAGCTATTAAACAAAATAAATGCCACATTTAAGAAATTGCTTTTTGATGTGTTGTTTATTTTTTCTGATTATTCTTTGTGCAAGCTGAATGCAGTGATTGCTGTGCATACAGGAGTTGATCGTGACTTGAATGAAATTTTGCTAATTGCTTATTGGAACCATTGGAGTATTTGAGACTGGACAGGTAGCCAGCCCAAATTCCTCATTCTCTGCCAGTCGCATTTCGGCAGCAAACAGTTCTGGCAACAAAAGTGTCTTCCTCTCTATGTTTGCATTTCCTCTCTATGGAGGCTTATTTGCACACACCCCAGAACCTCTGAATTCCAACATCCTAATGAAACATCTCTGCAATTTTGAACAATGGAAGAAGTTATGTTAGATGTGAAATATTTGTACAGAGTATCTAATTCCATCACTTCATTTTAACAGATTATCTTCTCCAGGTTAGCTTGGTTACTTGCTATGCTCTGTTACTGATGCCATTCATCAGTTTGCACTTAAGCTTTAATTTCAGTATCTCTAGAAGCTGAAATTAGGAGTTTATTTTTTATGCATCTATGTGCGGAAGTTCTTAGAAGGTAACTGCATACTCATCATTTTTCTTTGCTTTGAAATAAAGCGGACTTTCAGAACTTTGTCCGTATTCAGCAGTCCTTCCCTGCTTTTTGGAAGAAAAAAAAAGTAACTGGAAGGAGGCAATATGTTTATTTATCATGAACATTTTTGAAGTTGCCACCGACTCGGCGTTTAATGAGTAACTGTGATGATTCATTGACTTCAGATGGCAAGTCACTCACTAAAAAATGAAGCTCCTATCCAAAGAGAAATATAATAAATAATTGAGGCAATACAGCATTCATTATAGAAGCAGTGAGCCGTGTTTAGGTTAAAGTCTTGACCTCTCTCAGCAGGAGGAGTCAGAGAAATATGTTGTAATCATACTTCATCTTTATGCATTTTGGGACTGTGTAATATGATGAATTTTCCAGCAGAGGGAGAAGTACACTGAATTATCAGGAACCAAGCTATAATATTGCAAATCTGAAAATTTGCATTACTTTACTTAGAAGACATACTTACTTGTTGCAACTGTTTTTCTTTAGAAATCTCAGTATATCCTTCTGTAAAATTTGTTACCAGTAGTTTTTTTAATAATCACTGCTTTGGTATTTTTCAAACAGTCAAGTTGAGTGGTTTTTCACCTCCCCTCTCTTTCCTTCTCCCCTCTCGCCCCCCCATCCATAATAATTTAGTTTAATAAGCTTCACTTTTCACTGATTGTATTGATAACTGATCCTTAATTCTTAATTAAACTCTGTTAAAATATGCTTTAAGGGACATATGTATGATAACATTGTTTAACTAGTCATTATCACAGTAATCTGTCAGCTATAACAAGAAAAAAAGTTACTCTTTGTTAGAACAAAATGTTATTTCTCTGGAATGTGAATGCAGAATGTAGTATGCTCTGGATAAAATCCCTTGATATGCCAAACTTGGGATGTATGTTTTGGTATCGCTGTTACTTTATTGTAACGTATATATGTTCTCTTCTTTGCCAATTGCTCAGCAAAGCTTTTTAGCCACATGCTGAGCTCTGCTGATGGCTAGCAATTTGCTGGTAGTGCATGGTTTCAAGGATTTTAATCCGGAGCTACTGTCTTTTAGGTGCTGTTTTACAGAAAAGATTCATGTCCCCCCACAAAGACTTGTGAGTAATGGAACGTTTTGTTGAAGAACATGATAGATTTTGATCACTGCTGTCTCAGCAGTTTCAGCTTTGTTTTAAGAGACTGGCAGAGAGAGCAGGGGAGGGAAGAGGTGGTGGAAGCTGTTAAAGCTTTAGTGAGGCTGCTTTCAGTCTTTGTAACAAAATTAACCAATATGGAAATAATTATTCTGCAATAACTAAGTCCTCTGTCCTTCTTGTGAAAGTGGTCCTGTTCAGCAGTGAAACTAACGGCACTGGGAATATTACTGGATAACAGGTCTGCAGAGACCAATTCATGTAACACTGTCAAATTACACAATGTCAGTGCAAGGTATTGAAGAACACATTACAATGACAAATTAGATGTGCAAGGTCCTTTGAATAATGTAGTTCTGTTGAAGGTGGAAACTCATTTCAGAGCAGCTCTTGGGACTTCACAGGCTATCTGGGATTTATGAACATAACAGGTATCTTGCTTTTAGGATCTGGGACAGGGAGAACTAGCTCTATGGTTCAGCTCTTGTTCATGTTAGATGAATTTACTTGTTCCTATGAGATAGCAATATATCCCTCTGTCTCCCTACTGCAGGGAATTTGCACAGGGCAGTTGTTTAGGTAACTCTAACTCACAGAGCAAGATTTCAACATTTATTTCAATAAGGGGCTACTACAGTTCTATCAGTAGAACTGAGGATGTATAGAAAAAGACAGCTATAAATCTAAGGCTTTGCAGGGATGTTTCCTGTTGTAGCTGATATTGAATACAGAAACGCTGAGCAGGTTCTGCACTGAAAGAACAGACTGAGAACTTTCATAAGCATATGATATTGGGGGCGCTGAGACTGAGCAAAATAGGGTAAAAAAGCTGGATGCATTACAAGATTTAAGACCCTCGTCCAAAATCATAGTTCTTAAAGCTCATTGCTTCTCAAGCTTGAAGGAAATGAGGTCTTTTTTTCAGTAATATTTGTTAGGTATCTTTGGCTGTGCTTTTAGTTCAGTGTTGTTAATAAAGCAAAGCAGCACGGTGCCTTGCTTCTGAGCCTAATGTCATGCTTCTATTTTGGCCTTTGGAACTCATCTCCAGATGTGTTCTCAGAATGCCCTTAGCAGGTAATGCTTTTCAATGTCTCAAAAATATCTTTGTAAATATGTTTCCCGGTGAGTTGGTGTTTCCTACAAACAAAACAAATTAGGAAGAAACTATGTAGGAAACTTGAACTATGACTCAGATGTTGCAAATGTGGTGTCTCAGACTGCTAATGTCTGAAACAGGATGAAGCTCTGGTCAGTACAAAGGCTAAGATGACTAAATATGCTTTGGCAGCTTCTTAATTTGGGAAAGTACTCTGTCTGGTCCATTTTCAAGTATGATGCGTCACTGAATATTGTGAATTCAGGTCTTCAGTAGCAATTCTTAGCTCTTCTGAAATGTTTGAGCAGTAGTTATAAGACTTCATTTTTCAGAAGTCTTGTGGGATTTGAAAGGGAGGTTTTTTTTTTTTCAGTGATTGAAATTGTGTAGAGAAAATGTTTTTTCTTATTTTTTTTAAAGCTTAGATTCCACAGTGAATGAGCACAGATTTGCTTTAGCAACGGTCAGTTTTATAGACTGGATTTGCTTACACCTCTACCTGTACTGCCAACACTGAGCGGAATCCAAAATTTCAGGTGCCACAATGGCACCTGACAATGCAAAGTTCTCTGTTACTGCCAGAGTGATGGCTTACTGTCAGTACAATCTTATCACCTCAATTCAAATGAACTTCAATGTGTTTATTAATGCTTTGTGCTTCCTTTGTCTTTAAACAACTGATACACAACTGAATTCACATACTGCGGGAATGAAATGCATCCACAGCCAACTACTTTTCAAAATGCGTGCTACCTGGTATTTCTGTAAATAATCCCAGCAATGGATTTCCTCCTTACTAATTTCTAGTCCTCTTTCTTCTGTGAAAGTGGAAGGCTGCTGGTGGGGAAATGTGAATGGCTCCTGTGGCCAGTGCTGCTGGACAGAAAGGGCTGCCACACGAGCACCTTAGGCTGACAGATGAGCGTAAGAGGAGGTATTGGTATCTATCTTGTTCAGGATTCCCTCTGGTAATGCACAGCCTGGATGAAAGCAATAAGGTTGTGCGGGGCTAGAGGATCGCTTGAAATCCATGTTATTTTATTTGGAACTTGTCTTCTTTTTTGTGTGTCGACTGAGTCCTTCAAAGCAGAACTGTGTATGGACTAGATAAGGTTTATGTCATGCACTAATCTTGACAAATTATACTATTTTTATGTATTACATATGTACATATTACATATGTATTACATATGTACATA
>JAPSGF010000010.1:10029526-10114508 GCA_035772895.1 Perdix hodgsoniae
TACATATTACATATGTATTACATATGTACATATTACATATGTATTACTGCAGTGCGTTACATGATAATATGGTGTGGAATACTGATAACCAAAAATCATAAAACCATAATTTTGCACTTGCATTCAAGCACTCGATGCTTGCAGAGACTGAGCTCTAGTTAGCCATCAGGTTGCTGCCTGTGCTGGCTGTAGCCTGAATCAGCTCTACACCCACCAGCTCTAGTGGTTGTGGTTGAGGAGCTGGTTTCAGCACTGTTCTAGCTGATATTTGCCACCTGTGTGAGGTAAGACTACTTGGAACCAAAGTGAGTCTTGTGCTCATTGGGTTTCATTGCTGCTGTGAGCAGAGGGAATTTCATTAACTTAAATTCAAATTAGGTGACTATTTTGCAGCAAGGGAAAGATATTTTTTTTAGATCACTGTAAAGAAAAGTCTAGCAATTAGAAGATTATTTTTAATAATCCATTTCTAATAGGGCTGGGTTATCAAGCTGGAATCCTCAAGAAAATAAGTTGATGAGGAGAATAACTAGGCAAGATCACAGTGATGATGAAAAATTGTACTGGAACAAAGAAATTTGTATCAGTTATGGTTGCAAGTTTTCTCTTATGTGCACTGGATACCCTTGCACAGTCTGTTTCTTCATTTTCTTTATGATAGCTTCAGACTCTGTGAGTATGTTATGTATGGGAGAGAAGAAAATAAGATTTCACATAAATGTAACATAAAATAAATCTTTTTTCTATATTTCTGTCACTGACCTAACAGTTTCTCTTAGCAACCAAATTAGATTTAATAGTTGCCCAGTGCAGTATATTTGCCATGTGAAAATGCTCACACCTTGTGTATGACAAGAGAAACTTACAGTAACATACCTTTGAAGAAGCCAGTTGTTACAAGTTTAGATAGTTGTCTCTGGAGTGTTAAATTACTTCTCAGCAATCACTGCACAACAATTATAGTTTCCTGTTTCTGAGGGTAGTCCTTTTCCAGATGAGGGGAATATCTCTGAATGCTACTGCCCTTTCTCTTGTCCCTCAGCGCTGAAAGAATAAAGAAGGAAGTGATAAGGGAAAAGCATGTGAAAGAGATGAATAAAGAAGATGAAAAATGAGAAGTTTGCTCATGACAAATGCATGGACTAGTTATGTCAGTGCTTCAGCTCATTTCTCACTGGCACCGCAGAAAGAACAGTTCTCTTGTGGCTTTGATTTTTCTCTTGTGCTTATATAAAGTTCATAGGCTGGATGCTTAACTAGTGTAAATCAGAGCTGTGCTGCTTAAGATAGGAGACATGGATGAGGAACTGTTCCAGGAGGAATTATTCTGAAGCCACGTGTTGTAAGCAAGATGAGAATGATAATGTGCGCCTTTATTTAACTCAGGTCCTTGAGCAGAGGAATTGGTAACACAAATAGTATTGGTAGCAGTGCCTTCAGCACTCCTTGGCTTGAAAGATAATCAGAGCAATCAAAAAAGCAATAATGTAGAAGTAGGAAGCAGGCAGTGAATGGGGCAGAGTTGCTAAGCAAGGAGCACCTTGATGAAAGCGATCAATACCTGAAGGTAAATTACAGTTGATACAGAGGACCTGGGCCTTGGGAAAGTGGGAAGTATCTGGTGGTTTAATACAGTTCTTATTCCAATGGTATGGGCTCTCTGAACCATCTGGCTCTTTGCCTCAGACAGCATTTGTAATGTGACCTACTGCTGTCAAAAAATGTTTCCCATGCAATTATATACCACAAAATGATTTCCATATAACAAGACATGTTTCAAGTGCACATAAAGGGATAACTGCACTGTTTGAATGTATTTAAATGATCCTTCATCTATAATTTACGTACATCACTGTTGTCAAGTATGTATTGATTACCATTCTATTGGATGTCAGCTCACTCAGAGATGCATGAAGCAAGGCAGGGAGGTGGTCCTCCTATTAGTGCTCTATTAAGCTCTAATGATTTGTGGCTTTGCATACTACAGAAGCTGTGTAAAGTCATGAATCTTGGGAAGAGAGCATATTGATGCAGCATGAAGTTTGTCCTCTCTTTGGAAACACTTCTGTGTGAAAACTGTTTTTATGTCATAGCTGCACAGATCCGTACCAGAATATTGCTCTCAAAACTCAGTTGAGATGTATGCTAGTGTTACTGGAAGATTATAAATGTGAGCAGTTACTCCACAGAGTTTAGCAGAGAGCAGTAAATCCCCAAATCTGCCCACGCAGCCTTATGACCGAGAGCAAATCTATGGTCACTTTTTTTTTTAAGAGTCATGACACACGTACACTTTTATCTCCTCCTTCTGTATTAGTCTCAGCAGTTAAAAGAACTTTTTTTTTTTTGCCTTTCTTTCTTTTTTTTTTTTTGCCTTTCATTCCTTTTTTCGCCCAGTCAAAGGCAGGGAAGGAGAAAGCAGGGAAGGAGAAATATCCTTGAGACAGCATTTTTAAAGCTGGTGCATCTTTAATAGTTACTGGTGGTACTTATTTCAATAGTACTAGAAGGCTTAAATCAGAATCAGGGATCAGATGTGTGAAGCTTTGTATAAACGTGAAGCAAAATTGAGTTGATACTCTTAAGTTTTTATATTCTGGATAGAATTAAAAGTTGGTCTATACTCTCGAAATGCCACTGACCATTTGTTGCTATGTGTTTATAATGAGTATGTCCCCCATACAGCTATGACAGGCTACTGCAGATAGTTTTCTCTGCATTGTTCTGGGGATACTTCTCAGGAACCAAGCTAAGCTCTGTTGGCTGTAATACAGTTTTTCCTGTAGAAACACTGTAGGTTCAAGAGTGCTAAATGGGAGAGAAGATGCAATGAAAATTCTGGATGGTGCAGTAGCTAACCATATCCCGTTATGCCAGGGTCTCAGTGATTTTGGCTTTTTTTATTACTCTTTAACAAGCTGGACTGAGATCTCTGAAGGAGCATCTAGCAGTCAGTGTTTACAGTGCAAAGTTGCAGAGGTCAGTAGGAAGAGTTTTTGAATGTGTAGTAATGTTTCCTTGAGAGTGGTACTGTGGATCTATTATGCTGTGTACAAGTGCTGCCTGAATTGGACTCAAAGTGCTGCTGTTCAGGACTGGATTGTCCTTCCCATGCAAGCAGATTGTTATCTTCCTGTTACTCGCTACAAAAGTCCTCTAAGACTTTTCCCAGAGACTCAGCTTGGCAAGTAAAAGAAACAGGTCTTGCAAGCAGGAGAAGCAAACCTGGTCAGGTACTGGTGAGCATTTTGTGCCTTTCCACTGCTGAAATACTTCCTATTACAGAATCTGTAGTGCTGAATCATGCAGTTTTGTAGCTTTGCACAATCAGTAAATTTTGTTTTGCCCCAAGTTTTGAGTGCCAGACTGAGGTTGAATTAAAAGGATTAAAAGAATTTTTCAGAAAAGTATCCAACAGGAACAAGTACCACTGATTAACTTAATAGGTGAATGAGCATCACTGCGTTGCAGAAATACATCTCTAAATGGGATTCTCAGTGCAAGAAATCTGAGGGAGGAAGTTTGACAATGACAGATGTTTCTGTGTATGGTGTATTTGTAGACAATGAAACTGTTTTCTTCGTTTACTTGTATGCTTGCTTAAATGAATTACCTAAAAAAAGACAGGGGTTTTTATTCATTTTATTCGCTTATGTTACAGACATTCAAACTGTTATTTAAGATGGAATGGAATCAGTATAAGCTGTCTGTAGGGAAAATGCCTGTTTTCCTTTGGTGTCGTTCTTGCTGTTTTTGTGACCCACATCATTACTTGCAGCATGCTTGCTAGAAGTAGATTGCTGTTCAAGTTGTTCATCCTCTTCTGTCTCTTGGCTCTGTACCTCACACCATGCAGCAGAGCTCATGGTCTGATTTTTGGGTTTTTAAGTTTGCAAGTATTGGCCCGTGCTGTATGTACAGGTAGGTAACAAACTTGGATTCTGCTCCTGTCAAAAAATACATAATAAATCCTATGTACTCTGGCACCAGAGGAAAACAGCATATCAGTGCTTCTCTAAGACAAAGGAGTGTTTTGTATTTGTGTTTCAGAATGATTAAAGGAATGAGGCGTCCTGTGTCTTCACGTTGTCACAGAGGACATGAGAAGAGGAAGGCTGTTAGGCTGTTCTAGGTTTGTGTGTTAAATCAAAATCTGGCTTCCAAATTTATGTTGTTTACTGTCTCTAGCCTTCCATCTCCTATGAGGAAGCAAATGATATGCACTGATGCACTGGGGCGCGTTATGATTTCTTAAATTTCAATTCCTTTTGCCTTACCTGCTGAATTATTTCAGAAGTAGGTCGTCTTGATATAAAAAATCCTTTTTTTTTTTTTCTTTCCAGCTATGTCTGGAAATATTTGTGTAAACTCATCGATGATATGTAAATTGTTTGTGGTAAACTGCACTGAAGTATCGCTGCTTGTTACTATGATCAGAAAAAACCTTTATTTCATGTCTGAGCAGCTACTGGGACAATTCAAATGAGAGCTGCCAATATAGGTCTTATTTGTTGAAGATCTGCCCTTTACTTTTGGTTGTATGTCTATAGGTTGCTTGACTATCCTGAAAGGAAAATCAAGTGGCTAGTGGAAATTAAAGTTAATAATTTTTTGTCTCTTTTACCCTGAACTTTTGGGATGTTGTACCTTGTTGTACTTTGTGAAAATTCAGTGAATTTCCCATTTTTGCCATGTAAGTTTTATTCACAGCCCTCCTGAGCAAAAGATATATGTTGATAATTTCTGGTATTTCTGCACTAGTGAATACTCTGGCTAATGTTGCAAACAGACTTTCATTATAGCCCTCTTTTTATCCTCCTCAACTCATATATTTTTTGAAAAATTCTGCTGTCTCAAAACTGCCATCATTAGTCTCAGCTCAAAAGTTTTGAGGAAGATTTCAATTAAATGCATCCAGCTATTATGCTAATAAAAAAATTCCATCACTTCTGTTTTGCACGTAGTAGCTTGAATATAGTTACATATGTGCTTAAGCTGTGGTAAAACATGAATGGCATATGCAGAGCAGTGCCTTCTTTCAAAGATTTAAGTTGTATTTTCTTTCTATTGTAATGATTAAAAACTAAACTAACCTAAAATTCTATCAACTTGTTTTACCCATATTTCAGAATCATGAACATAAAATGGTTAAGTGGTTTCTTTAGCATGGGTGGCTTAGAAAGGCAGTCAGCTATTTATCCAACAGCTCATATCCATTGATGATTTTAACTCCTGATGATAGTTTATCAGTGGGCACATAAAGCACTCCTGTATGAATTTTATTTAAAGCAGTATGCTACTGCCAGTTAAAATGTCTTTTTGTCATTAAATAACATCAGTTTCTAGGAAGTATCTGCTAATTCCCTCTCACATCAATAATTTTTCCCACATTTTTGTGAAAGACATTTCACTTTAGTATTTCATGGTATGTTATCATGTTAGATGTATTGGCATAGGAGATTACATATCTTATACGTTAATTCCTGATATGCCAGTAGATCTGTCACAGGAGAGCTGGACCTTATTATATGGTATGATTTGTAACGTCCTGTTACTGACGTTTCATTACTGATGTTTCCTGTCAGAGAAACAGATAAACTGGTGTGTTTTTAAATTTTATGAACAAAAATTGTCACCAATAATTTCAGCTTGCTGCTCATTGAAACATACTGCAATTAAAATCTAGAACTCACATTTGTATTTGCAATGAAAAAATCTGATATTTTGACATTTAATTGAGAAATGAAAACTGGGCGCTCATGAACTAGAAACAGCTGCGTCTTCCTAAAGTTTGTTGACTCATAACATCCTAAAATTTTGAGACAGCTATCTTTCAGAAGATGTTTCAAAATGTGCTTGGATTTTTTTCTGAAGTAGCTTTCATTTTCTACTATTATTCTGGTTGGGAAAATAGTTCTGACTTCTCTTTGCTGGAAAGAAGAAAAGTTATTAATAACTTTTTGTGGGACTAAGGTAGAGAAAATAAATGCTCTGTAATTTGCTGGAGTTATTTTACCCTTAGTAGGGCTACAGAATTCATAATCCTTCAGATGCTGAATGCTAAGCTGATGTTTACAGTGAAGATCATCCATGTTTGAGGACCAGTCTGCGTTTTCTCTTTGTTTTATCTTGTGGTTAGGCCTTATCTTCCATGATGGCAGAACATTATTACTGATCCTTTGCATTTGTCTGACCGTGGTTTTACATTCTACATTCTGTGCCCTAGAGCTAGTATCAAAACTTTTCAATTCAATTGCTGTCCTTGGGGAAGTGGCTGTTAAATGACAGTAAATATTATTTATCTGTCCTTTATTCAGTGCCAGCAGTGCTGTTCCCCAAGACTTACTGAAGAAGTTTGCCAAGTGGCAAAAGCAGTATTAACCATGTTGAGATTCAGTGCTGTGAGTCTTGACAAATCAGGGCTGTTTTACCCTTGCTGTGCTGTCTCTACCCAGGTTGAGCCAGAGGGTACAGGGCTGCTGACTGACAAGGCAAACTTTCCCCTGGTGTTACCAACCTGTCAAATGTTTCTCTGCTTGCTACATACAACCACTGAGTCACTTCCATAAAATAAATGCATGATGTTCATGGTTTTTTTGTTTGTTTAAAAGAGAGGTGATTGCTCCTCACCATTAGGCTTTGAGCTTCTGTCCATATAAATAATAATTCTGTTAGCTCTGAGCACTTGCATGTGCTGCTTCATTTGCCTCAAGGCTATGAGAAGCAATGCTGCTGGTAGTCTCATATGTATATCGTTTCGGGCCTGATCTGTACAGTTTTTAAAGTTCCCTAATGAAATTTGACTCGTAGAAATAAAATTGTACTTCATTAATACATTAACAGATACACTTTAATGATCAGCATTTTCAAAAGAGTCTCTCTTTCAAGTAGAGCTAAACAGAGCGCATGCCAGATGCTGTATTTTTTTTGTAGATGAGGCAATCCACAGCTCCACTGCTGAAATATCTCCCACATGCTGTGTGACTGGAGCAGGTGTTTCTCTTTTTATTGACAGCTGCCCAGCTAACATCTGATTTCCAGATGCTCTAAGATATTACCTTGTAACAGTTATTTTTTGTGTAGGTTTGCTTTTCTTATCATTTCTTTTCTGTTTTCAGGAAATATATTTGTTTACTCTGAGGAAAGAGAAGTGATGGATTTGAAATAACTTCACATAGGGGACTGAATTTATAGAATGTGTATGAATAAATTTGCATCAGGTTGCAACTTTGGAAAGTCACTGCTGTGGCTGCAAATGCTTAGAGGTACTCCTTGGAGGGCGTCTCAGCAATGCTTACCTGCAGGCTATTAATTTCTAATTGCTGTTTGATTAGTACTAAATTTTTCTCCTGACATCTTGTTATTTTTCTGGCTTTCACCTGTGCTCATCCTCTTGCATTTCCATAATTTCTTTTAATATTCTTGAATTCTAATGCCACTGTCTTTGGCCTGAATGCTCTTCAAAATGTGCTGTTTTCTTCCAAATCCCCTTATTTTAAATAACCCATCTTCTACATACTAGAAGAGTAATTTTTTATGTATTGAGTTATGTGAAAAGTTATTAGTTTTTTCTCGGTCAATCTCATCCTCCAATCAGAAAAGAATAATTACTTTTCTCCTCCTCGTTTTCACTTTGTTTTGTACATGTTCATTTGTATTTTTAATCCTACTAAATAAATGAATAGTGATCGGTGAAAAATGAGTTAAGATGGGAAGAAAGACTCTTGCTTTCTACAGGAATGAAATCTTTTTTTCAAAGTTCAAAGTAAGCGGAATTACTTTGTATTACATCTTGTCTAGGAGAAAATATATTTCAAAAGTCTGCATACTTGCTGTGTTTTTTCTTGTATTACAACAGATGAAGGCTGAGAATTTGATACTGTTTGTGCTTTATAAAGACAAATACAGCACAGTTCTGTAATGGGAGCATTATACTACCCTGAGATTCTGAATAAATATCTAGATGTCTGTGGAACCTAGAAAAGATCCACAGAATTAAGGAGATTCTAGATGTGGCAGTAATTACTTTGTAAGATTTAAGACATGCAGTGTTCACAGGGACAGATAAAGTCTTCTATGAGACTTACTAGTATCCTTCCCTTTTGTGTCAGTCTCATAAATTATAAAAGATAATTTTTTTATTACAACCATGTATCACTGAACTTGGGCTTTTTTCCTGGAAGTTTTTCCATGGAGTCAATATGTCATCAACTCTTTCTATCACAGCTATTTTTTTTTTTCAGTGAAAGGAATGAAAATTCCCACTGATTTCAATGACAGCCATATATGTCCACCACTTCTGCAAAGCCTATTTCAGGCCAACTGCCTGAGAGTCTGGACCTACTTCAGTTTGAAAGTTGTAATTTTCCTCTCTATTGGAAAGCTTTCATTTTAGAGTGTGGGCTTTTCTATTTTGTAGTGGTGGTGGTGTTTTTTAATGTGGTAGCTGTAGGCTGTGAATCTGAACTTCTCAAATAGCTATTTGAGACAGTTGATTCCAACGTAAACTTGATCAGGAATTAATTCCATCTATAAAAATAATTGCATAAGTTCTTCATTGTAGGTGTTCTGCTTTCTGGGTCCTTGGCTTTGAGGTCTGTATTGCTATATGAATCTGGGGTATATACTAATAACTGGGATCACAAAAATTGTCTTCACTTTGCAATCCTTATCAAAGGTATCCCAATTCATCTTTTAGTCTTCTATATAAAAGATGTTACATATAAAAAAAAAAGCTTACTTTTCAGTCTTTTTTTATTGTTCTAATCACTTTTTTTTGTTTTTATGCTGCAAATGTATGTTTTGGACAATAAATCTGGGATCAATCCCTTTTTCTTTGAAGTTAGCAGATGTGAGATGTGAAGGAGTTTCAGCCATCAATAAGGGAGAAGCTTTAAAGGTCTGTTCCCAATGGATCTTTTTATAGTACAAAGATGTTTGAGAGTGAGGGAGAGAATCCTCTTTAAAAAAGCTAATGTCTCTTTCCCATAATCAAAATATAATTTGTCAGTATGAAAATAGACGACGTGGAGATGGACCCCAAATCATCAAACTCAACTCTTAATTTTATCTGAATCATCCAGCTCTACAGAAACCTTGTTACACCCTTTTTGAAGTGCCTTATTTTCTTAGAGGGAGTATTTCCATTCACAACAATATGACTCAAATCAGGACTAATATATGTATCATTGCACATGTTCCCATTTGTATGTTCATAAACCAGTTCCTGTTTCCCCTCAGAGGAAGAGTCCTCTCAGTGAAAATGTTCTTGTGAAAGAAGGTCAGTGTGATATTTTAGATAGAGAAAGGAGGAGTACATTTCTAGAGAAAGGGAATGTGAAAAGTAAGAGAAATAACATTTGTTTCATAGTAGTACTGTCATTTTCTGAGCAACATATCTGGTTTGAGCGACCTATGTGCAAAATCAAGTTTTTCTTCACAAGCTCTGTGAAGAAGTAGTAGGGCTGATTTATTTTATGAAGGCGCTGTTGTTGCTCTAGCTTGTCATCAGAAGCCACATTGACATGTAATATTAGGTTGTGAATGAAAAGTGTTTCCTGATGTGCCTTAAAGGAAAACAAAAAAAGTCCCAGTGTTTGATTTGCACCCTTGGAAGGTCTAGGCTCCATGAGATGTCATTTTAAAATATTTCCTATGTTTTCTTTTACTTAGTCTCAATACGTCAGGCTCAGCTAAACGAAGAACTAAATTAAAACTGTCATTTCAGCTCATAAATAACAGATGTCTCACCCATTTAATTATTTATAGTCTTGAATCTTTCAAAAATGAAAATGGCTATACACATTTTTAATGTAGTTCTTGGTAATTTGCTGCATGAATGATAAGATTCCAGATAATCCCAGCACACAAACATGAAAAATAAAACTTCAGCTGACTCCCTTATCTTATGCAACTGCTTATCCGATCCCCTGTGACTTCTCTTAAATTAAATTTTAAGTGAAATCTAATCACAACAAAATGATGTTCATACACTTGCATTAATAATTTATCTGGTAGAGATCACAGTGCAGGTAGTATGGACATTAGAGATTCATTTTCTTCCTGAAAATCAATGCTTTCTCTTTTTGGTAAGATTCATCTTTTCATCTGTGTGAACTGTGTTCTGATGGATCACTAGTCTGAAATATTAATGCTGAAAGAAATTGAGACTGTGCCAACGTTTAAAAATATATATATATATATACATATACACAAACAGACTCTTTTGTGTTACCCTAACCAGTGATAAAGTCGTGTCACTTGGCTTAATGATTTTTCTTTTTAAGAATATATCTAATGAACTTACTGTGTTAACAAAGATTCACTGGCAACATGTGAGAACTGAATGAGCAGCTTGGAAAATGAAAGAGGATGCTGTGGTATGAATGCTACAATTCATTGTAAGGAAAAACAGTCTGCTCCCAGAAAATGCACCTGTTCCTCTCACTTCCTAACAGCACAAATTTAGGTTTGTTTGTGAGAAATTAAAGGGAATCAGTGACAGCCCTCTCATAAGGGAAAATGTAGATGGGTCATCTGGAATCTCTACTGTGTGGCCTAAGAGTATTGCTCTTTTAGAACAGAAGAGATCAGGTATTATTGCTCAGGTGGCTGAAGGACTTGTTTGATTATGGGTAAACAAAGAGTGGCAGAAACATCAAAATGTGTCTATAAAGGAGTTGTGTATTCTTAATTGCTCTGCAAATGCTTTTATGAAAAAAGCAAGTTGGAGTTAGCATTTTGATAGGTTGCAGGTTGCCAAAAGTCTTAGAACAGTGACTAAAGGAATTGTTTTGGTCTTTGATTCATAATGTGTTCAGGAACACAAATCCTTGTTTAAATTCTTTTAGTAAATGAGAAATACCAGGTTGATCATATATTTTATTTAAAATAATCTTTGAAACCCTAATATTTCAAAAAATGCTTGAAGATCAAACTGGTTGCATATAGAATATTTAGGTTGTTAAAACAAAATGTATTCATTAAAATAAAGCCAGACAGATATCCTTCTTTTTACAAAATATATTTTTAAAAGGGATGATTTTACTACTTGTAATCAGGTACAGCAGTGTTTATTAGCTAGGCATTTGTTAACAATCTTTGCAGGTATAAATCATCACAGATACTTAGAATTAATGGAGTTGCTCTAACTTTTACCTGCAGTGCTTTCAATGAGGCAGTGCTCCTTTGGGGAGTACCAGTTGACATGCAGAGGCTGTACTTGTACTTGGCCTTGAAGGGCTAAGAGAAAAAGAAGAAAATTGCAGCTGCAGCATATTAAGGGGAGGTCTAAGTACTTACAAACACAGTACAGCTTATTAGTAATCACATATCTCCTTTTTAGTGGTTGGTTGTTTTAAGCATTTTCTTATTTGCTGGAAAAGAAAAGTTTGCAGTCTTTCATCATGCTATATCTAGGAGAGAGACTTGAGAAGCTCTACTTCTGAGGGTGACTTGAGCTAGCAGTCAGGGTTTGTGGAAAGATAAGAAATTCAGGGTAGGGCTGAGTCATGCAGACTGAGTGGACTTGAGCTCTGATGTCTCTGTTGGGGCTGAGATGGGGCCATGCTATTTGGAGTGAGAGGGAAGTAGAGGACTGGAAAACAAAATTGCTGTGGGCTGAGAGAAATGGGTGTAAGATGTTCCTGACATATTCAGAAAGCAGTTGAGCACATGGGGCAGCCAAACTGTGGCCTCCTTTCCTGTCAGAAGCTTCTATCTACTTGACAGGGCAGAAAAGTGAAAGAAGCAGGCTACTGACAGACAACAAAAACCACAACTGGAGTGCTTTGATGAAGAAACAAGAAAAATGATTCAAGTCAAGAAACTGAGGAGAGCTGATAGGTCTGGCTTGTTGATGCAAAAGGCAGCATATATTACTGGAATACCCAGGTCAACTGATTAAGATTGCCTTAGTACTTAATCATCTGAACCAATGATGGTGAATAAATGTATAAAAACATTTTTATACATGCCAGGTGACAGAGCCAGGAAAATCAATCTTTTGCAAGAACCACTTATCCAAGCTTGGCTTCCAGCTCAGTATGCATTGTAAATATTATGTCAACATGATACTGTGCTACAAAGGAAAAAGAATATACTAGCATCCATTTTCTCAGCTTCAGGGAAATCTCACTAGCTAGGTAACTGGAGAATGAAAAATCAGGATTAAAAACAGATTTCAGGTCTAAGTTTGCAATGTGTGAGGATTGACAGAGGTAAGTAAAATAATTATTCTAAAAAATTGCCATGGCAATGTCCATTTAATGGTATTTTGGACCAGTACAGAATTACGTATTGCAGCTTTTTACTACACTCTGTCCTTTGCAAACTTTCTGGGAAATATTTTCCATCATTTTGACATTTCATTTAAAATGAAATATAGAAGGTATTAGAAATTCATGTTCATGACAGGTATTATTTGTTTGACTTTGAAATATACAGAGAACACACATTAATGCACAGTGACTGAAGTGTTAGAGGGGTGTGCGTCTGCATATTCATGGTGTACTTCTTTACTCTATGAGAAACAGTTGCAGAATCAGAAGAATGACCTTTCATAGTACTAAAAATCTCTGTGTGCAACAATGAATAATTTAAAAAGAGGTCAGGTGAAATGACCTTATATAAACAGACATATATACACATGTAGGTAAGTCCAAAAGTAATGCCTCTGTTTATTCCTGTGGAAAATACAACCGATACAAAGAGCACAATAATACTACTTCATACTGCAAATTCTCAGCTACAAAATACAATTTTTGAATATAGTCGCCAGTGTTGATTGATTACTGCAGATGAGCTGACTGAGATGTTCTTAATTTCGTGGTGTGACAGCTATGCATGGCTGTCCAGAATACGGCTTGTGTTTCACATCACTGTTGCTACTGCTGAAATGCGCCACTCACTGCTCACATATCCACTCTTTGGTCTCTAAACAGTCAACAAGTGTCAATGAATTTTAGTGGGTGCCATTCCCCCTACATGCAGGAATTCAGTGATACACCTTTCTTCATCTGCACTTCCATGTCACGTGCCATTCTGTCACACAGCAACAACCACCAATACTTGCTTGCCTGTGACATCATGAGCTAATATAATAAAACAGGAGGCATTACTTTTGGAGCAGCCATTGTGTGTACGTGTGTATTACCAAGAAAGGTAGAGTACTTTTTTTTTCATTTGCAAAATTACTACATTGTTTTCTAAGTCTGGCCTGTTTACACATTCAGCACAGAATTTCTTATTCAAACTGTTACGTTCATACAGGTGTATCCTTATTTTAGGTATAAAGCCAGGATACATGTTTAGGAACTTGAACAAATGTGTGAATGCTGCTCAAAACATGGAGAGAGGAGCAGAATGCTATTGTTATGTTTGTTCTGCAAATGACAGAAGAGATTTTTTCCAGTCGTCCTTTTGGAATTCTATTTAGTGAATATAGAGGTATATAGCTCAGGGTTAGAAAAGGCCTTATCACAAGTTTACACGGAACTCGTGTTCCTGTTGAGTTTTATTTTTGAGAAAATTTGATTAGGTGTCCTTTTAACATAAAGCGAGTTATATTTCTTTTATTGTAAGGAGGGAAAAAAGAAGATAATTTATGTATGGGGTAGTGAGTAGAGCTTTTTCTTAAAATGCTTGTATGCTTATTCATGATCTGAGCAGTTGTAAAGCATTTGAAGCTTTTATGAGATCTAATGAGTACCACGGACTTTTGATTAATAATCCCCTTTGTTGACCAAACGAAAATAAAACCCTTTGAATTTGAATTGGCACATGTCTGCCTTTATTGTTTAACTGCTGTAGAAAGAACTACTCTTCATATTTTTTGATGATCCAATTAACTATGTTACAAACCCAAGGCACATTGCAGGTGTGGTGAGGAAGGCATTTTAATCTTTTCTCATTGAATGTTTCCTGAGGAGTATATTGTTATTGAGGAATGTTATTTTGACTTATTCAACTTCTGAGGTAGGCTTTTCTTTTTTACAATTCAAAGTGAAATTCATATTTAATGCAGTCACAAACTTTAGGATATAGTTGTAATGCTTTTGTATTTCTGATCTTGAATTTGCACTTGTGGGTGTTGAAGTGTCTGACTAAGCATCTGTAGTCTTTGTAAATCTGTAATCTTTGTAAAACTGAGAGAAACCAAAATGATTTTTTTTTTTTTTAAACAGCTAGAAGAATCACAAACTTTGTTCCTTTGACAGTTTTAGTTTTCCCTCCAAAACTCCCAGTAACTCTGACCTCTCAACCCTGCAACTTTGGTAGTTCTCAGAAAAGTTAGGAGACATAATTGCTTGTAGGCTTAACATGATGATTCTTCTAGTTCCTTGCTCCTAAAACTTCTATTTAAATATAGTGACTGTTTTTTTTTCTGAACATAGTCCAAGTTTTATTCTACTTTGTGCAACTTGTTTGCCTGTGCAGTCACTGCAAGCGCACATGAATATCAGAAAACTATTTGTTTTCTTTTTATTATTAACTGCATATCTGCAACAACTGAATTTACCAGCACAATTGTACAAGTTGTGCAAAAAAACAAGTTTTTGGGGGTGTAAATAACTTTTGCTGGTGGAGTACCTCAGAACAAACTGTGTACATCTAGAATATAATAGTTCATCTGAGCAAGACCTAAAAAGATTATGAAAAATGTTTGAGGTAATCAAAATTTAAAGCATTTTATTAAGGGTATTATCAAATGCATGTTATATACTGACAAGTATGGGATATCAACCACCTTTCTAGGAAGCCAATTACTGTGTTTGACAACCATCACAGTAAACTAGCAAATCTATCTGAACATTCACCCCTTGTGAAGCTCTGTGCTGTTCTCATGCATCCCATCATTGCTTACAAGGGATAAACCCTTCATCTCTCTCTGCTTCCTCTCCTCAGGAAGATGCAGAGGACAAAGAGGTCACCCCTGAGCCTCCTTTCTGCCTTTCAGTCCTGTCACCAGCTTTGTTGTCCTGCTGTGCTTGCTTCTTAAGTAATGGTATGAAAATGGTATTATTAAAATCCAGAGGTTGCCTCCACTGCTTTCCCTTCATCCACTGAGATGGTACCTTATCACAAAAGGATATCTCCCCTCGTGAAGCGGTGTTGACTATGTCTGATAATTGCTTTATTTAACTACGTTTTAACAGCATTCAGGATGATCTTCTCCATAATTTTTCCAGGTAGATTTCTACTGCAGAATAACAGATTATATAACTGTAAGGTTGTAAAATCCTTCTTAAACAGACATTGAGTTATACTTCTTTTTAAACAGCTGACATGGAAGTACTGTTTTTTTTTCTTTCGGTGTAATTTTTACCATCTGGAACTGATGTCTTCCTGTAGCTGTCACATCATATTTGCAGGGTCCCCTGTAACTGCTGACCAACTAATTATGGACCATAATCCGCTCCCAGCCTGATGTATGTAAAACTCCCTCTATCAATGTATTTCAAGTAAAATAAATTTCCAGGATCTCTTTGGTATTTTCCCAGTATCTTAGAATTATCACAGCCTTTACACGTTTGAATGCTAATGCTGGATTGTTTTCTCAGGCAAAGTGGTCTTTTATCAAGAGCAACTGATGAATCATGGATTTTCCTGTACAAATCTATAAGTTATGTAAGGAAACCATGGATACATGAACACAGCAATGTATCTGTGCTATCAACTAGTGTTTTGACGTGAAAAACTGAGCTCTGTTCTTGTTTAAACATTATAGAAATAGCATATTAATGATAGAGGAGAAAGTAAACATTCACAAGACTCAAGAGTAAGGAACAAAGAGTGAGGTTCGGCTATTATGCCCATTTAATGGAAGGTTTGCATGTAGGTACTATGGAGTGCATGACCTATGGTCAGTGCAATTCCTTAATTATTAGTTGCATTGTTGCTGAGTTTGCTTCTGCTATCCTCTGGTTGGCATCAGCAGTGCAGATGATGCTTTGGGGGTTTAGTGCTGTTCTTTTCCCTTAAAAGTCACAACAGCACAGCCCACTGTCTGAAAATAGATAGGTTCAAATGTCCTGAGTCCCAGATAGAGGTGAATAATAATTTTTATGCATTGTACTGCCATTGTAGCTACATATCTCAGTAGGAAATGGGATTTATTTCAGCCTTTGTCTTCCCCTGAATGATATATATATACAGATGGTGGAATGACTTGACCAGTATTTCATTAGCAGATAAGTGGCATATTTTCCTGCATTAGGTGCTTTAATTTTGCTTGTGAGGGAGAAGCTTGCAGTATTTGAAAGATTTCCCTTGAAATTTCTCACAATTGGAGAATGGGATTTTTATTACTTTGATTTTTTTAATGTATTTTTTACTGTATTGCAAGTCAATTTTCCAAAAAAAGTTACTGATGTGTTTGAAATTTTGCTTAAAATAAAACCTGAAATCCATTTTGATTCTAGTTGAATGCTGTTGTAACACATTGACATTTTGAGTTGGATTTTTTCCTTCCCTTATAGATTTTGTTTCTTAGAAGTTTGTGTGATCACAGTCACGTTCATTGATTACATTTATTATGAGAAAAAATGGTGTATTGTAGGAGATAGAATCTAAGAAGACACCCATTCATATTTGACTATGCTCCTAATTCCTGTAATACATCAGTGATGATGCTTTAGAATTTTTCCAAATTGATCCCAAAAAGCATTTTCCTGCAGCTCAGATTTTACTGCTGCAAAACCTGTATACATTTATAGAAGCTTTGCATGATGTGATAGAAGCTGGTCTGATTCTTAGCACTGAACTGATTTTCAGTGGAGTATCTCTTTGTTGTCAATACTGGTAGGGAGTGAAGGCAGAAATAGTGTGTCACATTTATTACCTTATGTGCTCAAATTGATACTAAGTAAGGTTACATTTGTCATTTAATTTTTTTAATTTACCTGATTTAGATACGACAAGTCAATGTGGTAAGGAGCATGGCACTCCAGTGTGGTTGGGGCTGCTCTATCCAGGATCAGTTGGTAGGGTGATAGGTTTGTTCAGTCTAGGACTGGGAATTCAAGCTTAAGGATTTTCTTTTTCACATTAACCACTCCCAGTACCTAGTCCCAGTGCCATAGTTTAATGGTTGAAAAATTAAATTTGAATTCTTCATTTTTGTATGGAGCCCCTGCTATTGAAATAAGTATTTTCTTGACTTGAGAAAACATCTGAAGTTGGAAGAACTTGTTATATAACAGAAAAATAAAGAAGAAAAATCTGATGGCGCAAAGCATAAAACCAAAGAACATTACCAGTACACATTATGGTATTTATTGTGCATTTCCATTTTAACCTAGGTTGCATGTACAATATTATGTTGTTACATCCACATTTATTACTAAATCTAATACTCTACCTTGTCAACAAAAAATAGTTCTTTCCTTCGATCATATATTGTGGTTGAACCCAAATCTTTCCTATATCCTCCTTCTTTTTGAAACCAGAAGTCTTCCAGTCCCCAAGGACTTGGTCCTCTGTGATAAAAAAAAAAAAAAAAAATCCAAAATTTTAGGCCTCTGAAGAAGGGTAAGAAGATTCTCAGTTGTTATTTCTGTGTAACACATTTGTAGGGAATCAAGGCTAAGTAAGAAACTAGTAATGCATGAATCAGACCTGAAACAGCTGGGATGGCATGTGAGAGTTTAGGTCAAGATCAGTTCCTATTTCCAGCGTCATGCAGACAGAAAGCTTCTTGCTAACATACTTACTCTACAGGAATTTCATTGGTGAGTCAAGAGATTCTTGTGATACTACACGATACTACAGTAGCAGTTAAACTATGGAGAAAATGGGGATTTCAAGCATCAAGCATTTTTGCAACCACTTTCCTTCCTGGAAACTTACCTTAAGAAAAATTTCTAGTCTTTATATGTGTGTATATTTTATGGCTATTATTTCTGTTTTATTCCTACCATTTGATTAGATCAGGCTGTCCCTAGTTGTCTGGATTTATCATTTCACTAGCAGAAAACTGTTGGTGACAGGAAAGCTGATGGCTCTTGTGTGTCAGTTCTGTCTCTAATTCTTTAGCTATCTTTCCAAAGTATGGTTTTGGTGATTCATTACTTGTAAATCCATTTGTGCTTTTTTTTTTCTTCTTGAATTATATTATTTTCCTGATGCCATCTTCCCTTCTGTCTGCTTACTTAGTGTTAAAGTTGTATATAGAGGTTGGGTAAAATGATTGACTAATTCCACAGGAAATAAAATAGAATTCTGCTAAAAGATGATATGATAGATAATTTGATTAAGGGGTTCCCTTTCCTGTCTCCTGCAAATTGCTACTGTTGTAATTCTCCTAGCTGCACTGTTGTTCTACCTGCCTTTGCTTTGAACTTTTCATGCATTTCACTCTTTCATACATTAATGTTATTCTGTTTTTCTCAACACTGTTTCATAAGAGAAGCAAGTTCTTCTATGCCATTTCAAAGAGGAATTCTCAGGCCAGGTGTGTAGTTTTCATATTGTTGAAGCACTTGCTGTTATGCTTCCAGTGAAGCAAGGTAATGCTTTGAAGTAGATTCTTCTGCAAGTTTTTCTAATGATTCTCTGCAAAATGAACACTCAACCTGTGTCTAAAAACTCTACGGACTTGTTTGCTTTTATACACCAATGTGAATGTAATTACAAATAAGGCACAATCAGATGCTTCTACTATTTTTGGCATCTTTTTGCATGATATGAGATCTTGCTGGCTGTACAATGTTTTCATTTTTAAATGCAATGAATAACGCTTGTAGGAATCTCGTATGCCCTCAACTCTTACTGCAAAGAGTTCAGAATACTCTTTTTCAAATCAAGCTTTCTCTGTTATTGGAGGTGATCTAAGCAAACTGGGCTTGTGATAACTCTGCATTTGGGTTTGTGAAAACTCAGCAGTGAAACCTGCAGTCACAGAATTGCCAGGGTTGGAAGGGACCTCAAGGATCATGAACCTCCAACCCCCCTGCCACACGCAGGGCCACCAACCATTCCACCTAATGCTAGACCAGGCTGCCCATGACCCCATCCAATCTGGCCTTGAACACCTCCAGGGACGGGGCATCCACAACCTCCCTGGGCAGCCTGTTCTAGTACCTCACCACTCTCTCCGTAAAGAGTTTCCCCCTGACGTCCAACCTAAATCTCCCTTCCCTCAGCTTAAAACCATTTCCCCTTGTCCTGCTGTCACTCACCCTTTCAAAGAGTTGATTCCCCTCCTGTTTGTAGGCTCCCTTTAGGTACTGAAAGGATGCAATGAGGTCACCCTGCAGCCATCTTTTCTCTAGGCTGAACAAGCCCAGCTCTTTCAGCCTGTCCTCATTAGGGGAGGTGCTCCAGTCCCCTGATCATCTTTGTGGCCCTCCTCTGGACCCTCTCCAACAGCTCCCTGTCTTTCTTGTACTGGGGGCTCCAGACCTGGACTCTGTGTTTTCCAATTCTCTTCATGTATAACAAGACTATTTGGTTAGGACAGCATTCTGGTTTGGGACCTCACATAGGTGGTTCTGTTCTTAAATAATAATGTGTGCAAACACGCTTCAGAACAATGTACCAGACTTAGGTTGATTTTTTACAGGTTCATTTCCAGCTTTAGCATGAAGTTCTCAATTTCTTTCCATTTTAGAGCAGTGGAAGATACCTGCATATGGAGGTCTATTCAAATAATGCCATGCCAAGAATACTAATAAGATGATTTAGTTGACAAAATAATATAACTTTCTCTAGATTTTTTTCCCCCACTTTTGCTGTCATGTCAGGTGCCCTTGCTTCTAATCCAAGAATGTTTCATTTCTACATTGTTTGGATAGCATTTGATATGGGATAGATATAGCCAATGGCTATTAATACATAATGTTCAAAATTTCTTTTTCAATTTCATCAAATTAATCTGTTTCATTTTGTTACTAATGAACTATCACTGCTATTAAAATCATTGCATAAGGAAAATCCAGGAAAACTGAGTGATATTTATAGTTGATTGAAATCTTACGTTTTGGAAAATTGCAGATGGAAACTGTACCGTACTATTGTGACAGTATGGAACAGGAAGAAATTAAAAACATCTGAATTTAAGATATGTTGATCTCTCAGGTGTTCTTCTAGTGGCTCATTTAGAACATTTTTAGAATTTATTAATATTATTTATTTATAATGTATCCATGTATGTACTATGCAACTTGTAAAATAAGGCTGATATTTATCAAGAAGAATTTACATGCTTAGACAGGATAAAATCTCATGGAGATAAATGGACATATATCAAATGATGTCTTTAATTCCATAATGTTAATGATGGAAGACTGGAAATCATGTATCTTCTTTCTCTAAACAACATCATGAAATTCTACTAGCTTGCTTTTGGGTTTTTGCTACCTCACTTTCTTTTTCTGCCTTTTCTAATTAGAGCTGTTCTGATATTTTTCCGAATCAAGTACTCGTCTGTCACCTTTGTGTGTACAGTGCAGGGGGGCATATTAAAGAAGAGCAGTCATTTTTGTATTTGCAGCTAGAAATGCCTTAAAAAATTGCTATGTGGGTGAAAAGTGTGATCAAATGATGTCATGTCCAATATTTTTTAATCATATGATATTGAGGAAAAAATTAAGATGGATTGTGCTGTTATTCCTTTCTGTTCAAAACAAAAACAATATTAAAAGCTGTCAGGTTTTTCCTTTTTCTGGGTATGTACTACTACTTATTTTGGAGAGAGGACTAGGAAAAAAAATAGAAAGCAATGCATTTTATGTTGATATTTGAATTCAGTGTTTTCTTTTGTTCGGTAAAATCATATAAAGAGGCCTCTCTAAAAGCCCTCAACCCCTGACACCGTTTTTTCACTGCATTCAAAGGTATTTCAGTAATAGTTTTCGTGTTTTTTAAATCCAGCTTTGGTTCACAGAACTGAATGCTGTGAGAATATATTTGAGCTTTATGTAGCTGTTGCTTTCAACTGATGAGAACACTGGGACTGCTAAGAACACACTTTCCTTCCTGTGGCTTGAGAAAAGTTCCCGTAAGAACAGATCTCAATGCTTGGACCTTATTGTCTGTGAAGTCCCTTTCAACCTTTTCTATTCTAAGATCTCTACATTGATATTAATGTGTTAAATTTTTTTGTTTCAGAAATCTCATTAGGAAATGTTAATTTCAAATTTTTTGATCTTTTACTAATTTTTGAAATCCACAATGGTGCTTTTGCTGAAAAGCAGAAAATGCTAGACCTCAGGGCAGGGTAATCATTTACTTTCTAATTAATATACCAGCATACAGGCTATGGGATCAAACTACTTGTTTTTTTCCTGTATGGAAATCTTCACCCTAAATTACCCTGTTCCAGGTAAATTCTTCAAACGTGGGGCTGTGAGGCCAGTTTCTGTGCTTATAGATGTGCTGAAAAAATATTCATCTGATTTACTCTAAATGTTTACTTTAGGGTGAAATGAATTGCTCACTAGACTCCACTGAGTTTTAACAGGATTTCTATTGATTCTGAAAGGAGCCTATGGTGAATATATCTGTAGCCTGTAGCAAAATTTTAAAGCTACTTAGATAGCTTTAATTGGTGATCTATAAGTAACATAAGCTGCACAGGAAACACCATGTATTCTAAATAATATAAATATCCCATTTATTTCAGGTAGGCAACCATGATATATTGTATGTATTGAAATTTTTTAAATTTAGGAGTGGCTGCCTGATGATTTATTCATTGAACCAAATCTTACTGAATAGTCCAACCATTCCCTTAACTACTTACCAGTATCCTTTTGTCCTGAAACCCTTTTCCATAAGGCCTCTGAAATAAAGGTTTTCATGGCATGATCACACCTGTGTGTTGATGATACAGCTGGAAAGCCAGTGTGTCTTTGAGTCGTGGAGTTGCTGCAGTTTTTGGCCATGTTCTGACAATGTGAGTTTCCACATTCGATCATATAATGTGGTCAATTAACATGGCATCTTAACCTTATTCAGAACAGTTTATAAGCACATCACTTGGCCTGGCAGGGAAGTGGTAGATACCATTTTGATTTTGGAAGAGCCTGGGGGATGTAGATTGCTGAAAAGGCATCACTGTCCTTTGGTATAGACTTATTCATGATACAGCAATTGTTCAACCCGGTTTTAACCTGTAATTATAAACAAAGATTTTATTTTTTTATTTGATTCAAATTACCTGCTAAAACAAATTCAACTTAACAAAATCTACCTTCCCCTTTTTTCTTTCTTAAAGTTAAATTGGTTGTGAACCAAAGGCGGATACAATTAAATGTCATTTTATCCTAACTACTAAGTGTTTTGCAAATAGGAATTTGTTTCTATGGCCAAAGTTGCCTGAAGCCCAAGCTAATCATCCTCTTAAATGAAGGAGTAGTTAGTTCTTCTCTTGCTGAGATGGGAATTCATTTACTCTATTAATAGACTTTACTGCATACTTACTTTATGTTAAAATGTTAAACTCTTTTAAATGTCTTTTTTAATACATGAATGCATGACACCATCTGAGTATAAAGGCATTCTACTGAAAGAAAATTCATTCACTAGATTGTCTTGAGAATAAGTGTTTAATAAATTGATGTATTGCATGAATTTAAGCATCTGTACTATTACGAAATATAGAACATAAATGAAGGAGAAAATAGTGTTAGGGGATAAACAAGGAATAGAATCACAGAATCACAGAATCACAGAATGATCCGGGTTGGAAGGGACCTCAAGGATCATGTAGTTCCAACCCCCCTGCCTAGCAGGGCCACCAAACATACACCTTTACTAGATCAGGTTGCCCAGAGCCCTGTCCAACCTGGTCTTGAACACCTCCAAGGACGGGGCATCCACAACCTCCCTGGGCAGCCTATTCCAGGACCCAACCACTCTCCTAGTAAAGAACTTCCCCCTAACATCCAACCTAAATCTTCCCTCTCTTAACTTAAAACCATTTCCCCTAGTCCTGCTATTATCAGCCCTTTCGAAGAGTTTACACCCCTCCTGGGAGTAAGTTCCCTTCAGGTATTGAAAGGCTGCAATGAGGTCACCCCGCAACCTTCTCTTCTCCAGGCTGAACAAACCCAACTCCCTCAGCCTGTCCTCGTAGGGGAGGTGCTCCAGTCCCCTGATCATCTTTGTGGCCCTCCTCTGGACCCTTTCCAAAATCTCCATGTCTTTTTTGTGGTGAGGGCTCCACACCTGGACACAGTACTCCAGATGGGGCCTCACAAGAGCAGAGTAGAGAGGGACAATCACCTCCCTATCCCTGCTGACCACCCCTCTCCTGATGGAGCACAGGATCCCATTTGCTTTCCGGGCTGCCAGAGCGCACTGCTGACTCATGTTAAGCTTCTCATCTATCAGGACCCCTAGATCTTTCTCTGCCGAGCTGCTCTCAAGGACAACTCCTCCCAGCCTGTACAGGTGCCTGGGGTTCTTCCGGCCCAAGTGCAAAACCTTGCACTTTGCCGTGTTGAACCTCATCAGGTTCACCCGAGCCCAGCTTTCCAGCCTGTCAAGGTCCCTCTGAATGGCATCCGTTCCCTCCGCCGTATCGACTGCACCACTCAGCTTGGTGTCATCAGCAAACTTGCTGAGGGTGCACTCCATTCCCTCATCGATGTCATTAATAAAGATGTTAAAGAGCACCGGTCCCAAGACAGACCCTTGAGGGACACCGCTCGTTACCGGCCTCCACCTGGACATAGAGCCATTGACCACCACCCTCTGTCTGCGGCCTTTCAACCAATTGCTTATCCATCTAGTTGTCCACCCAGAGCTTTCCTCATATTTAGCATAGATTTTGATAGTTTTCTGACACTTCGGCTGCTTCTAGCCTCGTATTATTTACAATGTAACACACCAATAGAGAACTTATTCAATTCATATAATCATTTAATACGTTAATACCAAGACAAATCTATCTTACAACCTGAATCACAAGCCTCTTGAGATGTATCAATCTGTCTCTGCCACAAATGCCCACACAAAAGATGGACTTTGCAAAGTGCTTCGAATATTAATGAATCAAGCTCTGAATTATACGAAGTTAGAGCAACTGTAAGCAAAAACTGTCCTTGACTGATATAAATCAGTTCAACCTTAGAAGTCCATTCTCACCAAGTGAGGAATTGACTCCCTCATCATTGTGACCTGCTATATAATTTACTGGATAAAAAAAAGGAATATCTTTCTATCCTGATGATGGGATCTGCCTATTTTTTCCTTAAGTAACACCACCCTATGAATATTTTTAGACAGGCCCAACTCCTCTCATTTAGGCTAAAGATTCTGTAAAATCCTTGTCTGTGAATTGTCATAATCGGTGCTTGTTCTGATCTTAAAAGATACTTGGGAAGGTGAGAAGAAAGAATGGGATTAACTGGTCTGTACCGTGTCTGTTGTGCTACTGCAGTGTGCTTCAGGGGAGACTTTGATCTAAGAAGAGAGGAGAGGAATAGCTGATGCTGCACAGGTCTTTAGAGGACCAAAGAATGGCAAATGGAAAAGTACTTAAAAGATTTCTAACTCTTCCTTTAATGACTTACATTTTGAGAGCAGTATGATTCAAAATTCTTTGTTATGAGAGCATTCTTCTTTTTCATGTTGCTTCTGTGAACAAAAGTGTTCATTACCACAATGACAATGGTACTGTAGACACAGCAGGACTGTGTGACAAGCTTGACCAAGAGTGTGAAGAAAAAAGCATCCCTCATTACACATTAAATTTCACATTTCAGTTGTTTCCTGAGGTTGTTTTTTACAGATTGAAATAGTTTGCAGAGGGTATTCATCCTAGTTTCTTAAGAATTTGCCTACTTAAAAACAGATGTCTTAGTAGTTTCTTGGAGATGTTCTTGCATCCATTCTTTTTTCCTTGGTTTCTCATTTTCACTTTAGAATGACATCCCTGAGATGTAAATTAGATGCAAAGTGATTGCAGCACAATTTCTGAATTCCTGACTGCCAAAAAAGGAGAGAATGCGGTGGGTAAAGAAGTTTTGAGTTCCATGACATTGAGAGTCTTCTGGGGCCTCTGTCAATGCTTTGCAGTATTAGCTGACAAGAATGCAAACCTGGGCAGAACTAGGTGGTCTAGGTGAATAAAACCAGCTGATCTCTCTGTCGTTGAGTCGTGATAAGATTAAGTAATCTCTCGTCTTTCTGCTCTTCTTGGCTCCTACACTGAATTAATGCATTCATGTAGAACAAACATTGAGAACGTGTAAAGCATAGGTTCTTATCAGACACTATGCATGGTTAGAATCTATGTTCTTCTTAACAGTAACTTGTAATTAAAGCTGCCCTCACTGAAATCATTAAGTAAAAAAAAAAAAGCTGATAAACTGATGATGCAAGCATTTCCTTTCTTGTTGTTGTTTTTTTTTTTTACATCACTCATCTGTGACTTCAGGCTTACTGTAACACAGCTAGGAATAAAGGCCAGTGTAGAGGAAGAGTGTGTGTCAATAAAGACAATGCAAAAGCCTTTTTTTTTTTTTTCTTCTTCTTTGTCTTTACATAGTGCAACTAATATTATTTTTAGGCAGATGTTTTGTTGTCAGTACAGTTTGCCATTTATCATACAATTGCCAAGCTTTTCTTGTTGGAAACTCAGCTTGTTTTTATCTGCAAGGCATGTGTTTGGGGCCTCGCAGCATCCTGTGATTCTTGCTGTGGTAACAAAATTCATCTGCCTCGAGACGTTCAGAGTTCACAGTGACAAATACCAGTGTAACTGCCATACAGATGTTACAGCCTTTAAAGGCTCTATGTATGCAAGAACAGAAAAGCAAACTAAGAAAGCACTGCTTCACTCTCCTTTCTTACCATGGTGAGTGACATCTCTACTGTGAGTAGAAAAGGTAATGCTAAAATAATTACAATTAATCAGTCACTCAATCATTGCTGAAGAAGAGCAAGCAATTCAGAAGAAAAAGGAAAAAAAGAGGCTATGAGGTTGCCCAGAATGAGGACACAGGTTCATGGCATGATCTTATCTAAGATTCATATTTTTAGTGGGAATGCACCACAGAATATGAGATGCAGTAACTTAAATTTCTCTGATCAGCATAAAGAAAAAGTGGCTGTTACTGTTTTTTTTAATGTAACCCTGTCAGCTTTCAAGCTTTGTTGTTTACCATTAATCTTTTGTATTAATAATAGGCCTGAATTGGGGCATAACTACAGTGGACACTTAGACAAACAGAAAGAGAAGTACTCCTTTACGCGTTAAGAACTAATTGCTATAGAAAATGAGACAACAGATTAGAAGTCTGCAAAGAAATGAGATGAAACCAGTCCATCTGTTAAGTGAAGTGTCATGGTTCCCCTGTTACCTAACCATCATGCAGTGTTGTGAAGTGTTTATGAAGGACTAGGAGGAAAACAGTGATGGCGTTTAGTTTCTGTACTGTTCAAGAGGAATGTCTTCCATTAGAAAACAGTAAAGCCCAAATGTGGTTCACTTTTAATTTGAATGTGTACAGGAGGATGGAAGACAGCCTTTGAGACTCTTCCTCACTGTATGTGGAAAGCAGATTCTTGAGACTCTGCCAAATGTTAAAGGCAAAGTATGTTGACATGGCTAGCACAATAGGCTAAGAATAGCTGCCTCTCTCATGCATGGATTGTTGTTGTTATTATTTTTGGTATGGTAGGGTGGTTTTGCAGTACATGAACTGCTAGAAAAAGAGAGCCTGGACAAAGAATTTGGCTGAGAAGATGAACAGTTCGTAGAATCATAAAATGGTTTGGGTTGTAATGGACCTTAAAGATCATTATGTTACGTAGAAATAATCTGTAAGACTTTCAAGTATCACAGAACATTTGTATATTTCAGTAATGATTTTCTGCGCTGAATTCCTGTTGATGTCAGTGGAATGATGTAATTTGGCCATTTTTTTGGTCTCAGTGCAACTGCATTAGCTAAAACTAATCAACAGCTCTTCCTGCTATTGCTGCAAAATAATTCATCACTTTTGTCTATCCTCTGGCAGTGTTCAGTGATTTGGTTTCAGTGCTACAGCAGCAATACTATTTGCAGTGGAATGCAACATACTGCAATTAACTTTTTTTTCCCCAAATGCAATGCAGAACTTGCCAGTTAAGAATATACAGCACCTGACAAGCAACAGATGTTGACACTTTCCTACCAGGAAAGTTAATCTCAGACCTACTGCATTTTTTCATATTTTCTAATTGTCCGTGGTCCAGAATCTTCCGAGTACAGCTGTCATTCAGAAACTTTGACAAATCCTTCATCTCATTGCTACAGATTACTGTGATGACACCACAGTCCTATCTGTGCTTGAGGTTGCTGATTAAAAGGGGTATACTTGAGTAATGACTGAAAACACTTCAGTCTCCAAGCTATTAGAAGAGCAGCTGCAGTGCTTTCCAAGACAGATGTCATGTTGGACTGCCCCAGGCAGTAATTGAGTTTTGTTTTCCACCTAATCCAAGATAACACTGTGCTTTCTCCCACTGATATTGTGGCAATACTTTCTGAGGTCAAAGATATCCATTTCACCCTTCAGATCTTCTGCTAGCTGTGACTCAATGTGGGTTCTGAGAAAAGCCACACTAGTAAAATGTATTTTTTCCCATTGCACTGCATTGGTTCTTCAGTCCTGAAGTATTCTCTGTGCATGTCTTCATTTAGTAGTACTAAAGAGGATTCTTATATAAATAGTCAATGCAGCGGTGACTTTAATTGAGCAAATGTCATGATTTCTTCAGAAAATAAGATCTTTTCAAGAAAGGTCATGAGGAACAATTGCTGTATGGAGTCCTCCTTAAACATCAGTTTGCACGTGTGTATTCTCGTCTTGCAGGTAGAAGAAAAGCAAGCAATACAGACAGTTGCACAGACTTCAGGATGGTAGTGAGAATGAGGTGATTTGCAGAGTGTCTATGATAGTCTCTACTGTATGATTTGCTTGGAGTCTTTTCCAATGTATGTATGATCCTGTGGTGAAGAAAGAATTTTGAATTCTTGGATTTGTAATCTGTGCTGACATACTATAATTATTATTTTCACAATCCTTAGTGAAATACATGTTCAGTTTAAATGCCAGTATAATACAAGTTATCTTCATAATGGTATTGTGCTTTCATGGTCCTGGACTTTGCAAGACTTTGAGTGAGCGGGTCAGCAAATAAACCTTAAAACAGCCTTCACTTTTTTTTATTTTCTGTTATGTGCACTTCCCTGATCTATCTGATATAACTGCTAGATTCATTCTCATATTGCTATTGTGGCAGCTTGGAGCAAAAAAGTAAAGAACTATTGTGGAAATTAACAGCCACTGTTCTCCTTTTTATCTGAGGCTTGTTTTTTTTTTTTTGTTTTTTTTTTTTTTTAATTGGTTTGATTTAAAAAGAGTTTTGTTTTATATCACATTGCTGCTTTCAGTTTGTGTGTTTCTCCATGAGCTCTAGCTGCACTGTTCTAGAAGACTACTACTGTTATTTGAATTTCTCTGTATGCAGCATACTGTAAGGATGGTTTCTCTGTGTAACACCCTACAGCATCACAAACGAGATTGTCACTTTCTGGCAATTCTTGGATATTTTATTGTATCACTTACCTGAAGGAATAATTCTAGGCTCTGAATCCCCAAATGGAAGTGTCCAGGTAACACTTTCTTTTAGGATACTGAAATAGTCACTCATTTCTGAATTTGAAGTCTGAATCAAGCAATAATATTGTACATGTAAATAAAAGTTACTCTTTTTATTTTTTATTTTTTTCTTAGCAAGAGCCTGAATTAGTCATAGTGCCAGCTTCCCATTCTTACAGCTACACAGTCAGTTCGTATGCCTGCCCATGTTATCTCTCACATTGGAAGTTTTGTCAACTTTTAACCCTTAAGCACGTTATATAGAAAAAGTTGCCATTTATAGGAAGTTGGAGTGGTGTTAAAAGAGGTCACAGAATTTGTGAACATGCAGACCATTATGCCTCCAGCTAAGTGTCTCATGATGGAATTGCTTAGTCAAGCCTGAAGGGTCACTGAGCTCCGTGGCCTGGATGATCAGTGTCAGCTAGAGATGAGGCTGAGGGGAGTCTTTTGCAGTGTTCTGCTCTCCTGCAAAAATAGGATTGCAGCACATGGGTGTAGCTGAGCAGAAATGCTCTTCATTTCTGAGCTGACTATTTTGTCTGTTTGGCTTCCTGAGCTAAATTATCCATTTCCTTTCTAGCCTAAATTTTCTTTTTTTTTTTTTTTTTTTTTTTGTTTTGTTTTTTTCTTTTAACCCATGCGGATAATATCCCTCTTGCACCTTTACAACAAGTCAGTGTGTTAAGTGGGGTTCCCTCCAATTTCATTTGTTTCTGCTGTTCAGAAATATTCCAAAGTATGGCCAAGAACAGAAAAGTGAGAAGCTCAATATTATCTAGATTTTCATCCAGTTCATGGAGCCAGTTTCCACATTCTATATTCCAGGTTTCTCCTGTCAGTTGGAGGCTGGATGACCTGCCTCATGAACTACTGTTACTGAGCTCTTAGTGGTGACCATAAACATTAGTCTTTTTTGGTAGTAAGACCATCTTTTTTTATAACAATTATGTGAAGTTGGCCTCAGAGCTCTTCTGCAGAGATCACTCTGTTAATTTTATTTCACAAACTTTGATGTTTATATTTAAAAACAATTTACAGCACGCTTGTGTATTGTGCTTCATGTATTTTAAAGCATATTTATCTGGCCATGTGAACAGATTTTGTAGCTGATTCTTTAAGTGTGTTATCAGGGTTTCGGAATGCCCTGTAAGAAGCTGTGTCAGTGTACGCGAAGGATAAATGTTGGCTTACTTAAGTCTCACTGCCATACTTAAATTTCTTAGTCCAACCAGTAGCTAGAATCTGGAACTAATTTTGACGTATTTTGTGGGAGAGAGTGATAGATAGCAAAGAAAAATAAGGGTTATTAGTTCATTAGGAATTACTTAGTTTCTACAAACTGAAAAATATAATTTCTCAGCATTCACCAAACAACAATGAAAAAACTGAACAAAAACATCTGATTTTACTTTTTTTTTTTTTTTCCCAATGTGCCAGTGCCATCTTTACTGCAGCTGGGGCTATTACTGTTAATTATGATCAGTACTAAAGAATTTAGTGGAGGTAATAATCATTTCTATCCAAAAGGAGGGAAAAAAATATGGTAAAAAATTAGACAAAGGATGTTCCAATAAGAAGAAAAAAAGAAAAAATCCAAAAACTTACACCTGTGAGAAATCATTGCAGTGAACCTTTTATTATAAAGCACCGAGGGACTTGTGTTAAGGGGTAATTGCCTGAAGGACTGTCACCTGCCCTCTAAAGTCTTTTTGCAGAAGACAGTGCTAAAAGTTAATAATTAATCATTTCCATTTAAATCTTCCAGGCATTGCAGGAACAGGATTTAGCTGCATAACTCCTGTGGCTGAATCCCATACAATGTTGAAAATGTAAATGGTAATATCTTCATCAAACAGCTCAGTGCCATGGCAGAAATATTGGAGCCAGGACCTGTGGGAAAATGGTAGTGATCTAAGGGCTGTCAACTGCTGTGAGATATCACTCTCATTTTTCTGTCCTTGCATGACTTCCAGGTTTTGGCTACTGCAGAATGTGGTTGTCCTGTTTGTTTACTGAGCAGCATTTGGCCACATGGGAAAAGGAAGAAGACACTTGTAAAGATGTGATGGATCTTTGCTTGAGTTAATTCTTAATTATATGATACTGTAATCACATTAAGACTGTTTGTTTCATCATGTGACTACCTGAAAGATTAACTGACCACAGAAACGTCTGCAATTGCATCACGTGAAACTGGGGAATTTGCTATTATGAACTATAATGTTTTCATATGAAAATGTTTTATTATTATTTCTATTTATTTACTTTAACATTCTAAGACAAACATACAATTTAATAGTGCAATTAAAATGTCTAGAAGTAATAATCCTGGCACATTTCTGGCTGCCTTTTATACAACTATTATATTAGAATAATGCTTCTGTATGTAGAAAATGTCTTATTCTGTTAGCAAAGGATTGATCTACTCTGTCTTGTTGATAGAGCTTCGTTATCTCCTTGCATTCTCGAGGAGGATGGTAGTGTGTCCATGCAGAGAACCTAGATGTATGGACTTGTTCTTAGAAAAAATTATTTTGATATTTTACTTTGCTATTTGAATTATCGTGGAGGAGGAATAATTGCAACTTGCAGCCATCCATACAGTGATTTTCCTGGTATGAGTGTATACTTGTCTGGTGCCTAATCTGGTTTTGTTAGGGAAAGATTATTTGAGAAGCATGCACTTTTGTAAAGACTTTGGTTAAACTGAACGCTGCTGGCAAGCAGTCTAGGAGCTGCTGAGCTTCATGTTATATACCAATACATGTTTCAGATGTGACACAGGCACAAAACCTGGAGCAAAGTTGCAGGTCTAGAACAGCCTAGGAGCTTTGTATTCTCTGGTGGAGAGCTGCCAGGGCACAAATGAGTGTCACTTCTGAGGGCAGACTATGTTTTAAGCCTCCTTGTACACATATTAGACAAAAAAACCCACCAGAATATTTGTAAGCGTAACACATTATATCTGAATTTATCTGTCAACTCTAAATATCCTACTACATTGAAGTTGTATCAGGAGTGAATGAGGAATTCCTTCTGACGGCAACTGGCCTACAAGCAGGACTTCCACCTGTAGAGTCTCTAGAGCCAACTTGTAAAGTAGGTAACTGAGTACAAAAGTCAGACAGCTGGAGATCGTTCTTAAATTTGGGGCTGCGGCTTTCTTTACAGGAATAAAACTGCTGAATTTAGATCTCTCAGTAACAAAAGTATTGTAAATTTGAGATGCAGAGTTTCTGTGCCCTGTCATGAGATGGGGGCAGTCCTCTGAAAATGATATGTTTAGTCCTTCCAAAATGTATTATTTAATCACCAAATTAGCTGGAAAAGAATGCACTACTTGGAAAAAAATAATGCGCAAAGTTAATGGATATACAGGCTGAACTTTGGATCCAGAGGATCTTAAAATCCTTGTGAAATGTCATCTTAATGTCAGTGTCTGGCTGCTAATTGCTTGTTTAGTATTGAAATACAATCTTGATTATAGATTTCAGTATTTAAATTGACATAAATGCAAGAGAAATATTAATGGGTCTAGTAACGGTGAATAGATCAGATCACCCAAGAAGGTATAACCTTATCCTTATGTAGCAGCTAAAATAAGAACAAATTTCCTTACCACACCTCCCAAAGCCTTCCTCTTTAAAATGATTATTATCTTTGTTTCCAGTTGGCAACGCATTTCTCAATTTTGATTGTTCTGTCTTATTTGAGATAGTATAATTCCTTTTTATAAAGGGAATACATAAAAAAAGGTGATTTATTTAGAGTGATCTCTAAGCATGTTAATCTGTGACCTTTGTGTCATCTTTGGCCAACTTGCTTCAATTGTCACTTTCCTCTATGGACTGGCAGAGATGTCAGAGATAGAATTAATTTTTGTGCACTGCAATTATTTGATTATATGTGTTGCTATCCTTGTTGTGTGTGGACAGATGAGAGAAAACAAATTCCAAATTACTGTTTATATATATATTTCTTGTACAGTTCCTGGTTTAACCTCCAGAACGGCTCATCCCGTGAAGACTGACCAGCCCCTTAGCTGGAAGTACTTTTCTGCTAGGGATGCTGATGACAATATTTTTCACTTTGCTGCTTAAGAGCTGGTGGGAAGCCAGAATCGATCCATTTGCATTGCATGCTGCTGGAGCTGGCCCACAGCTGACATTACTTCATAAATTGCACTTTGTGTTTAACAGCTGCCATGGGGTCTGCTGAGATTCTGGAAGGTTTTGAAATGAAAGATTGAAGGGAAGCTGTTCTGGAGACTGTTAAAAAGAAGTGGTGATTGTGCAGGACTCAAGTTTAGTGGAGCTGAGATTCTTGTGTAAGAAAGCAAAGCTGGTTCCATACAGGTCAAAACATTTGAGGAGCTTTTTTTTTTTTTTTTAATCCCCCTGGGACTCTGTTTTACAAGCATATTTAGTTGTAAGGCAGCTTGTGGTATGAGGGTAACTGCTGGCAAAGCAGATGAAAGAAAACAACTCAGTAGAAAAGATTGTGTTACTTTTTAATTCACTAGAAAGAAAATACTGCATTGGCTCTTTTTAAAGTGTGTATTTGAAAGAAATTGAGGAAACAGAGCAATATTGTTTCTGCAGAGTGGATCTTTCTGTGCAGGTACAAAAAAATGTGTCTCCATTCTCTAAATGCCATAAATGATAGAGGGTTTAAATTTTGTATTCAATTTTTCATGCAATTCCTTGGAGGAATAAGTGAGCATGCTAAAGTTAAATCAGTGTGATTGGTTGTGACTTCAAAATTCAAGGACCTCAGATACCAGCTAAAATATTACCCAGGAGATTTGTACTAAGGTACTGTCTCTTTGCCACCTCCTGCTATCCTCACTTTTTAGGCTCTTGAAGGGCATCCACTGAATCTAAGATATCCTATATTTTTAAATTATTTATAATTGTGTGTAAATAAAATATATAATCATATATGGGATTTAAATCAGTCTGAATTCTCATCTCAAGAAAGATCTGACAGGTCTTCTGTTTGATAGTTTCTCATATTAGACTTTACAGAATCAGCATGGGAAGGTATTTGTCTAAGTTTCTGCTCTTGTGAAATGATGTTCCAGAACAGAGAATTGTGGACTTGAAAGATCATGTTCTGTTGCTATATTTGAGGATCAGGCTAAGCTAGGGACCAAGATAATGCTATAGAGATACGAGGAGTACTATTCAGTTTTTGCACCACTGAAAGCAGAAGCTATTACTTGCATCAACCATACCATATTTGTTCCTTCTTGCCACCTTCATGAACTTCTTCAACCTAATAAAATGAGAAAAATATTCTCATATTGCTCAAGCTTAACAAGTCGAGGCTTTTTGAAAAATTCTGAAGTCCTTGTTTTCCATTGCTAGATGAGTAGCTAATTCTCATTTATGACTCCAAAAATCTCCTATAAAGACTTTAGAGCATTTATAGTTAGACTGTTCCAATACGTTACTTCTGTTTAAAATAGAAGATTCAGGTAATGAGGGCTGTAAACCTGTGTGAAGAGATGCATGACAGTAACTTTAGCATACCTACTGGTGGTTTGAGATTGTTTCTATCTTCGGCTCTGTAGTGAGCCTTACCTCTTTTAAAATAAAAATTAAACAATAGACCTGCAGGTTCTCAATTCATATTAAAATAACAACAAAAACAACAAAACCAAACAACTTAAGTAAAATAACAAACAGGAATTTAATTGGTAATCAGTTAACTAAAGAATATTAATTGTCAATTATCTGGAGGTAAAGTCTGTCAGTTCCAAATGACTCATGAAATAAGAATTATACTTTTGAATGTCACAGATTATTTTGAAAAATAGAACAAAAATCAGTCTATGGATTTGAAAAAAAATCTCTAATTATTTGGACAATCATGACATAGGTAATATAAAGAACATAAAGGTACTCAGAACTGTATTGATTAAAAGCTTATGTCCAGTAGAATGGAACTTACACCTGAATGATGAATATTGCAGTATTTTTTTTTGTTTGCTTATTTTTCAAACATATCTTTCTGGAGACAAGTGTCCCAGTAAAAGGGATGAAAGTGGTGTATGGCATGCATTATAAAGTTCTTTATTTGCAGAGTAGTGATTGCTGTTCTGAATGACTGGGACCATTTCCAATGAGTTCAGCCCATTTTACTTCTGAATTTCATTGTCCTAAATAAGGAATAGCTGGAACTGCAGAGATAAAGGCATTGAAATAAATGTTATTAAAGTACTTTCAGAGCTCCTAGTAAACTAATTTACATGCAGCAGCTGTGGGGCCAACTGAAACAGTAATTGACCCCAGTGCCCCCTTCTGGTTGTTCAAGGTGGAGTAATCTCAGGGGAACCCATTCATCTCTGTACTGTAGTACTAGGTGACTGCAGAGTAATTACAGAGAATTCAGGTTTAGATTTATAAAGATTTGTCACTAGCCAGTGGATATCATTGGGCTCAATAAAACCAGCAAGCTTATAATTAGACAGAACTATCTAACAGTAACCTAATTTAAAAATGCAAATAATAAAAATATCTACCATAACATCAAAAAAAGTCTTTCAGTATTAGAAATTTGAGTTGTAAAGAAGAGCACTGATCTTGAAAAGCTTGATGCCAATTATGTGCTTCACTGAATTAAAATGAACTCATGTTATTAATAAGACTCAAATGATCTAGTCTGCTAGTCCAGCCTTTCGCCACCTCATACTTTCATTAGAAATGAACTTTTCAATTAAGGAATGTCTTCCAAAACTTAGTACTGAGTTCTGACAAAATTAAGTTTTCCAGGCTGTGATTCAGTCACATCAACTTAAGTAATACAGAACAATCTTGCAGAATTTGACGTTGTGACATGTCATTCTCTCATACTGCATCATAGATCCGTTCACATTAAGTGATCGTATTGTTCAGACCGTTGACAGTGAAAAATAGATCCAGCTGAGTAGTGAATTTTAGGAGGATAAAGTGCTGAAATAAGCCAGTCAAATACAAAGCATAACACCTATCAAAGGCAATATTGAAATCTGTAAATTGAAATGCAGCTGTCAGAGCTACTCTGATGCTAGCCAGAAGAAATGGGTGGAAGGAAAATGTTAAAGCTTTTTTGTTAATGGTTCAAAGAACATTTTCTCATCAGAATCCTTTATTCTAATAACACAAGGAATTCCCATTGATTCACCTATGAAGATTTGAGACGCTTTTAGATTTTTAAGGGGATGCTTGTGTTGTGATTATCAAGGCTGGGAATTAGGAGGTGAGAGTTCTGTGGCTAATTTTGTACTGGAGCTTTTGTTTGACCTTGAACAAAATTTCAAGGGATTTATACCTTTATCAGGCTAGGTGCTGCACTCGTCATTACTTTTAACGTCCGTTTTTTATTAGTGTCCTTTGATATTACATGCTGAAATTGGTGACAGTTGATTAAATGGATAAGATACCATTGATCAGGGAATTGCTTCAGTTCTAACTAATCTATTGAAATGAGAAAAATTAAAAATGTAGTTACTTTATTACATACTGTTATACCCATATTGGCCATGATGATTAAGTAATTGTAAACATTGGATGGAAATGCTGTACTGTTTAAAAAGAGCTTGTCTCTTCAGGATGACTCTGTGGAAGCAGTTGCATTTTTTTTCTCTTAAAGTGAGGCAGGCATAGCATTTGGGTTAGGCAAAATTAGTGCACAATGACTATTGAATTGTAAAATAAATAAATAATAAATTATTCCTGGCAGTGTCTTGTATGAGCTTCCGTTGCCTTCATGCACACTCTAAAAAGTCAGGAAGTCAAATGAAAGGCTAATTTATTTTTCATTTGAATACTCAACGTTTTTAACATTTTTATTTTCTTTAGTAATTTTGTTGTGCCAGAAAAAGTTAAAGCCTTCGGAAAATACGCAGGTATTCCTCTAATGGTAAGAGAAAAATGCAAATGCTAGGATTGTTGGAGTACTTTCCCTTTTTACAAAATATTGTTTGGTTTTAGCCTTTGTTATCTATTAATTAAACTTATGTTGGGGGCATCACATTTCAGGAATTTTTGGAAATTAGGTCTTTCAGTGGGGAGATGAACCAGGGGTATTCTGGGTAATGAAGCGTGGATACTAGATTTGAAAGGATGCTAAAGCTGTGGGAAGTGAGATCTAAAGACCACAAAACAGAAGCTGCTTCACTCTCTGGAATTATCAGTGGGATGTAAAATTCCAAAACAGGTGTTTCTTTTTCTTTTTTTTTTCCTGCAGAAGAGGGAGGAAGATCAAGACAGCACAAATCTGTAAACGGGAACTAAAATAGACTTCTCTCACTCTTTGGTTAACTTTGATTAAAGACAAGCACACAAAGTTACATAAAATGACCCGAAATAGGGAACTTTCTTATTGAGAGCTTAGGAAAAGTGCCCAACATGAACAGCTTAGGTGATTGCTTTGGGTTTATTATTATGAAGTAGTCCCTTCAGTAGCACACACTTTTATTGTTGAAAATCCCTGATGGTATAATGAGATTGCGGTCTATCTAGGATTAGAAATTGTCCCTTATTTTTCTTACAATTCAAAATGTAATTGGTTTCTTTAAATGTTGTCTTCTACTGCTGCGCAATGGAACAAACTCAAAACCTTTAGTGAACCAGCTGTTCCTTTTCCCAGCTCTCCTCTTAAAGGTGTGATTAAGTTGTTAGCTTCTAAACCATTTGTATGGTCTACTAAACTACTGACTACCTTTTCTGTCTCTTACATGTCAATACTTTGGTTCTGAAAGGATCTCCAGCAGATGTAAGAATAATATTTGGCTTAATCTTCTCTTGACTAGTGATACAAACAGCTTTTGGCAGATAGTAGACAGTGGAAAGTTGTGTAATTGCACAAGCATTTGCTTTCCTTCATTTCTTATGTTAAATACGCAGAACATAGAGGAAAATGAATGTTCTTTGAGTGAGCAGTTATATCTCATTTAAAATGACAAGTTCAGCTGTATTACATGTGGCTACAACTGCTCTTTGCTTATGAAGCTCCAGATGGCATTCTGAGGTTAATGTCATTGCAAGATCGCAAGAACTTTAACACAGGGTGACAAGAGAAAAAAAGGATAGTGGAAGACCAACTGAATGACAGTTTATCTGGGCATCACGCTGTGATAGAATGCTCTAATAAAATTTTTCCCTGAACTACTTTATCTAGACATGGAAAAACTAAACAATTCATAACCAAGTATTAGTGACCACAGCTTAGAATGTACTGGGACGTAGCACAACCATGTTAGACAGAGGATTGGAAAATCTCAAAAGGGAAAGTGATGGAGAAGTTTTGGAAAACTTGCCTCAGAGGAAAGAAAATATATAAGTATTAAGTTCAATAGGAAATAAGAGAAAAGAAGAAAAAGCTTCCTTTTGTAGAAGCTTAAGCATTACAGAATGGTATTGCATTGCAGGAGTAGCAAAACTATTTTGATACTTTTTTGCATATTTGGTGATTTAGATAATTTCCATTGGATTTCATAGACATTTATGTCAGCAAAGATAGATAAGATTTGGAAATCTCTGGGTCTATTCTTGCCTATGGGAATAACTGCATGCCTTCCAGCCTGCTCAGTATTGACTTTTTCCTTCATTTATTTATGGATTTTGCTGATTCTATCTGTGTATTCATACAACAGATTTTTCACCTGCATTTCATTTCATGCATTTTCCCAGACCTTGTTTATTTACCTGACTACATTATTTGACATTCATATTTTCATTTTTGTCACTTTCATTCCCCCAGCCTTACTACCAGATATCCTAGTAAGAATTTATTCAACAGCACTTTGTCTCACCCTTACTTCTACCAGTTTTTGCTGTAGTCTCTCTACTAAGCAAGTCTACTTGCTAGTGACTACTAGTTCCATTTGTTCTCCATCTTTTGTTTGAGCCAAATGTTCCAGGTTTTTGTCTGTCTGTTCTCCACCCTTCTCCTGTCTCTTTCACTCTTTAGGCCCCTTCTTCCAGTCTATTTTCCAAAAGGATTGAGTTTGGGAGCTGCTTCTTCTGTATGGCTTGGACTTAGCAAGCAGAAAAGTCCTCTGGAGTTGTTCAGGTTCCATCAATTTAGATCTGAGCTGCAATTGCAAAGAATGACTTTCTTAGGCTTCTGGAGCATGTTCAGTACTGACAGGGAGAGTGGGCAGCACAGCAGCTGAAGTCCCAGTAGTACTGGCCGTGCACAAGCCTCAAAGCATGTGAGTTGGACAATATGTGGCTTTTCAGTGAGAGTGCAAAAGACTCAAGTTCTCTGCCAACCTGTAAAACCTCATTCTAATGCATAGAATTTCATAAAGGAAGTCTTCAGAATCTTTTGACATTATAAAATACTGCTCTTTCTGCTAGCCTTTTTCTCAAGAGTGAATGATTCAGGCCAAGACAAACATACAGCACAGGTAGGCAGTTTTTTCACTGGTGTATGCTACTGAAAATAGGATTTTCAGCTGAGGCACTGCTTCAGACTTCATTGAATAATATTCTATGAATGAAAGTTTTTTTCTTTCTAGGTGTATATTTATTAATTTTTATACTTTCAATAGATTTTCCTTAACGTTTGCCATTCTTTTCATCTTTCTTAATATTATCATTCAGTTGGCAAGCAGAGATGTGAGAACACTTGGCATTTGCAGTGAAGTCTATTCATAGTTACGTTACTCCACTGTGTACAAAACTGGTGTTCTTGTTGAGACTTCATATTATTCTTCAGAAAATGAACTAAAATTCCAAATATAAGTTCATATGTATTGTCAATAAATTTTACAAGTAAGATTATTTTGATTTACTTGCATTTGAAGTGGATTGAACAAAGATCATCTTAGGCGATGTAAGTAATAATCAGTCTGTTGCAGATTGAATTATTACGTCCCTCTCACTGATCCGTTTGGAATCAAAGAGAGAAAACTTAGTTATGAGGGACCTTTTGAGGAATAATTATACATGGTATGGGAGGAACTCAACATGATTCTTAGATTGCTAAGTTTACTATTAAAATTACTCCAGTTTTCAAAGCAGTTCAACTTCATCTTTTCCAGACATGCAAAAGCTTATACTGGAAATATCCTTGTATTTGAATTTTAGGGTTTTTATAGCACCTGGATTCATAATTGCCAGTTTCTTATTCAGCAAGATAGCTTTTCTAAAATGGTGTTAGTTTTCTAATGCAGGTTTTACCTACTAAATACACAGGGAACCATGGATGGAATTTTTTTGGTTTTTTTTTTTTTTAAGCATAGTTCTGGAGATCTGATAAGCAAATAGAACACACTGTCACCTATTGTGACTTCTCAGAAACAAGGAACTAATACTGAGTTCACTCCTAGATGTCTGGCCTTTGTGAATGCAGTACTGTGCTTTGCACTTCTCTGTATCTGATACTGGTATTTAGCTTAGGCATTCTGTAGTCTGACTTTCACTCTGCTGAAATGATCTTAACATGGACAGTAAAGTTTATTGAAAGTGACTGTTTGACCATTTTCACAATCTATTATCTGGCAAGAGGTTGAGGGAATGTGGATCCTGTAATAGTTTTATAGCAATAAATAAATAGTTTTTATAACTTAATTTCCATCCTAGAATGCATGTGTGATTAATATAAGTCATTAAAGACTTAATCTACAACTGCGCTATTTTTTGTTCTTTATATCCACACACCCAAGCACATCTTTGGGGGAAAAAAGTAGTTTATATAACATGCTTCTTTCTTTCCTCTCCTTTGTTTTTGGTAAAAATATGAAAGTCATTCTAAGCTCATAGAAATGGTTTTGTCACTGTCCAGATATCAGTAAAATGTAATTTTTCAGATTTAATAGTTGTTACGTTCTGATTGAAATTCAAGGAGATATGTTTTGTCCTGTCTGCCTACTGGGTTTTCCTTTTATCTTAGTGTGCACTTAACTGTATTTTAAGTGGGAAATTAAGAATTAAAAAGAAGCACTGTCTGTTACATTATTTTCCAACACAACAGACTGGTTTTGTAAGTGGCTAAAAACATTCTTCTACATGTGGAAGAAGAATTTTGGATTTTGGAAGGATGTTAACAGAGAACGGGGAGCACATTTGTATCAACTGTTTCATAATTTAATGCTTGTCATTTAGGAGAGTTCACCATGCAGACTGAAACAGTGAGAATGCTGCATTTTTCTTCTTTCAAATATTTGAACTTCAATAGCAAATGTCTGTATTGACCAGTTGTAGATGTCTTAGAAAACTATTGCTTGATTTAGTGAAGTCTGTCACTCACTGCAGTCCTTACTGACTGTTGTTTTGTGTAGGGTTTTTTTTTTCTTTTTTTTTTTTTGTAGGTATAACGCTTATCTGGGATAGATATATGAATAAACCTTGTGAGAGAGAACAGAGAATATATTTGCAGTTATTTGCAATATTTTAAACATTCAAACAAAATATTTCAACATTTGCTGTATAAAAGGTACTGAATGGAATTGTCTAGGAAGAAATTGATTACTCACAAAACATTGTATGATCATCCATTCTTTTTTCTTTATCATTTGTTTGAAATTATTTGAATGCAACTAGGACTATCTATTTTTTATCTATGGCCTTTGATGTTTCTTTAGCCATAAAATAACATGTTTGCACTTTTTTAATAGTGAAATATCTTCTAAAGCCAACATCAAACCTTCCCTTCGTCAGATTTGTTTTTTATTATTTAAGGGAATTTTCTGTAGTTTGAGTTGGGCATGGGCAGTTCCGTGCTGCTGTTTCTATTCTGAGATTAGATGTTTATAAAAGAAGTGTGCACATTGCCTTGTAAGTCTGGATTGCAGTTTTGTGTGGTACAGGAAGGCCTCACTTTCATTGTAGTGTACGAACATAGAACATAAAAAAAAAAAGATGAGAATAAAGAGTTTCTCCCTCACTTCTATTAGGTGTTATAGAGCAGAGGGCTATTTGCTCTGGATGTATTTATTTATTTTGACTGAATAATGAGGATACATCTTCTTTATTCAGTTTTAACTAATAAATCAATATCTAACCTGTCTAGTTTCTGGTGGTGTGCTTGAAAGAAGGATTTTAAAAATTCACTTTGTATTCTTTTCTGCTGATGAAGCTCAATTAAATGACTTCATAAAGCAAATACAAGAAAGAAGTAAGTGTATCCACAGCAAATTAAAAATTTCACTTTTTTTTGTTTGTTTTGCAGTGTTTGCTCTCAACAAAACCCCAGCAGAATGAGTTATCAGAAAATGTATGAAAGAGTGCCCTCTAGAGGCAGAATTCAACGAATAAAATTCGAAGATAAGGGGAAGAGGAATTGGAGAACGTAAACATTCCGGCCATAGGTAGAAAAGCTGGCATTGCTCAAGAGCCACATAAATAGAAACACGTAAGTACAGCCTAAAAGTTAAAGAAGCTCCTTTGGGCAGAAAAATCTTTGAAGACTGTGATTTTAAATGAAGTCATTTTTATAAGTATTCAATCTGAATGCCAAAGCAGGCTAGATCTGTGTAAAATGCAGCCAGAGGATCTCCTGATAAATTCAAAGTAAGGCTTAATGGAATTGTACCTTGATGCAGAAACCTTTGGCATATGGAATTTAAATAAAAACATTGCCAAGGAATTGAACTGCATGAGTTATGGAATGCTTTATTGTTTGGCAACCTTAAAAAGCAGGTGTGAAAAACATGTCTGAGTTAACCTAAAACAGGCATTAGCCGGTATTTTGTTTTTTCATTTTAATTGATTTTGCAGTAAAATAAACTGAACTTTTGGGGGGTGTTGGACTGTATATCAACTCAGGTCACTTCCATAAATGAGTAAAATATGAGCTGTTATGTTTGAAGCAAGTAAGATATTTTAAAACAAAGGATTCTATTTAGATATGTTAAGAATCAGTACTCAGAATTCTTTTGAAATTTCAGTCTTTTTTAATTTTTGTGCCGACACATGCTTTTTTTCAGTAAAGTTAAAAATATATTTATTTTGTTCAACTTTCAACCAATTTGGCAAGGGAGAAAAGGGAGTTTTCAGCTAAAGCCATAAATTTACTTTCTGTAGCGATTACAGCTTTTGTTTATTTATTTTGATTGGCAAATGGAGAAGCAGGTAAATTGTTAATAAAAATTGCACCAAAACTTTGCTATTTTTCTTGTGCTGTTACGTGTGCTTAACAGTACAGATCTGTGCATTTCAGTTTGAAGAACGGCAGACTATAATCTTGTACTCAACGATGTGAAACAGCTTCAAGGTCTATGCTCTTTAAAACATCTATTTTAAAAGTCCAGTGGCACAGAACATAAGTTTTCAGTCTCTTGAGTACTCTGAACCCAGTCTTTCTTCTTTGTTTTTCTTCAGAGTTGTTGCTATATCAAACCAGTGAGAGCTCAATGAGATGTGATAATAAATTGCTGATAAAGTCACTGAGAGTAGAAAGTGACAGATTATTTGATTTCTTGCAGTCCATTTTACATTAAAAGTGTCATTTGAAGGTCTTAGGGAATATTTTTTTTCCACAAGGTGTTCATGTTCTATTTGTTTCCTGTGAGGATATCTATTTGCTTTTTATAGTCTATTTGCATCCATGAAGAGGCACTTTCCCTATGCCAGAGTCAATTAGGTATTATTCTAAAGGTATCACTCTGCCAGCATTAAACTCACACATAGGAAGAGTACAAAACAGTCTATTCTGATAGGCACAGTGGATGATCTAGTTCTTGAAGAACATCAGGTTTTTGTGTTTACTTTGTAACAGTCATTTGTTTTGAAAATCCTTTTGGCCTCATGCTTATCTATTGTAATTAAAAGTGAGAAAATAATGCAGAATATATCTTCTCTGCATGCTCTCCTGTGCAACTGCAGCATTTGTACTGATTTAGATCCCTTAGGGGTGTAGACATGGGGTACTCATCAAGCAGATTTACCTTAAGGTGCATATTGGCATTTCCCAAAGTGCTTTGTGTCCATTCTTCTGTAATAGGAGAGATGTTGATCATCTGCATTGTTAAGATACACAGTCACAGCTTAATGACTTTCTCTGGGGATTGTGAGTTCTGTTGCTGAGTGTCAGTGCTGCAATATGTTTCTTCTCTTGACAGAGAAATCAGCATCCTGATTCTGCCAGTCTTATGGCTGTTTTTTTTTTTTTTAAAGTTCAGAGTAGAATTTTGTATGGACTAGTACACAGCTGTAGATTCTTAAGAGGTTTTAATGCTGTATTTTTTTTGGTCAAGCTTTCCTTTCACCTACTTTATATGCTAACTTCTCTGAGGAGGGAGTGAACTTTCTACTGCTAAGCATGTTATCTGCACAGATGATCTATCTGCAGATTTCCGATGAAAAGTCAAATGACAATATGTCAGTTTCTAAGTCCTGGAGAAATTATTTCACGTTACCCTGGCAGTGCTAATGGTTTACAATGCTCTTGGCCTGTAATGGGCTGTTTGCCTTAAACAGCTTTGACAGTTTTGCTGAACTTAACATGTACTCAGCTAAGAGATGATCTTTCTTCGCTACATTACTTGCCATTTGAATAGGTCACATTTTGATGAGATGTGTTTGTTCTGCTGACTGTGAAACCACTGTATAAATCTTTCTTTATGCTTTTGTATTTCTTGAAAGAGTCAATGTATTATTCTGAGAGCAAATATCTAATTATTTGCTGCTGGAAGCCATGTAAGAAAACTTTTTTATATTTCTGAAGTTCCTTGGGGACATCTGCCATGGCAAGCTTACACCCAAAATGAAAAATGGGAAGTGATTTCATTCCATCATCTTGTTGAATGAGAGTCTGGCTTTGTGAAAAGACAAAAATAGTGAAGGCAGAGTGCCTCGGGGGGAGGCCTTTACTAACTCTTTTAAGGTTATGCTATTCTGGCTGAGAAAGTAAAGATCTAGTCAATATATTGGCTTGTTTGTGGTACATCCAGTTCTGGAGCAGAGCACTCATTGGAGTTATTGATACCATATCAAGGGTGGTGGTACTTCTCTACCTCTCAGACACAAACCTTCTGAGATCTTGTCTCGGAAACTTCCTATAATGTTATGTTTTATAATTGCTAAGCAAGAAAGGTTGTTTTCTATTGCAAACTGAGCCATTCACTGAGCCTCCAAGATGAAAGATGAAACTACTTAATGGAGGAAAAAATATTCAGAAGGAAAAGTACTGCAGGTTACATAATTGTAGGGCTGCAAGGAACAGGCTTTGGTGAATTTTCCACTGGCAAACTTCTGTAGGATTTTGAAATCTGTTACCAGGGTCTTCAGATAGTAGACCTTGGTTCTGACAGTAGAGGCTAGACAAATTAGGGGGTGGATTTTATCTAATATCTGTAATTTTTAAATCTGCACCCCTGTTCTAGGATCCCTGAATAGAGTTTAAGACCTCCAAATGTTTGTGCAGAGCAAAACAGTGTATGGTTGAGAACTGGCACTATGAAGTAAAATTTCATTAATGGTGGAAATTAGGCTGACTTTTCAAGTGCAGAAGGTTTTAAGTTTCCCTTGGAGCTGCAGCAAAGTTATCTGAAGCTGTCCTAACAACACTGAGCTCCAGAGCAGTACAGTTTCTGTTTTCCATTTTGAAGATTATCTTAACTGGATACCACCATACTGTGAATTTGTATGATCAGGAGTAGCACAGCTTGAACATTCTGCACAAGTAAAGGTAATGGAATACTTTAACACTCAAGGAGAGGTTAATGAACGAGGTAATAAAAGAATTCTGCAACAAATATATAGAAACTGTTGTCTGAGTTGCTAGCTGAGTTCATGAATAGATCTGCCTTTATCTGTCCTTCAGTTTGCAAAACCACTTAGGAATCATAGTTCTGTGTTTTTGAAATGCATGTAAAAAAAATATCCAGAGTCTTGTATATGCAAGCAAAGCAGCTGAGCATATCAGCCCCATTGTCTGAGCATCTGAACAAGATCCATAAAGTAGCTTATGAATATGAAACTAACTCTATTCCACCTCTCAGTTGGATCTGAGAGGAAATTGTCTGAAACTGGGCCTGCTGCCATCAGTGCTCATGTCTGAAAAATGCTAACAGACATTCTGGTTATTGTTTGTAATACTTGCCCTTATGTCACATGTTTGATGTTAGGTGGAAACCTCCTTAGTTACGGTGGAAACCAGATTTTCCTGGCTTTGCAGAATTCTATGACAATGCCCCCAGAACTGATAATGTATTAGGGATAAATTTTGCTAATTTCTTCCCAAACTTTCATTTTTCTTTCTTAAATATAATGGATGGATTTAATTGCAATACTGAAATACCGTTGCTGGAAGTTAAAGTGGAAGTATCATGCATTTTTTCATGTGGCTCCTGAATATGTTTAATTCTATATGTATGGAGAAGGAACTAGGAATACTAGAAAGAAACCAGAAATACTGGAAAAGACAGCTTTTTTTTTTTTTTTTTGGTGGGTAAATAAAGCACCTTTCTTTCCACTTCTTCTATGACATCCCTAATGATCCGATATTTGCTGTACCAAGCAGATAATCTCTGTGAGCTGATGAGTGAATTATTTATTTACATGTCCATTCGCAGTTCTGCACCTGTGTCAGCTTTGGTATGTACCTAGTTTTGACAGTGCCAGGTCACATGCTCTGCTCTGTTAGGATGTTTTATTCCACGTCTGTCTGGTATTTCAGCAGTTGTCAAGAGTATCTGTAACATTGGTGAGAGGCCATTTGGTTGTTCCTTGATAAATAATTAATGAAGAATACATAAACTACTAGTATCTTGCTTTTGCTCCATTGAATTATATGGAGAGGACTTGAAAATGTAACAAGCATTAATTCATGGATGACTCAGCAGGATTTATTATTCATTTAAATTTTCAGAGTTGTCCAGCATGTGAATGAATATTTCCATTCTGAAAATGACTAGAGCCATTCATCTGTTTTAACATCATCTTTTTCTGGCACTGCTTAATGGTCTTTTATAACAAAGCTGTCCCACAGCTTCCTTTTTCAAGTCTAAGATCAGGGAAAGGTGAGACATTCAACAGAGATATAATACATTTGTTTATTTTTCAGTTTACTGAGTTCATCTACCATCATCTCCATGAGCATTAAATTTCAGTAAGTGGAAAGATTGCCAAAAATATTGAGTGTAGTAGGGAGAATGTTAGAGGAAAGCAGTCATAAAATCACTTGTACCACAGCTAATAGGATGCCCTTGGAAGTGTTCTACAAAAGGGCTGTTTTAAGTTCAGCGCCAGGTGTGCTATCACAAGTCATGCTGACTGCGGAGCGCTGGCCTATGTAAACTCTGCAGGCAAATGCTCAAAGTGCAAGGTCAAGCTATAGTTACCTACTGCAGTGATTTGCAGCTACATCCATTGATTTCCTGGTGCACAAATGAGAGATGACATCAGATGAGCTTTGTGCTAGACTTGATTAAATTGGATGCTGCACCAGACAGAAAGGATTACAATGATGTTGTAGGTTCTAAGAAAACGTGTAGCACAGCTGTACCTCTGTCAGCTGAACCTGACAAAATTGCTCTGTGAGAAAAATCTTTAAAGGTAGTGACTCACTTTTGTCTGGTGTACTTTGTTTACACCAAACTTATGGTTGTTTGAAATGTGACTTTGTGCTGCATATGCTTAGGTAGAATGATGTGACTGACGTTGTCTTTGAGATTTCAGATCTTACACTGATACATCTTATTACATACGTGCAGTGCACAAATGCACGTTCCTTTCTAGGTACTGTAAACCAGCTACAGTACATGAATCTCTGTGTGTAATATGATAGCATTTTATTCGTGTTGGAAGTAATGATTGTTTTATGTATTTCCGGCCCAAAGAGAGATAGCATGACTTCAGGCAACAGAAATTAACAGTATGAAACATTATTGTTTGTGATGTTGTTGATGTTTTAATTGCTGATCATTAATCTGTGTTCTTCAGCTCTAATGTTGGTGGAATTATAATTAGTCCAGTGTGTTTTGCTGGAATGTAGAAAAAAATCAGTCTGCCACTAATGATAGGGCATGTGGGACTCTGAAACTGAGTATCAAGTCAGTACTTTTGTTCCACTGTGAATATTTTATTAATACTGATATTTCTGGAGAAAATTGTGCTTGTCAGGAAAATAACTAAAACTAAAGAAAACTTACAGAAGTTAAAAACAAAAGAAACCTTGCATGTTTGATTTATTTCCAATTAAATACAGAAATTACATCCTTATGTAGTTAGTGTCCAATTTAATCAAGTTAGTATTGTGTAGTTGGACATATGTATTTATCGAAATGTAAATAATGTCATTATAATTAATTATAAGTGTGACCTTCACTCTTGTGTATATGTTTCCAGTTAATTAAAGGATGTATGATCCATTTGTTGTTACCGTTTTTATTCAGAAAAGATCAGATTCATCATGAATTGACACATGTTAATGTCTGAGCATACGTGTGTTCATGAAATTCAAGAACTGTATATATGTTTCACAATTACTTACACTGTAAATCCAAATCAGGCTCTGCTGATGGGCCAAACTTCTTTTAAGACTTTTGTGTCAGAAAAAATGATGACTGGTATTGCCAGTCAAAAATAAAACAACCCTGACTCTTGCACAACTTGTACAATATGTCAGATTTTCACTAGAGTAAGTTTGTAAGGATCCTAAAACCAGCTTTTAGCATTTGGCCTTGTCTGTAGTAGTGGGGCTTTTCCTGTGGGGATGATTGGAAGTACCATGCCCAAGGAATGACTGTAAACTTCCCAAACAGAGTTTATGTGAATCCTGGCACCTTATTTCATTTTCTGTCACATTAGCTGAAATCACCTAGATACGAATTTTAAATAAACCGAAAAGAGCCCTTCAGGAACTGTCTCATGAGCGTCCCACCAAGGGTTTTGCACACCATAACTCCATTAGCTTCGACTGCATTTAGGTCACCCTGACACATTCCAGTTTTAAAGCATCTATAATCTGATCTGTCCCTGAGGTACTGCCAAATGCTACAAAAGTGAGGACTGAATCATCCTCTAGTGAGGCAAGGCCCAGTTCTCATTTGGCATAAATCAGTATTTAAATAATTTATCCTTGCTAAGAATCTGCCACCTTGTGTTTAAAGAATAAACTTATTTCCTAGTTGACTTCGATCTGTAATATTCCACGAACCTTCTTACTCCCCTAAAGTCTGTATTCAGGTATAGCACAGAAGTGAATACATGTTTACTCAGAAATTATTTGGTTCAAGTCTAAAACCAGATGTTGTTTCCACAGTAATCTCTAAAATCAATGATGACATTCTGGTTGCCAGCAGACAGCTGAATGTCAAGCTCTTAATGACTGAATTTTCAATAAGGCTCAATTTCAGCTCGGTTTCACATGTGACGGTATAACAAAATTACAAAAGTTTCATGACTGAATGAAATACAATTCTCATTATAGCTGTAGTGTGGGCAACATTTTGCATTTAACGTTATTTCACTTTGACCGTTGTTCTAATTGTACTAACATTACTGTATGATACATAATCTAATTTTAATAGGAGTTTAAGAAATAGATGGTTTAAAACCTGGAATGCACTTTTACAACATAATTTAACTGCCAGGCTCTAAGGTATGATGGTTACTAAGGTTGGTGATTACTGCCTGATTCTAAATTACTTTGTAGTAACATAGTCTACAGGTCTTTTCCGCCCTTGGAGATTCTATGTGGGTTGCTCCAAAAGTAATGCCCTCTGCTTATTTCTGTGGAAACTACAATAGCTACAGAAAGCACAATAATGCTATTTCATAGAGCAAATTCTCATCTACAAAACACTGTTTTTCAATGTAGTCACCACCATTAAGTATGCATTTTCTCCAGTGACGAACAAGAGTTTGCATGCTCCACTCATAAAAATTTGCACCAGCAGAAGTGACCTGCTGTTGCTGTCACCACAGCTGAAACACACCACCCTCTGCCTCATTGTGCTCACATCCACTGTGTGGTCTCCATAAAAGTTGAGCAAGCATTGACAGATGTCAATGGGTGCGATTTTTTTTCACATGGAGGAATTTAATGCTACGTCTTCGCTTCAGATATCTGCTACCATACCACCACCATCTCCCTCTGACATGGTAAGTTAACATGACAAAATAAGAAGGCATGACTTTTGGAGCAGCCCTCATAAATGTAAGCATCTCTATGAGTAGTGGAATGTGCCTAATTTTTAAACCTGGCCTAAAACAAGACAAGCCTATGCAAAACTTGAATAGCATAACACTTAGCTTGGCTTTTCTCTTCTGTCAAACAATGAAAGGTTTATAGCTGCAGCAAGATGTGATTAGTTAAACCAGTGGATACTTCATATGATCTTCAAAAGAAAGAGAGAAAAGTCCTGCTACTTAAGAACCAGTTGTGTGATGAGTTTCTGTAATGCTGACAGCACAGCGAAACTCTCAGAAGGCATTTTGTTACAGCCAGAGAATTTTACATGGGAATTTGTCCAGACTCAGTCTAAAGTGTTCCGGTTCAAAGTGTCAGATGTGGGGAAAAGCAGTATTGGCTACTATGTGGCATGTTTATTAAAAGCTGCCCCCAGTTGTAGTGAGTTGGTTCTGAACTCTAAAGCAGATTGATTCTGGATAGCTCTTGAAATGAAAATTCATGTTGAACAAACGTTGACAGCTGTATGACTTCTGCTGGTATTGTTAAGACAGCACTCATTTCATTGTTTCATTCAGTATTATTATGCTGATTACAGGTCCTGCTGAATGTCTTGCAACCCAATCAGTCTTTCCTTCATTGTTTGAGTACATTTGTTGCATTTGTGTGAGATTACCCAGCTCCCTGAGCAATGAACAGTGGCATTTCTTGGCAGAATGTGCCATTACTTGTAATAGGATGCACTACAAAGTGTTGTGCCACACTGCATCCAGCTGCGTTCTAAATCAGTATAAGACCTTTCACTTTTATTTCTTTACTTTTTTTACACCTTATCTTGGAAGCATTAAATGCAAACAGCTTTTTGGCTTGCCTGCCTGCCTCTAGGTGAAAGTAAAACAATTCTGATGCCAAACTGGCTAAATAATCAGAAAGAGAAACTCCCTGAGTGGAGAAAGGGAGTTGGCTTGGAGAAACAGGGAAATGAGCAAAGGAAAAGAGGAAAGTAGGGCACTGAAGAGGAAAAAAAATTTCTTAATAACTCTATGAATTTTCTCTTGCAAGTCTTAGATCTCATCCTAATTAAAGTAATTGGCATGTAGCAGTATGATATAGGTGGAATTCAGACACATTCTGTACTGGGCAAAGAGGGCTTAAATTTACATTTGCTAGTTAACTTGCAAAAGAAGCTTTTTTTTCCTTTCTTTTGTCCTTTGTGGTTTGCAAAAGGAATGGCTGTAAGAAAGGGGACATGGAAATGCAGATCTCTGTATACTTCTTTAAACATAACTTCTTGAAACTTATGTTCACCTTGTATTCAAAAGGAGTGTGAGCATCTGCAGGAATGTCCCTATCAAATCCTCAGAATATTTTAGAGATTGTGTTTCAGGGAAATTCTTTATGATTTAGAAGCAGACAGGAGCTATAGCCATCAGGAACTAATCTTAATGCTTTTGAAATTACTGATGTGATAGTGGATGAAAAGCTGACCTCCTCCTCTGCTCTTCTTTCTACTCAGTGAATTCTCATCAACTTTTGGGTTTACAGGGTGAAAGCACTGTGAAGGAAAATAGGTTTACAAGAGAGAATTTAGCTTCCAGTTTGGAGAAAAAGGAGCATTGGTAACTCCTGTAGAGACCTTAAAGCATATGACTTAATCAAATGAATTGTGAAGGCCAAGTACTTTCTCACTGGTTCCCTATAGATCACAGCTCTCTAAGTCCAATCTTCTGGGTCTGGAGACTCTGTTCATGCATCCTCTGTTGTTTTTTTTTTTTTTTAATTTTTATTTGTTTGTTTGTTTTTTGAGAAAAGCCAAGATTATTTCAGTATAGTTAAAAACAGGGTTGGCTACCAGTGCCACTGGAGAAGCCACAAAAGTGCTTGAATGATTTGACTGAGGTTGACCCAGATCCCATGAAGAACAGCTCCATAAGCTGTTGATACATCTGAAGGGAATGGGCAGAATAAAAATCAGAATATAAATCAGAGACTACCACTTGGACCCTGATTTCAAGTGGAGTCTTTAAGACTGGGCTGCAAGTCTTCATGTGCGGATTCCAGCTCAAGCACTATATAAAGATTGCACAAATTTCACTGATTTCAAAATGAACTGTGACTTCTATCCACATCTGAGTATCAGAATGCTCCTATAAAGATTGAATATAAAGAGGAGAGATTAGTTGCCTAGTAATTTGTTTCCATATCTGTAAAGCTGGAATAGTAATAGGTATTGTCTTCAGTCTTTTTGTGGGGAAAAAAATCCAGCTTCTTGAGGCCATAGGGTCTGCATTATCTCTCAGGAACACAGGTCTATCTTCACAGTAGAGGAAAAAAATGAGGAGTTATAAGAATAAATGGAATTCTTATTCAGAATGCTACGCACACTCTCAGAGCTTATAGTTCCCTAATTCTCTTGTTCATAGTCTGAGGATCACAGTGAGTGAGACACACAAAGACCATTAGGGAGGATGGAAAACCTTGACTTTCCCTGAAAGGAAAAAAAAATTAGTTCTCCTGACTACTTTAGGTGTTAGTGTGTTCCAATGACATGTGTAAACAGCACACAATCAGTGGTGTGTCAGTGTCAGAGTATGCAAAGATTGCTCTGCAGTGTTTACTTCAATTCTTGCAGGTATTTGGGTGGATGTCATTTGAAATGCCACTGATTAATGGGCTGCAGTGGCTTTGAGTCTATTATTCAACGTCTTCAGTTTTGAGATTTGAATTTTCTTTGTTTACCAGTGGAAGAGCTCAGAGTCTCAAAGAGTGGCTGTTGTTGTTATGTTGCTGTTAAGGGGTTTCTGTGTTCTGGTAACGTGTTTTCTGTACACTGGTATTTCTGTCAATGCTGGTGTGGCGCTTCAGTCCCACAAGTTTTCTCTTGGTGATTGCTGCAGTCTGCCTTGATAGGTTGAAGCATGCTGTTAATTGAAGAGGAAGGTATTAGAAGGCTTTCCTTTGCCCTCAGTATTTTTTGATTTATCTATGGTTCCTGTGGTAAGGTTTTAATATTCCAGGGGCAAACATTCTTAGGTCATCTCTCCCCACAGGTTAAACAGAAAAATTGTGATCAAAAACACTGGTGAGTTTCCTGATAAAAGAGGATTGTTATCTCACAGATCATAATATCCCTTTGTTTCCTCTTTTATAGAGGTAACCACAGCTGGGAGAACACATTGAATTCTTTGAAAGGACAAAGAATTTAAATGTGGGCATGTTACTCCATCACATTGCCTGAGCAGAGGGTGAAATCCCAGGAACTGCACAGTTGTCTTTCCTTGTCAGCCCTTCTGTCTTTGCAAGCAAACTTTAGCTTTCTCTTCTTCCAGTGAGTTCTCAGTCTTTCTCTGAACCTGTTGTGAGACCAAAGGTGGGGGGTCATAGGATAGGAGAGAAGCTAAGGTGCAAGCTTGGCATCATAGAATCATAGAATCTCAGTATCACTGAGATTGAGAAAGACCTCTAAGATTATCTAGTACAGCTATCAACCCATCACCACTATGCCAACTGAACCACGTGCCAGGTGCCACATTTACACATTTCTAGAAGCCTCCATGGCTGATGACTCCACCACTTTCCTTGGAAATTTTTCCTAATGTTCAACCTGAATCATCCCTGATGCAAACTAAGGCTGTTGCCTCTTATCCTGCTGCTAATTTTCTTGGAGAAGAGACTGACCCCAGCTTGCTACAGTCTCCATTCACATACTTGTAGAAAGTGATTATGTCTTTCCTGTCTCATAGTGATGAGTCCAAAACTGAACACAGTGCTCAAGATACGGCTTCAACAATAACAAGTACAAGGAGAGAAAAAGCACAGTAGCATGGATTGCCTGTTTATTGACCAATCTGCCAGAGATGACATTGAGAACCTTGATATATCTGTAGATGTACAAAGCCAAACAGAGCTTGCTTTGGTATACCTGAAAGGAGGCTCAGCTCTCATGCTCTTCCCTATTCTCACTGGGAACTGCAGCTCTCTTAGAATATAGTACAGCAAACAGATGCTTTAATAACAACTATGCCTATTCAACAAGCTACAAATTCTGATGATGATTAAACACCTCTACAAATATTGAAAGGCAGAAAGCTACATGTAAATCATTATGAAGTTTACCATCTCAGGCTGTATTCTTCATTATTTGCATTAATAGCCTTTGAAGTGGATAAGACCAGTGGTGACTATTTGTGAAGGTCATATATACTCTATATAGGTTTAGTTATTTCATATGTCTGACTACTGGAAATGTAGATAAGCCTAAACTTCACATGAATCAGTGGGACAAAGACTTAGCTGTATTTTTAAAGTGTTTTTATGGGATGGAACTGTATATGTAACTGAAGTTTTTCTTCTGGTCCTGCTGCACAAATTTCTGTAATTTCCTTAAAAGCATCCTGTGTTGGCACTGAAGACTGTTATTTTATTATAAGAAGCTTAAACTGAGTTAAATGGTAGTAACTCAAATGCTCCATGATACTTACAGAGAGTAGTTACTGACTCATTCATGATATGTTACTGTTGAGTTCTGCTTATCCATCTGAGGGTTTAAGCAAAGCCATGCTGTTTAAAAGACACAATTTCTTATTATGTGCAAAGTGACTATACGAAGTTTTGTAGCTTTTTTTTTTTTTTTTAAGTATGCTGTCTTTATGGCACTTAGAATGAGTTCTGAATATAAGCAGGAAAATATGAGATGAACAGATAGAGCTCTCTGTGCTTTGAGCTGCATTTCCTGTCATCTTTTTGCATGTCTGACAGATCTGATATTTTATGGGGGAGAAGTCATAATTTTTTTTAGGCTAGGAAAATAAGTCCAATGAATCCTACTAAAAGGCAGTCTCATGCTGTTGTCATTAATGGCCTCCCCTGAGAAACTGGCAAATTGATAAATTAAGCTTTCTGCCTGTGACAGCCTTTCATACACTCAAAATGTAGTCCTACTTTAGTCTTCAGCAGCATTAAATCAATCTACTATAGAAATACTTTTGCCTTACTGCCTAGATATAAAATAGATCTAGAAACCTGGTGCATTAGTTCAAGCTGTGAGTCAATCTTTTAGAAATCAGAAGAGGCTTAAATTTTGTATTTATGTCGCAATGCATCCCTAATTGAGATATCTATACTGCTTCAAGGCTCTGTTCTTGAAAACCAATTAATATACATCACAGTGGAACACAGTCTTTTTATTAAGAGTCAATTAAGGAAGATATAATGAGGCCAAGCTAGGTGAAGCTTTTAGTGTGTGTTATGCATAGTAGATCTTGAAAGATAGATGCAAAGTTAAATTTGACTTTGAACTTGCTTTCATCTAGTAGTGAGAAAAATTCTATATGTACCTGTTCTAACAAGGAGCTAATAATAATAATAAAACCTAATCAAACTGAAACATCCTTCTATAAGAGATGGATTTTAGTTATGTCCCTTGTGAACACAGGAAGTAATATTTTTCTAACTTTTTTTTGTAAAAGGTTTTTTTCATTGACAGTTACAGAATGGTACTAATTTTTTTTTGTGTTATCTTGGACATTATTTTAGCCAAATTGTCTTTATAAATGCCTAAAGAAATACAGTTTCTTAGCACTGAAGTGCTATGTTGCTTTAAAAATGCAGAGAGTTAAACTTTGAAGACCTGTGGTACTGTTTATTACTGTGTCTTGTGATGACTACAGAGTTGAGATGATCCTGCAAAACTGAAAATTTATTTTGTATTAGGATGGCAATAGCAGCTAGTACTGGCTAGTCCCAGTAGACTAGGAAAACTTGTTAAATTTGGCTAAGCTTTTATTTAAAAAATCAGAGTTTAGGTGACAGTTTTTAAATTGAAAGTAGTGCAATTGGTTATGATGTCATTGAAGACTTTAGACAAAATGTGGCTGAAATAAACACAGGTTTATATATTATAATCTGTTTCACAGTGTATATATTATCAGTGCAAGTTATAGTTAAGTAAAGTAAGAAAGAAAGATGATGAAAAGCTTAAAAAAAAAGTGTAAGGAAAATTGCATAGGTCATTCTTGCAGAAAAGAATCTTAAATTATATAATTGTTGTGGACACAATGAATCTGACAGCATCTTTGTTTATAAATAAAGGGCTCAATTGTTCAGTACTTTGATTGCTGTTTTTCATATTTATAAAGGAAACTAACTTTGTGTCAAATTTTATAAGATAAATATGATCCTCTTTTGGTGTTGAGTGAGACTATTAGTTCCGCACTGCTGTTACTAAGTGCTGTTATTTTCTTAACAGCATCTGAAGAAATCGCCAGAATGCCTTAGTTTTTATTGATAAATACAATACATGAAAATAGTAACTCATCACCAAAGTACAACAATAATACAAGTGGTATTGCCAGAGAAATTGTAGTATTCAGATAAATCACTGATTTTACTATGCATGTGGTTCTCAGAATCTGCCTTAGCTAAGGTTTGGGTCTCATTACTAATGTGGAATGACAGTTCTAGTCACATATTGAAATATTTGCAGCATCTAGATGCCAACAAGAAAGCATGAGAAACCAACCACATTCTAGCCCCCAGTACTCATAGCTTAATTGCTGGCTTATTTCAATAACTGAAGGATTTTAAAGATTATCATTAAATAAACTTCCACAGTTCTTGAGAATAGCCATTCATTTATTGGATTTAGCTAGACTATTGTCCGAAAAAGAGGTCACTGGGCCCTCATCCAGCAACACATTAATTACTTTAAACACAAATGACTGATTCTAATCACAATCTTAAGTGTTTTGTTTGACTGGGGGATCTACTGATTGCTTTTTGGCACCAATCTCATTCTTTATAAGAAGTTAGTCAAGAAATTAGAAGCCTTAGTTCACTTCCTTGTTCAGGGAACAACACTGCATATATGGTTCCGCTGATAGAATGCGAGCCTCAATAAGACCTTTTTAATACTGAAAAAAACAGTACTGTGCATGATTTCTGTTCGTTAGTGCTTGGTTCAGAGATCCTTACAGTTCCAGCAGCTTGGCCTGACCCCAACCATCATCCCACCAAGAACAGGATATAGTCGTTTAGAGTTCTTACTTTCAAATTCAGTGCAGCCATTGCTCTTTGCCTTTGAGGCTTCCTGTAGACTGTGGATGGCAACCAGTTCTTCTCAAGTGGCAGTTATTGATTGTTTGATAACTGAGGCCAGGAAGTCAGTTTGAGGCAATGAATGGCTCCTTAAAGATAAAATAATAATAGCAAATGCGGTCTGTGTTCTCTAAGAGAGAATGCTATCCCTCCTCAGCCATGTTCCTGATTGGTTTGGGGGAAATAGTGGTGAGTTACTTCAGCTCACACACAGATCTTCAGAGAGATAAGGGAGCTATCTCTGATGTTACAGGAAGTGCTGTGTGGCCTTCCCTCTATTCCAAAGCTCACCATGAAGTTGGAGTAGCAAGTTTCTTCCATCCTGTGAGCTCTGCTCATCTTTTACCCTGATCGTCATTGCTATAATGTGTCCTTCGGTGATTGTAGGAGGCATGAAGCAGTTACTATACACGTGAAAATCTGCTTGGCTTCCTTTTTTGATGTCTCCCGTTTGCCTTCCTTTTGAACAGCTTTAGTTAATTATCTAAATTACCCATGTGAATCAGATTGGAGAACTTGAGAATCTTTCCATATGGTAATGTACAGGTATGTTTTCCAGTTGGAACAGTTTTTCTTGAAGAAATATTTTTAAAAAAATCTTGGCCCACCTCAGGAGCCTTATTTTCAAGAATTCAACTAAATACGAGGAATAACACTGAGTTTACACTATTATTTTTTCTTTCCTTTCATTCCTTGTAAGGCAGAGTGTTGGGGTTCCTCAGCTGCTGTGAGCATGTTGCCCCTTTGTTACCTTCTCTGCAGCCTAGAATTGCCATCTGTACAGATACGTGAACGGAAGCTATTGGTAGTGATGATTACTCAAAGCAGATAGGGTGCAGGACCTTTGTTATAAAGGCAGAGACAAACTGAAGGATTCGTTTTTCCTTGCAGTGTACATTGCTGAAGAAAAGAGAAAAAAGCTCTTTAGGTCTTTTTATGTTACTGCGAGAAAGGTAAAGAACATCTTGCATTGGTAGGACATCAGAATGCTGTGTGTGTGCCTGAATGAATCTTTGCTAGTTGTGAGAATCAAACACAATGTTGTCTTCAAGTTTCATCACAAGAAACTGATTTAACACTATATTTTTTGTCTGCTAGAAGTGCACTTCTTGACAGAAACAACTTGTGGCTGTCTTAAAGTTGAACAAGAAATGAAGATAGTTTTTGAACTGTGAAACCAATATGTCAGTTAAAAGGCAGGAGACATGAGAGATGGATCCCAGAATAGATTTAGAAATGCTGAAATCACCAACCTCTATTGCAGATTTCCTGATGAGACACTTTTCCGTTTAGATAGGAAGGATAGTTCCATTAGATTGCTGAAGAATGATTGTCAAGTAAGTTTTCCATGAGAAGGTTACATTTATCTCGTTAAAGACATCATTAAAAGGTCTTGGGTGAATCAAGGCTGGGATCTGGCTCAGTGGCTCTACTTTCACACCTGAATACCTATGAAGCAAACATAGAAGATATCTGAAGCTTTTGTCCTAAGTTCTTTTTTTGGGGGGGAACTGTTTGGCAAATTAGTAAATTTCATTCTCTCTCTGAAGATTTTTTTTCTTTAAGTGATGGCATCCTAACTGGAAAAAACACACTTATTACTGCATTTATTTTTGTGTTTCAATTGGATTTTCGTAGATAAATAAGAATTTCAGTGCTTGCTGAAAGTGTTTTCTTGATCATGGGATGAAGTGTGACCTGAAGAAGCTGTGCTCACTGATTGCATTTGTGAAATGAGTCAGAATAGCACATTTGGAAGACAAATTGGATAGGGAACAGTAAGTTGTTAGCCTATTTTAGTTAGTAGCTTATGCAAACCTTAATTACAAACTGCAGAGAATGAAAGGTAGAGGATACTGGGACGTTATTACGGAGTTTTGTAAGTTGTGTATAATCACAGCTATTGCCCTCTATTTCAGTTAGCGGATTTGTAATGTTGTACTATCTTGTTTTGGATGGATGACACACATCTTCCTAAGTTGAAAGTTGAAACAGAGATTCTGACTGTATTTTAGGAAAAACCTTTTCACTTTCAGGACAGTCAAGCACTGGAACAGGTTGCCCACGAGGATTGTGCAGTCCTAGATTGTGCAGATCCCTGGCGTTTTGCAAAACCAGCCTGGAAAAAAGTCTTAACGACCTGGTGTGAGATTGATGATTCTGTAAGTATTTTTACATTTAAAATAAATAAATAAAAGAAGGAAATGTAGAATCTTGAAAACCGAAGTCTGACTCTTTATATAGTGAGTCTAGGATGTGATTTTTTTTTTTTTTTAATTAAATATTGTATTCTGCAATGCCATAAGAACTGTTGAAGGGTAGCCTACAAAGTAATTGCTGAAAATATTCCAACACAAAGCCAGGGAACTCAAATTAGGTACTTCCTCAATTTAGCATTGTTGGCTCACTCTTGCTCTTACCTCTCCTTCAAGTAAGTTTTCATGCAGTCCTCACTGATTTTTAACCAATTCAGTAAAAGTAGCAATAAGTTGGTGTTTGATTCAAAAGTGTTGCTCAATATTTTGTCTTAAGTTTATTTGGAAAGATTTGCAGATGAGACATAATGCTGTACAGGAGAGGTGGGAAGCATTTAAACTGATGAGGTTACTGGAGCTCAAATTATGTTTTTGTAGTGACACTTTAGGATATCCACAGAGGACTCCACTAGTTTTAGTTAAACTTCCCTGAAGTTGTTCCCACTTCAGTGTAGCCAGAATCTCTGCTCTCTGTGGGAAACTTGCCTGGGGAAGGGAAGGTAAAGAAAAAAAAAAGTAAGAAGAAAAGTAGGTCTAAAAAACATATGTGGGTAAGTTTGAGATTTATGAAAAAATGACTTTTTTGGGGGATGGTTGTGGAGGTGGACTGTAATTGCAGACATTTCAACAATAAATTGCCATTTAGCTTCTGGATACTAGGCCAGCTGTTCGTTCCCACTTCTTTGCATTAAATTGGGTGTTAGAAGGAGGCAGTCAATGTCACAAACCACTCTGGGCTCTTATGTAGAAGAAACAACAATGGGAAATATTTTTTTTCTTTTACCCCCTACTCCTCTTCCCTTCATGCTGACTGCTGAGAGGTTTTTAAAAGCCTATTGCCATCATGAGCACATGGTTGGTTTTTACTCTTTATCAGGCACAGAGGAGGCAGGCCAACCTTTTGAAATTTCTCAGCAGTCAGCAAGAATAAAGTGGGCATCCTAGTGGCAGGAGTAATTTTCAGCTTCCTGACAACAATTGGCAGAACGCTGGGAGAAGCTATTAAAAATGAGGTTCGATCACCAAAGTCTGTTTTGGCCTATATTTAATGAGATGTGTCAGCTAGAATTTACAATAAGTGGCTAATTGTTAATAATAGGCCTGTCTAAGACACTCTGTGACTTCAGCAGATCTGTACAATAGTGCCTGGTGTGCTTGCTGGGTTTTTCTGTTTTGAGTACCACGAGTTGACTTATTTCTGTAGTGAAGGAACATAATGTGACAGGAACAAAAGGATTGTTAAGTGTATTGAAGTGTGCTTATTATATATTATTGAGCACATCATGGGGGTAAATTACAATGAATAAGTTGTAAATTAACAAAAAGTATTAATAAAATTATTAATAAATTAAAAAGATTAAAAATGAAGATGCAACCTCAATTTAGCAGTGGCACTTCATCTCCCTTCATACTCATGCTCAGGAATGAGGCAACAGGGCCATGGAGAAGGACTCTTGTGTTTAAGTGACTCTCTGGCATGTTTGCAGAGGTTATTTTGTTACTACGTCAAGTTACTACTTCACTCTGTGCTTCTGTTTTATATCTGTAGAAGGGAATGACAATTTCCCTAGCAGAAGTGGACAGTATGTGCACATTGAAGTGACTGAAGGATAGTCGTAAGAATTAACACAATGGGTTTCCGGCATAATGGTTTAATATGACCAGAATTTAAACCTCATTTTTGAAAAAATGTTGAATACTGAGCTTTTGAAGTCAGCTACGTCTGTGAAATTAAACCACATCAAAATTCTAGGAAAGCAGCTAACATTTTGTGCCATCAGATTTGTAGCTTGCTCAAAATTTTAGTCTCGTACTGGAGTTCTGGGCTCCTCAGTGGCTTAGGCCAGTGCTCAGTGCTCTGTCATCTCAAGGCTCCGTGTGGGTGAAGAGGCACACCAGACTGTAATACTAAGGCCATCTCCTGACTGTGTCATATTCTCAAGGAAGTTGCTGCCTATGATATTTGGAGCTTCAAATTTGCTTACAGAAATTATCCACTGCTTTCCTTTCCTTCTGCCCTTGTCTACTTTGGTATAGTTTCTAGGGAGGGGGTGGTGTCACTTAAGTTAAGTGATGTAGTTGAAAAAAGCAGAACTTGAAGACAATCTTTTTTTTTTTTTTTTTTTTCAGATTTGAAATGAACCAGGTCTTGCTTAAATCCCTAAATCCCAGCATCATAGACATATGATAGTCATAAAGAAAATATATGAAGAGTTTAGGTGACCTTAAGACCATTTTAGGATGAAGAACAATGTAGGCTTCATCCACCTAAGGGAAAAAAAAGTGATTCTGCTTGATAATTTTTTGAAAATGTATATTTTTTGTATTGTTAGTCAGTTATGCAAAATTGTAGCATACCTTTTATAAATTCCTGTGAAGTTGTGGAGGATGTCTGGCTAATTTCCCAGTCAGTCATGATTACAATTCTGTGCCTTCAACAATTTTCACAGAACTAATTTAGCCTTTAGTGGTAAGAGATGTTAAACCTAGGTCAACTGACATCCTTCTTGCACAACAGCATGTCTTCAGTTAATTATGTTGCATCTAAATGTATGTTCCGTGTTGTCATACTGAGTAAACTAGATCTAAAAATACTAAAAAGGAAACACATAATTGATGAAAATGAATGTGCAGACTGCCAGCATGTCTTATTTAATAGCTTCTTCTAAATGTGTTAGCAAGGAGTTTCAGCTCCAAGTCTGTTGTCCAGTGACACAGCAGTTGTGTCCTACAAGCAAGATCTTACCAAGCACTAATAAAGTTAATATGTTGATATGTTAATAAGTTAATACTGTTCTTCAGGCTAAGTTCTACTGCCACATGTACAAAACCATTAAAGTGCATCAAATCAGCTTGAGTTAGACTTCTTATGATTTGAGGCTTCTGCTGGATTGCATATTCATTTTACCACATCAGACAGATAATAGTGGAAATGAGAGTTTTTTATTATTAGTAATAGTAATTAGTCCTGTACAGGAACAGTTCTATACTATTACAGTGCTACATCATTTAAGTAGCAATTCCCTCTATAAATAGAAGACAATGCCATAAATTTTTTCTAGGTGATGTACTGTAAGGAAATTTCAATATAGGTAATACTGTACCGATGGATATGTAGTTCCACGGTAGTATGTCACTCAAAGTAATGCCTCTTATTTATTTTCATGGAAAGTATAACCGATACAGAGAGCACAATAACGCTGTTTGATAGAGCAAATCCTCAGCTGCAAAATGTCATTTCTTAACGTAGTCACTTCCATTAGCTACGATTTTTCTCCAGCAGTGAATAAGAGCTCGCATGCCACACTTGTAAAAGTCTACATGGCTGTCTGGAACGTGGCTTGTCTTTCACATTGCTGTCACCACTACTGAAATGCACCCACTGCCTTGCTGTGTTCACATCCACTGTTTGTTCTCCAGAAACATTCAGCAAGTGCCAATGAAAGTCAGTGGATTCTATTTTTCCTACATGGAGAAACTGAGTGACACACTCTTGCTTCATCTGCACATCCATGTCAGATGACATTTTGTCAGACTGCACTTCTGCTGCCATTGGTCACACAGCAACAAAATGTAATGGAATACTGGTGGGAAGAGAACTCTACTGTTATACCATCAACATCTGCCTTTCATGTCATGGGCCAACATAATTAAATAGGAGGCATTACTTTTGGACAGTCCCTCAGATGAAGACACTTACTCCAGGCAAATCTTGCAGTACCGTTTGTTTCTTCTTGTATGAGTCCTGTTCGTGCTCATCTTAGTCTGAAGGGTGTCTGTATCACCAGTAACACAGCTCTGTATGGCTCTTTATGCTTAAGAGTCTCAGATGAACTGGTCTCTCTACTCTTGCTTGTTCTTTAGCACATATGTTTACAGCAGTCATCACTGCTTGTTCAGATTTGTACATAAAATCCTTTCATACATAGTATGAGCCTGTAAGCCCTGTACAATGTTTGGTTAGACAATTGCGTCACTCATCTGCTTTTCTTCCTGGTCAGTTTGCATTCTCACTGCAGGATAGCTACACAATGTGGGACGTGACTCCAGGTCTCTTGTACAGCTAATCCTATAATTCCACCTGTATATGTGTGCCATCCTTCCTACTCCATTGCCAGCAGCAGTCCTGCAGAAGGCTGTTACCCATTTTAGCTTTTCTCTCCTCAATGTCAGCCAGATAAGAACAGCTGCATCCTGGAGAGTACCTGCAGAAGCACCGCAAGCCTTCTGATTCAACAGCTGATTTTTTCTCACCTGCATATACTTTTTGGAGTATATGGCAATGTGTAAGATGAGATCGATGTGGTACAGAGGTATGGGAATTCTCTGTCTTTGTCTATCTGCTGTGAAAAGCCAGATATTTCTTGTCAGGGCTTCAGATACTCCTGATGAGAGCCCCAGGCAAAGAACTGGCTGCATGCCACAACCCTGTTTGCAAAGAAGGGGAATTTTTAGACAGAAAAGACAGAAAAATGCCGGAATTGTGAAGTCTTAAACCCTTGGAAAACCTGAGGTGTTAGACAGTTCTGCATAAGATGTTGGTCCTCTGGGTATTCCAGGAAGGAAATTCAAGAGACCTGTTTTAGCCGTGAATCTAGAGGTGCCTTCATGGCAAAATATTTTTGAGTAGCTGGAATATCAGTTTCCTGAAACAACATTACTTCATTATTGCTCTGCAAGAAACTTGTGTAAGAAATTCATTTGGTAAATGACTGATGTAAAAAGTGGGTATGTGCTGTTCAGATAAAATTTAGAACTGATTTAGAGCAGAAACCATCTAAGGGGTTAATTCAGGTATTGGAAGAGAGCTCTGGAGGTCATTCAGTCCAGTCCTCCTGCTAAAGCAGATTCCCTAGAGTGGATTGAACAAGAAAGTGTCTGGTCAGGTTTTGAATATCCACAGCCAATCTGGGCACTTGCTTTAGAGTTCTGTCACTTTCAAAGAAGTTTTTCCTCATATTCATATGGAACTTCCAATATTCCATCCAGTTTGTGCCTTTTTCCCCTTGTCGCTGGGCACAACTGGAAAGACCCTGACCCATCCACTTCACTGCTGCCCATTAGATATTTATAAGCACTGATAAGATTCCCTCTCAGACTTCTCTTTTCCAGGCTGAACAGCTACCAGCAGATGAAGCTTAGGGCAAAGAGTGGTGTATTTGGAAGTACTGTACCTGTATTTCTGATTATATTGCACAGTCAGGTGACCTTCAATGGCTGAAGCAATACATATAACATTATTTAAAGAATATTTTTATGATCAACTTCCAGGACCTATGGATCAATTCTTAAAGAAACTAAATCCTAAATTTAAGACTTCTGCAAAGGTTAACCAGCAAAATTTCACTTGTTAAACTGAGGTTAATCTCCAGTGAACTTTTTTTCTTAGGGACCAACTTTTTTTGTTGTTGCTTTTAGACCAGCAAATTGTTGGTTTTTATTTGTCTGCATGGCTTTTGCTAGGACCATGGACTTCTCTATAAGCAAATTAGTGTAACCAGAAATTTCAACCATGCAGTCATTCATGTTTTCCTATCTAGCACAGGAACAAAGTGGTTCAAGATGTGAGTAGTGAGCAAAATCAGCAATATTGGTGGTAGGTGGATGGTTAGACTGGACGACCTTAGTGATCTTTTCCCACTTTAATGATTCTAAGATGGTCCGTTAATAGAAGAATGAGGAGACAGAAAGGCTTGCTATCAGGAACACATTCCTATCTTTGCTCTCCTTAGAGTTCTCTGGAGTTTTGCATGCAAGAGCAATCAAATCAGACCTGTGTGTGTTTTTTTTTGTTTTGTTTTGTTTTTTTGTGTGTTTGTGTGTGTGTGTACTATGTTAAAAAAATAATAAGGAAGGAAATGAGCTAGAGGAGATGCTGCTGAGGTTCTGAGATGTTGAGTCAGGATTTCTGCATAGATCATTTTCTGCTAGTTTGTTCTGTGATTGAGATTTTTGCAGAAATTTGAAAGTTATCAGTGGTTGAGTTTCTTTAAGTAGCCTTGGTGACATGCGGTTCATTTTTTGAAGTGTAGCTGTTTCGTATCATGTCATACTATTCTGTTATTGTTGTTCTAGGCTTCTTGTGCTCTCCCATTTAAAACCACCATCTCTAACTCTGTGAGGCAGAAGGTGCCTGGTCCTTTGAGTTGTGATTAATGACTCAGTTCAAACAATGAATCTGTTTCTTACATTACACAGATATGTAAATTCATTCCTTTTTCTGCTCATGATCGTTATTTTATACTTAACTGTCACTCTGTTGTCACTCTAAATATCTTACTTAGTCTTCTTCATGCAAAGCAAACACTGCTTCTCATAAGATTTTTGGCTATAAAATATTTTCTTTTTGCACAATTGGAGATGTCGGCTTTAGGCAAAGTTCTGAGTGAGGGGCTATGCAGTGTTATACAGAGGTGTCACCAACGCTTTATCCTGTGGGGTTTTCTGGCTAGCAGGGCCTGTGAGCCAGACTTCGATGAGAGTATGGGTCCATGTGTCAGACTCTTCTCAATTTGATTTGTTGAGACATCTCCTAGGGCGCTATCTGGAAATGGTCAGTGTGCTGGAGGGGAGAAAAAAAGATGGGCGAGATGTTCAGATATGCTGAGCCACTCCCACCCTGTGGTATCCATAGGAATAGCTGAGGTACTGTACAATAGATTTTAAAGTAGTACTTGGCTTTTCAACTAAATAAATAGTTCTGTGGTAGATATGACAAAATACATAACTGTGACAGCTCGAATAATAAATGTCAACAGGGAAGAGAAAAGGAAATTGTGTAGTTTTGCAAGATCATAACAACTATATAAATGTTTCAGAGATAACTGTGTATATGTTATATATAATGTTTTAAATACACTTGACTCTTTCCTCCTTTGAAGTCTTATAAGTAGCCAATTTAATTAATTGTGCTCGATCTCACAGATTTCACTGTGAGCAAATCCTATTCATCTGAAAGGTCAAGAGTAGTGCCTCAGTGTATATTATCTAAAATTCTCTTATGTATAATTTAATAATTCACATTTAAGTAGATGTTGTTTGAAATTAATAGATACTATTTGTTACTATCCACAGGTGACCACTGTGCCTTACCACATACGCAACTATTTGTTATTTAACAAAATGTAAATCCATAAAGTAACCTATTAAAAATCTCTGTGCTGCAGTGTTTAAATATTTGATTACTGAAGAAATCCAGTGCTTTTCTTAAAATCTCACAGATGAACAAAAGAAAGGTCTACTTTCTCCTCCAGAGATGCTCTTAGCACTCATTAGCACTAATATGAAGGATATATAAACACTGACTGGAATGTCCCCATCTCCCTACTAAGAGGAAATAATACACAGAATGTCATTGCCTCTGATCTTTGCTCCTCCCCAGAAACAGTGTGTGTTGAATTTTGTTTTGATCTGAGGAAGTCTGGTCTATTAGCTAATTCCAGTTTAGCCTTTTCAAGATCTTTTACAAATTTACTATGTGTAATGTCGTCTGGAAAATGAAACACTACGTTCTAAAAGTGCGTTAAAAAAACTGACTCAAGCTCTATCAGGTTCCACTGCAATCTCAACTTTGATGAACATGATATTATACAGAATTCCAGAAAAGCCAGAATACTCTGACTTACTGCTATTTCTTTGTCTTCTCCATCCTCCTTTTCCTCTGCGTGTGCTGACTGCAAGCTTGCTGTCATTCATGTTCTGTCTCTTGTAATGTATTTTTTGAGATAACCTGGGATGTTCACAACAGGGCCATACATCACTCATCACATCATCTGAAAATGAGGGATGTCTAAGAGGGCTTGTTTCTTTATGAAAGAGCTGGGAGGAAGGCTTCAGTTTTTCAAAAATTGTGATTGGTACACAGAAAATACATGAAAACTGATGAAAAATGAATCTGACACATGATCATGGTTATAACGTGATTTTATGTACAGATTTTCTCTGCAGGTGCAATTGTGGAGTATCAAAGCCAGTGTTTAGTCTAAATTCCTGGATAAGCAGGAGAGTGCTGCATTTTGAATAGTGTTAGAAGTGGGATTTAAGCCACGTTTTCCAATTGCTTTTTCAGACACGTATCCTCTGATGATGCTGCCAGAATTGTTGTTTAGTTCCTATTTTGTAATTAAAATAATTTTATTTCTTGAACCGGAGATGGACAACAGGTAACTTTACAGTTCACATGGATTGAGCCTAGAGAGATGGAAAAGGAAAGAACTCGGAGGAAATATTTGGGAGCAGAGTTGTTCAGTCTTAATAGATACATGGTAATGTGTGTAAAAGTAGTACAAAGGTGAAATAGGCTGCTGTGTATCTTTATTTGCACATGTTCTTTTTGTTAATCTTCTCATTCCATAACTGAATGAGATAAACTGTATTGCAAATTAATAAAGCAACAGGTAGAGAAAGCAAAATGAATGTTGAAGTGTGTTGAAAAGGAAACGAAGGACTATCTGATGCTGAGATATGCTGAATATTAATTAATTCTATCTAATATCTATTTTGTATGTAACCAGTATCATGAAATTTACTGATTGCCTGGGGTTGCCTTGTACATATATTTTTGCTGTTAGTCTTCAATTTTATTTACTCAGCTAAGAAGTGCAACTTCTTTTTCATAAATGGGATGGATTACATAAGCAGTGCAGGTGGAAAGTGAGTTAGTATGCAACAGAATTACTTCAAGATGCAGAATTTCATTCATTCTGTTTTTTTTTTCTCTCATAAGAACTCTGCATTATGGAAATGACCACATAGGTACAAGGGCCGTTTTGGAAGTAATGCCTCCTATTTTATGATGTTAATCTAGTGTCAGAGGCTGATATTGATGGTATGGCATTAGAGGTTGAACCTTCCTAACAATATTCCATTGCTGTGTGACAGATGGCAGCAAAGGGACAGTCTGATATATTGGCGTATGATACAGATGGGTGGATGAAGCAGAGGTGAGCCATTGAATTCCACCATGTGGGTAAGAGATGTTTGGTCCTTTTAGAAGTTATGGAGTTAAGCAGTGTTGTAAGAGTAGATCTTTGTTATCTGTTTTGTAACTTTCAAGACATTTCTGAAACGTTGCTTTTGTAACTGACACTCTGGGTTTCTCTATGGCTGCTGTTTCTTCTGGCTGAATTGTTGGTTTGGGTTAATGATGACTGAGACAGAAAATTAAAATCTTGTGTTCTCTAGAACAGGAACTAGATTTGCCATTATAGCAGGAGCTGTGTTAAGAAGCTGCAGATGAGGCCTTAGTGAGTGCATTTAATAAGCAGATGGGTGGGGGAGTGGTTGTACAGGAAGCAAAGAGAGCCCTGAGGAAGATGGGTACTGGAACGGCTGTGCCTGACTGGATTGCTAGTATGGTTTGGGATGGAGTAATTTACCAAGTGTTTCTGAATATTTTACTGAGATCTTATACCTGGTTTTCATGTTGTAATAAGTATAATTTGGAGTATAATATTTAGTATAGTTTGGAGTATAATATTTAGAACGCTATGATAAAATATTTTTAAAACTAGAAAATTTTTCAGTGGAAAGATCAAGGATTGAACTGAGCTTAGAGACTGAGCAAGTCTTAAAATTGAAACAATGTATCTAATTTTAATAGAACTTCATTGTCCAGAGAATTACAGTAGAACAGATTTTAATAAGAAATTATGCTGAAGAGAATAGGGATGGAGAATTCTTATTTTCTCTTGAAAGACAAATAAAAATGCAGGACTTTGGACCTGTAAGAAAGTACCTCCTTTCCTTTAACTAATGTCCTCTACCTGAAATTGGTGTGCATGACCATTTTGTGTATATAGCCATGCAACTAAGAAATGAATGTGGTTTTGAAGACTGAGTAGGATCTCCGTTTTATATTGGATGGTAAAAGCTTTTAATTGTTCTGCCTATCCTCATGTTAGAGCTCAGAAAAATAACAGTCCAAATCTAACACCAAGAAGTCATCAAATGGAGAGAATCTACTCTTCAGATACAGTCTCTATAAATGAATTCTTCTTGGTAATTTTAATAATTACTTTCTTCCCCCATGGGGAGGAAACGTCGTTAATGCAGGTAAAGTACTTGGTAGGGTTCTATAATAGTCTGCAGAAACTGTTACGAGAATTGACCAGGTAAAAAAAGAAATGGGTGGAAAGATTATTAAGAGGTACTTACTGAAGTGTGATTCTTCTAGAGGCACTTGCAAGCAGCTCAGTCTAGCTTGAGGTGGGAGGAAGCTATCTATTTCTAACTCATGGCTATCTGAGAGTAAGCATGTTCCCTGGGAGAAGTACAAGGAAAATGGTTGTCTTTTTATTTGCAGAAAAATGTGTTGATGTTGTTTATTTGTTTTGTTGTGTTTTTCTTTCTCTCTTTTTTTCCTCCTGGGAAGAAAGAAGAAACAGTGCAGGTGAAAATAAAAGACAGTCATGTCTTTCAGTAGCATCATGGGATTATGCTGAGGAGAAAATGTAAAATCTTTATTCATAGCAATTATTTAAACTAATAAGACAAATTATACTTCAAGGGTATTTCTACCAAAGTATTAATAACTTCCAAGATTTTTGGATAGATATCACCTTGTAACTTATTCTGCCACCATAGGTGACAGAGTGAAGCATGGAACATAAGTTGTACATCGTGACAAATCTTTCCAGGCAGAGAAAGGGCTTTCATCTATCCTAAGGGGTGTGATTTTAAAAATGTCAGAAGTATTTTAGCTGTCAGAACCCCACATGTTCTGACATGTTTGTTTCAGTTTGTAGCTTGCAGATGCAAATAAAATGGAAAGAAGAGCTGCTTGTCTCCTCACGCAAGTGGACTTGTAGAAGAACATTGCTTGTACAGCGATACGCATTAACTCTGGAACATAATGTACTTGAGGCTTTGGATAATGACATACAGCCTTGGATTCCTTGAATAAGCTCCACTATCGTTGTGGCAAAATGCACTGTCAGTTACTTCTCCGCTACTTTCTCATTAATTCAGTACTGGACAATCCTTTTACTAAACTTATGCTGTTGTATGGTACCAAGTGTTTTTGTTGTTGTTTACTTAACAGGTTCATGAGATTGTCCTGAGTAAGTCCAGCATGGTAGAACAGGATGTGGTTCTGACAGACTGAAACTGACACTTTCTGCCTCCCACAGAGTGAATTATTCTAAAAACCGTGGCTTTTAGTGAAAAAAAAAAGTTTGCTTTCTTTAGGACTATGGGGCAACTTCTCTCTGACTATGTAAAACAAACACTGAGAAATTCATATTCTGCTGTGGAGAAACATTTCATGTGAATGGATGCTTAGAATCACAGTGATTAAAAATTCAGGATGCCATCTTTGTAAACTATAATTTGGAGAGCTGTGAGCTGTGTTTTGTAATCAGTGAAATTACAGGCGCACAATTGCTGTTTTCTTTATTAAGCTCATATTTCAATGTACTGTTGCAAATCCATTTTGCTCTCCAAATAATGTCAAGAACTCATCCAGCCCATCAACACTCATCAGAGCAGTATTCAAACTCAGGGTCCTATGGCAGGTTTGTTTAGAACGACATGAGGACAAGAGACACGTTGTGTGAGGTTATATGTTGCAAGGATGTGGGAAGATAGTCTATGCCCTTCCAGTATGGCGAGTGAATATCATCAATAGAAAAATCACAGAGAAAGATGGTATAGAAATGACTACACTGTACAGTGGTTATAAATTTAAGCTAGCATAGCAGGACATGCTAGTACAGTTACTTTCAACTAGGCTACAGACGTACATCTTCGTCCAAAATAGTTGAGTACATTTGTCTTCATGGCACAGGTGGGGAAAGTGCTTTAATCTTCTGAAATCAGTACCAGCTTCATTGCTTCAAACCTTCTGTTGTGCACTCAGCAACATATTGGACAAAAAAGATGCTGCATCTGACCGATCATCAGTCCTCTGCTGCCTTTTCAAAACTGTCTGCTAGTCTTTGTGTGGTTGTGCTCCATAATCCACTAAAGTAAACTTAGCAGTCACTGACACTTAAAGCAGTTGGAATAAACCAGCAAACTTAACCAAAAGTAAATTAGAATGCTGTTACTCAACTTCCAACTGAAAATAATGCGTTTTAGTTGCTTGAGATACATCTGAAAGAACATTCTGGTTCACATCCTGAGGAACTGCATTCCTAATAAATCTTCTTAAAGGTAAATGTCTATGTAGAACAAACCTTAATGTTCAGCAGAAAGTATTATTTGGACTTCTTACAGAAGTAGGTCTCTGCAGACATCACTGAAGGTGATCTGAGGGAGCAGAGGAAGATCAGTGAGGGGCTGTAAACACTATCACAGGCAATCCTTTGCTTTTGGTCTAAGATGAGGTCAGGTACTTCTGCAAACTTGTTTTACTATGTGCTGAGTTGAGCAACAAGTAAACAAGGCACTTAAGATTAATGAATGCTTCTAAATAGTTTGTATCCTCTGGAAAGACTGCAAGGCCTGTCGTAGTCTGCTTCAGGATGCCTGGCATATGCAACATTTGTAGTATTTCCTGAGAATAATGCCCTCAAATAATTTGGACTGATGTTGTTTTTTACCTAGTGCCTGTGTGATTCAATTTTGTTAGCTGTCATTTCCTTAAAATTCTTTTGAATTCCTGATCTTCAGGAGTCAGTGTTTTCAATATCTTCCACATACACTCGTCACTAGATTGGTACTTTAAATTTCCAGATGGGAACTGCCCCTCATATGGAAACTAAATTAGGTGTTGAGGCCCAGGAACATGTCAATTCTTTTTATATACAGCTCTCCCACTTGAGAAATACTAAAGTTCACAAGAATATCTTGGAAGAGCTCCTTACTGCACCAACTGGGAGAATGGTTAATTAGAGACTGGATCAGCAATGAGTTCTTCTGCTATCACTCTTCACTTTAGAAGACTAATTTTAACAGGGTGGTGGCATAATTTCACATGTAGTTGAAGTCTAAGGTAAAGCTATAGAGATTAATTATGCTATAGGTTTTAGGAAACCTAGGAGAGACCCCAGCAAGTTTGCAAACTTCATTGTATTCTGTCATCCAACTCTAAATATCCTTTATAAAAAAAAAAAGTTTCTATTATGATGCAAAAGAATGCATTAGATAGCATTTATCAGGTGGTTTACAGTTGGGGAGCTTGTAGCTTTTGAGTGGCAGTGATAGTGATATGTAGAGTTGCATCAAGCAGCTCACCAAAGGACTGTTAAGATATAAATGTAGCTCGATTTAAAGGGAAGAGGGAAATGCAGATGTTAGTAAACGAAAGGATAGACTTGTTGCCTTATCAGCTCGTGCATTGCTAAGAAGCAATGGCTTGCTTTTGCAGAATATTCACTTGAAAAGTGTTCTAGAATTCAGTTCTACTTTTCTAGGCTGCCACTTAGCATTTTCAAGGTTTTCTAAGCTTGGCCTATGTGAATTAAACCTATCTGGTTTATGCTTCATATCATAATTAAGTACTTTGATATTCAGATTTTCTGCTTTGAAATGCTTCCATTTTTTTCTTGTCTACTTTCATGACAATTTTCAGATGATATTTATAAAAGTACAATGTGGATGTCTTAAATTACATTTTTGATTGTAGTTAGAGGTGCTTTAAAATATTAGTATGTCGCTCGTGGTAGTTTCTTTGTGGTCATGAGAAAAACCTCTGCTTTGATTGTGTGCCTGTGGAATCTTGTTTGTTTGATCTCGAGACTTGAGAATGTTCCTATGAGCAAGTGGAAGTGTTGAATGCTAACAAGGCTGTGGCCTAGTTTAATGTCCTTGGTTGGCATAATCAAATTCTCAGATACCTGAATCTCTTGTGTAGTGCATATACAACAATTCAATGGCATATGTATATAATACGATCTTTGACTGCCCGCCTTTGTCAAGGTGGAGATAATTCAAGTGCATTCAGTGTTTTAGGTAGAGAGACAAATCAAAAAAGAATGACTTTCTACAACAGCATTAATGTTAACAATATCAGAAAATGTGCTCAGTAGAAAAAGGTTATTGTGAAGTATCTGTTTTCTCATCCTTTAAAACAATTTGTGGAATGGAGAACATGCTATGCAATCAGAGATTTTAATTTTGAGATGATAACTTATTTTACAGTATATAACTTGAATTAATTTTTTTTAATCCAGTAGAAAATGTTGAAACATTTACTGATTGAGAGCTGGAACTAGACAAATTCAGATTGGATGCTAAATATCAAATATATAAGGGAAAGTTCTTAGGAGCTCTGGGGTATGGTGGATTCTCCATTGATATTTCCAAAACAAGTCTGAAAATCGTGTTCTAAATACATACATGGTCTGTTTTAACTTGTGGTTTTTATTTTTTAATTTTTGTTCCCCCTTTTTTGTCCCCAGTCCTTGCATTGCCAAAAAGCTTGAAATTAATAACAGTCTATTCAAAAACATGGGAGAAGCCTTGGTTAATTAAATGAAAATCATGAAGCTTGTAAGTCTGGCTGATTCCCCTCCATTTTCTTCATATCATACAAAAAAATGGGGGAAGTTAAAATGGAAATATAAACCTGCTTGCTGAACATAGCACATTACCATTGAAAGGAAAAATGAAAAGACTCTAAATATGTCATCACTCAAGTTAAAATGACTGTGATTTGTTTTTAAGTTGCCTCCCTATGTTAGCATACTCTGAGGTACAAAAAAGGCACGGTATGAAATAGCACTTAAGTTGTTCCATTTGAATAGTACTTTCTCACTCATTAGCAGAGCTTATTTGCAAGCTCACTAGATAAGCAGATGTATTGGTATTCTCCTATTATTATGATTTTATTGCAATAGTTATGCTAATATCGCTCATGTGAACACACTCTTCTGAATTATGAATTCTGAAATCTTCCCAAAGGGAAAGTCTAGCCACGTTAGTAATTTGATATGGATGATTATGCCTATTTCATTTTGAAGGTAAAGTATGTAATAAGTTTGCCGTATTGCTGTATTCTTAGTTTTACTGGACATCCTCATAATTTCAGCAAATATATTTTTTCCAAGCAAAACATGAAGTACTTTTCTATTTCGTCTAGGGTTTCCAGGCATATATTCAAAGTCTGATATTCCATGGTGTGTTAGAGCTAATGCAAGGAGGCAGGTCACCACCAGCACAATAATCTAATATAACCTAGGCAGTTTACTAGGTTTACTAGGTTTACTGAAAGAAATCCCAGCCTGGGTAATGCTGTAAACAAACAAACAACGCCCCCCCCCAAAAAACAAAACAAAACAAAACAAAAACCCACAAATGATGAGATGAATTTTTCTGCAGAGGGCGGATGAGGGGTTGCTATATTTCTGTATAGGGAATGGGAAGGAGGTATTATAAGATTCATGTTCAGTGCATTCAGAGATCCTCTGCAGAATGATTTCCTGCACCATTTTTATCAGTGAATCTTGTATTAAAGGGTGAGAGCTCTGCATCCAAATGCAAACTCCAATTTACATCTAGATAGTGTGAGTTAGGGATGCATTCAAGTTAACTTTAAAATGAAGACATATCTCTAATCTGTTGTTATTCTAATGATAGAAAGGTTAATAAAAAGAGGATGGAATGCACTTCTGGCTTCCCATTGCAGTTCCCCAATAGATTGCTTTTTGACTTGTGATGTAAGCATGATCTGCTGACCAACAGCAGGTATGATGATGATGTTTTGATAAGATCTCTTGTGACCAGATGTCCCTGGCCTATGAACTAATCTCACATAAGCTACCATAAAATGGCTGTTATTTATTTCTGTGATTCGTATCAGTGATCAATCTGAAATAGTAATCTGAAGAGAAAAATCTTCTTAAATCTTTACGAATGTCTTGAGAACCAAGGTGACACCCAGTAAAATGGATTTTAGCTGCTTTTAAGTTTTATGCATGTTTTTTTTTTCCTGTGGATTTTCTCATTTTCAATGGAATCAACATTCTTGACAAAATAATTGTTAGTAATTGTTGTACCAGTGTCAGTTTTAATAAACCATTCAAGTAAAAAATAATTTACAGATCGAGCCATTACCTATGTGTCACCAGATAAAACTTTCACATTCTTCAGCACCTGGCTCTTAAAGCTAGTAGTTGTATTTTTCTTTCATGCTATATATTTTTTTTCTTGTTAATAATAGAGCTGTCATTTCTAATAAAATATGAAACAACCATCTGGGGAAATAACACTGATGATAGATAGAGCAGGCTGAAACACTAGACTGAGTGAACACAAATGCTCAATAGCTTGGAATATAATTCTGTCATTAAACAGAACCTGCAGAGGGACTAGGACTGGATGCTTGGGGGCAAAACTGTTTAATGCTGAGGAGGCTGATTCAGTTTCTGTTGGGATTCTTCAGGTCGCTGAAGTCAGGTCAGACTTCTGAGATTTGAAGTGGGTCCTACAATAAAGAAATTGCTGTCAAAAATCAGACAGCATTCGTCTGTAGAGGGAGGTCCCATAGAGTCAGGAAAGACGGAAATCTTTTGTCAGCTTCTCTGCCAGAAGATTCCCTTTACTTGTCACGTCTGTTATTGAGGAAATGGATGTCCCATCAGAAAATGTGCACGCAAAGGAATCACAGGGAGATCTGCAGATCTTGCTTTTCATTTGATGTTAGCAACCAGAATTGAAGGCAGAAGGAACAGTGCTTTAGACATACATGACCTGTGTAGTAAGGATTTCTTTTCCATGTAGATCTGGGAAGTGTATTTTCTCTCTCCTTCAGTCCTCTTTAATAAAGTTTGTCAAGTAACTCAGGATGTATGCTGTCAGCCACCTGGCAAAATTTCTCCTTTCTGTTCTTTTTTTCTCTGTTCCAGAAATGCAAATTAACACATTTATCTGGTATCTTTACAAAATATTAGAGTTGTGGATGGACAGTCCATTGGAAGACTTTGGTATCACTGTTATTGTAAATAATATTGTTTCCTTGGCCCAAACACTGAAAACAAATACAAGGGGGGCAGAACCAGTGGGAAGGATCCAAGTGGATAAGAAAAGTAAAGCTGCCTATTTAAATGATAATTACGCTCTTCTCATCCTCCAAATAACAGCTAGAATGTCTGTGTTTTTCTCATTGAGCAGTCTGGTTGGCTAATGGACGATGTCTATTTGCAGTTAAAGCTATTGCAATGTTGACAATGAAGCATATACGTGGAACAGGATAATCAGTGTGAATGCAGTTTTATCACCAGTGTTAATTATCTAATATTTTCCAGCTTACAATAATGTGAAAATTCCTTAGGCATAAATGAAAATGAACCCATCAATTACAATTTTTCTCAAGATAATGGCTGACAGAACATTTGCCTCCCCACAAAAAAAATGGATCCAAGAGAAAAATTAACAAAATTAACAGCTTATTTGTTCAGGCTTTATAGTATATAAGTGTAGCCATATATTACATTATGCACATTCTCATTTCCTCATGGTGACTGGAATTACTCATAAAAATCTTTCTTTATAAGAGGTTTGTATGTGCAGCCTCTTCTGATATTAAAAAAACAACAACAAAAAAAAACACTTCTAAAAGCAGTGGAACAAACCCTGATCTTAAATATAGGTTGTGAATGAGAGCAAAATTGATCTAAAAGCTATCCTTTAATATCTCTCACAGATTCTCTATATCAGTGCCTAGGAGATTCTGCACTGCTTTGTGTAGAAATAAGGCAAATACTCTCTGGCATGTCTCCTTTATATTCCTGAACAACTTGCCCTTTTCATTTTATTTCTTGCAGTAGAGAACTAATCTCAGTTATAGTCATTCCAATCAGATATTCTCAAATGACCTTTATATACTGGGGCGTCCCTGGAGATTGTTTGTTAAACCTCCATCTTAAATAAGCAACTTAAGTTAACAGGGAGTGAGGCAAACCACGAATACGCAATAATTTTCAGGAAAAATAGTATTGGCAGCTTTATAAACTCTGTGATTAATTTTCATTTTGAAGTTTATATTTAAATGAAAACTGGAAGGCATTAAATTACTTTCTTCTAAATAAACAAAGCCAACGTAGCAATTATTCTTAAAATGACTTCCAGAAACCAGGTGACACGTGGCTGTGGGCTTGTTGGGCTTCCAAAGGGTAGTAAGCATCAGACATCTAGCTTCTGTTTGCATGGGATTTGCTTGTATTCGTTGTTAATATTCTGTAAGCATTTAGACTTCCTGTGCAAACTGCAGTAAATGGGCTTGATCTCCTGAAAAGCCCTAAGCAGTGAGCCGTTTCTACTTCTGAAACTGATTTTTAGATACCTTATCACAGACAGCAGTACTAATATGGAGTGTTCATGCTTTATATATTAATGAACTACTGTACTTTCTGTTTAGTTTCTTTAGAAAGCTCATCACTGACCAAACAACACTATGAGACAAGTCCAGAAAATTCAGCTACTTTAACAGCTTTGCTTTGCATAGCACTATCTCTAGACGTGTAAACTTTTGATAAACTCAATTTTCTATATTCTTTTTGAAACAGCTGTTCTTTCCTACATGACCTTTATAGAACTGTTTACAGAACAGAGATCTTTATTAAATCTGATACCTATAACAAAGCAAGTTAAAGTGACTTCCAGCTATTGACCAGCCACACTAACTGTTGGTCATTATGCCACTTTTTTTGCATGTGACAAACATAAGTAGCTGCATTTGCTAGGTTTATTTTCTGAGGCACTTGAAGGTTCAGAGTATCAGAGTACTTGGCAGAGCAGGCTGAATGCACAGTGTCTCTTCCATAGGCATAAAGTGCAGGGGTTTTTTTGTTTGTTTGTTTGTTTTGTTTTGTTTTGTTTTTCTTGGCAACTGTGAAAACCTGTTTTTGCAAGTAAATTGTGCAGAAAAATGTCCCTGTCCATGGCAGGAGAGTTGGAATTAGATAATCTTGGTTTCATTCCAACTCAAACCATTCTATGTTTTTACTAAAATATTTTTTTATGTTGAATTTATACCTTTCAAAATGGTTTACTTTTCCTGCTTACTATGAAGTAATCTTTATCTATACCCTGCCTTTCTCCAAAATGATTTTTGTCTAACAGATTCTGTACTCAACTTATCATCTGAAAAAATATTTATTAACTAATCAATTTGTTATTGTTCTTCATTTATGCTTTGAAGATCTAGGTCTTCAATGTGACTGATGTTTTTGAGTTTCTAATTTTGGTCTAATTGCCAAAATAGGAGCTTTGTAGAGATCTGTATGTTGTCATCACAGCAAGCAAAACAGAAATGGAGATGGATTTGAAGGAATGAATAAAAATTTTGGTTGGAGTACATTATTTTTGTGAGTTGTGGAAGGTGAGTCACAGCGAAGTAGGAGTGCAAGGGCCTTATGAATCCTCCAGACGATCCTGGCTCTGGAAGATAAAATGTGATACTCATTAGGGGAATACCAGCAGTGCTAAAAGCTTACCAAAGAAATTTCCTTTCCTTTGCCACAGGAATGGATGCTGCAGCTTAATACAGATTGAAGACCCTAATTTTAATGGGGATGTTGTCAGTGTGCTGAAGCACTGCATGGACTTGGCAGAGTTCCGGCACTAACATTGCTTGATGCATGGAAATGAAAATTTGATGAAGGCATCCTTTGCAGTCTCTCTCACTTTAATTCCTTTAATCAAAGTTTTAATCAAGTTATCATGTGGCTACACTGTGACTGTAATTGTATATGTGGATTTATGTGCAACATATTAAAAATCTTGCAACAAAAGCGACAATTTAAAATCTTACTTTTCATGCAGAAATAGTCTTCCCTCTTTCTGCTATTAAGAAATTGGATGTAATTGCTTGTCAGTAGGTAGTTGCTTGGGAAACACATGAATCTAGGGAACAAAAGAGGAAAAAGAATACAGCTTGAGTTAAGCACAGAAAACCGGTTGGTTGAGCAGAACTCAGAATTAAAAATGTTACGAGTTTCTTAGTAAGAATGCTAATTGCTTACAAGTGGGAAGGTTGAAGCTTCAATTTCATTGTGTGCTAAAAAAACAATATATTGTATTTATATTTCTTTTTTTCTTAAAAAATAGGAATTCTTTCTCATGCGATCGTAATATTTAGATATGACTGTAACAATACCATGCCCCTCTTTTTCTCACATTGAGAACAATTGTATTCAAATGTATGTGAAAACTTGATTTTTAATTATCGGACAAAGCTAAATATTACCTTCCAAGAATGGAATGTTTTGATCCATAATAATTTTTCTTTCCACTTACCTCATTTCATACAATGCAAAACAGTTTTGGTATATATCAAACTGTGGACAACACTTCCCTTAGAGATTAATGTATGATCTTAAATATTTTATAAACATTTATTCATAAATATGCATAAATCCCAGAAGCTATGTTAAGGTTATGTGCATGATGTGGAGGTTATCTGAGACAGCCAGCATGGCTTCACTAAAAGCAGACTGTGCCTGACCAATCTGGTGGCCTTCTATGGTGGAGTGATAGCATTGGTGGATGAAAGAAGTGCAACTGATGTCATCTACCTGGATTTGTGCAAGGCCTTTGACATGGTCCCACACGGCACCCTTATCTCCAAATTGAAGAAATACGGATTTAAAGGCTGGATTATTCTGTGGATAAAAAATTGGTTGAAAGGTCACAGCCAGAAGGTTGTGGTAACAACTCTATTTCCAGATGGTGGCTGTTCACGTGTGGTATCCCTCAGGCATCTGTCCTGGGACTTGTGATCTTCAACGTGTTATCAGTGACACTGACTAGGGGATCAAGTGCACCCTCAGCTAATTTGATGACACCAAGCTGAGTGCTTCAGTTGATACTATAGAAGGAAGGAACAGCCTGCAGAGAGATACAGGCAGTCTTGAAAAGTGGGCCCACATTAACCTAAAGAGTTTCAACAATGTTCTCAGTATTTTTTGCTCTGTGACAATCAACAGGACTTGTTGTGCTAGTTGCTATGGGAAAAATATGAAAAAAACATAGGTCTTTGTTTCCCTGAGTCAAGCATCCTCTATGCAAATCATCGGCTTTTTTCAGTGCTGTGATTGATGCTCAGAAGCATCAGTGGGATACTGGAAAGAACACAGCAGACTCCGCATAAGTCTGTCCTCCTATTGTGAGTGAAAATATTCTGCCACCTTTTCTTTATCAGGTGGCATATGTGGAGATGTTTCTTCAGTTTGCCATGCTGTCTTTTTGTATTTAACAAAGTTACAACTGGGTAGCTCCATGCAAGAGTACTTCAGGTTTTCAGGTTTCTACCTCTCCTCTGAATTGCTTTCTCCTCAGTATATTGCCTTTTTCCAAGCTTTTATTTCTTTTCTGAAATATTGCTAAGCAATACGTTCGTTGCTACCAGGTCAAAATCTCCAAACTTTTAACGAAGTCAAAGAGAGAATTCCTGCTAGTTCCTTGCTCCGGTTGCTTTGGAACCTACATCACTGATATCACAGATTTTTTTTTTTTTTTTTTTTTAAGCAGAAACCGTAAGTGAGATTGTAGGTTGTATTGGAAACCAGAAAGTTAAAAGGAGTTTAGTCTGCTGATTTGTTTGTAGGCAGATTGACTTTTTTTCTTGTCCCTTAAAGTGCGAATTTCTCATTTTACAAGGGTAAAAAAGCCTTGAACAAAAGTAGTTTGGACTGTATTTTTTGAGCAACAGTTTGTTAATCCCTTTTTGAGTTTTCAGGTCATGTTTTAGTCAGCAAAACAAATACACTGCTCAATGATGTAGGCAATGATAACACAAGGATAAACACAGAAAATGCTTTTATTAATATGATCTAAGTATTTAATTGCCTTCCTTGTAGTTTAATCTTATCTTTACACATTGAAGCAGTGCATATTGTACACTTTTGATTCTCAAAGGACAGCTTTTCATATGGTATTGTAGAATAAGACGTTATCACCACAAACCTGACAGGCCTGTAAGGTTGCTTGTCAGCCGAAGGGCGAGAAAGTTTGTTATAATTATGGAGAAGATGTACAAAAGATCATAGTTTGCAATAAACAGTGCTGAATGCCTTTATAATTAAAGAAAAGGGATGAAGTTAGGATGTGCCGTGAATGCTGGGCTCCTAAGAGAAATGAAATGTCAAAATCCAATGTCTCAAAGCTGAGAGCTTGATCTCCAGACGATACATTTACAAACGGCTTAAAATTAAAGAAACAAAGCTTTAATTTCTGATTGAAGAAAAGACTGTTATTAAAAAGTTTAAATTCCTCAGTTTTGGAGTCACACTTAGGACAAGACCATGTTTGTGAAAGCCTGGAGTGCAAGTCTCCCATAATTACAGAATCCATTCACTAAACAAACAATCTACTGGTAGTGTCTGTTACCTGTATGATCATTCTCTATAAACACGGCCAGCATTTTTTCCCATTTTTCCTTTACTTTTTTAAAAAAAAACCTCTATTCATTCTTTTAAAATGTATTACAAAGCACTGTGCCATAGAGGTCCCAGAACAAGACAAAAAAAGAATAAGTAAGCATAAATTATCACTCTGCCAATAGCTGCTGTACAGCTTGCCTAGGGGTGTGCTATTATTTAGGCTGCTAAAGACAAGAAGTCAGGCTAAGTTGTTACACTCCTGTATGAACTCTCTCAAAAGACTGTTCTGTTTCAATCTGCATGCCAAATGGCAATTAGCAGGTAATGTGAATACAACTTCATGTGTAAGCCTCATATTAAAATACCATTATGCAGTTATACAAAAATATTAATACATACATCTATAAATAATTAAATAAACAAAAATTCTAACCCTCCTCTAAGCCTAGAAATGCCATATAAACATTAATATCAGATTTCTTTCAAAACATAATACCTTTCCCAATTTTCTAAAGGCAATTCAAAGGGCTACTTTAGAAATACTGTGCTAGTCAGCTAAGAAAGATATCCTTTAATAAATTTTGAATTGTGTATTTCTTATCCTCCTCATCCATAATTTTCTTGCAGAAGTAGAATTGTATCACATTAGTTCTAGCTAAAACCTGCTGTAGGCCAATATCCTAAATTTAGACCACTGTTATAGTATATTTTGACGTTGTGTAACGCATTTGATATAACAAGCTTATGTTGTCTCAGTACTGGCGCATGTAACAGAACTTATTGCGTTTTCTGATATATGCCACTAAATTACACAGGAAATCTTGTTTTATCCTTTTGCTATTTTCAACAATTGAAAATTGGGATCTTCTTTTCCATCATGAATTTTCCAGATAACAGTGAATATTGCTGTTTTATTGTGGCTGTTGAAACTAGCAGTGAATTTACCCATATATCCTGTGTAAGATCAACAACAGTTTATCAGTGTATATTGAACAATTTTTAAAATAGTGTTCTACACTAAATTTTACCAGTAGATCTGCAATTGGTCTTCCATCAACTTTTATAAAAGCTAGTTACATGAAAGAATGTAATTTTAGTACCACTTATCCATGTAACCACATTAAGTTTTTCAAGGGCAGGAATCCTGTTTCTTCTGTCCCAGATTTGGATGAGCATGTCATGGAATCACTTCTAATTTACAGCGGTTGAAACCAGCCTTTAAGAGAGAATAATTTATTTGATAACAGAATAAAACAATAAGCATCTGCTCCAGTCCATCTTGTGCAGATTTATATATGATAAGGGTGAGCACTTGGGAAAGCTGAAGACAGTATTAGTATTATTATATGTATTTTTTCTATATGCCTTGTGTTTGGTTTTTGAACTTGAAGAGTCTATTGGGAAATCTAAGAACTCTTATCAATTACACTAATAATGAATTCATCAAGAATTCAGCTCTTGTGATACTTTGTTCTTGGTTTTGATTCAATTATTTTGACATTTCTGAAATGAGCCTAGAAATGTCTCTCCACTGGGGGATACAAAGGCAAAAAGAACAACATAATAAAGAAGTCATGAAGAAAGCTTTGTGAAAAGCCAAGATTCAAGAAACAGACAGGTGGAACATTTCTCATTTCCTGCTGTCCTATCTCAATATACTTCAACAAGTGAACCGTATTTTACCATCAACATCTTCCATACAACTATAGTAGTGTTTGCTCTGATCAGTGATCCTTTGCCTTTTACTGAGCTGAGCATAAAGGATTTTGAAAAATGGAGTGAGGGAAAGAAAAGCTAAGGATTTCTTCAGGGACAAATCATCTTAAAATACCGCAGCTCGCAGTTAGCTGGATTACTGGAAAGGTCTGTCTGCTTTTAACTGCTTTTTTGTATCATTTGAAGGAATGTAAAGCAATGTCATAAGAATGAAATAGGGATAATAAAAATGTTAAGGGAAGATGTGGATGTTTCTTTCCTTCTGAATTGGAGACTGAAAAGCTTTGTATGCTTTCACATTATTAATACATTATATTAACCCAATTGTTAGATATCAATTTCTCGCTTTCTGTCTCCTAATTTACATCAAAGTCTTGGTTCAAAACCATGAATTTCTTAACAGGGAAATGACAACAAAATCAACTTCTATACTTGTTCAGTCTCAATAAGGGACTCTAAATCTTGGCTGATGATCTGTGTGACTATGGGTGCACAGATTACATTTGATTTTTTGGGGCGTGGCCTATAACAACTCTGCTTTTTGGATGAAGTTTCTGTTCTGTGTGATCTGTATGGTCCACCCATTGGATAGCTTCATTATAACAGGGTATGACAGTACTTACTCTCAGATTGCTTTACTGGAAACTGTAATTTCATTGTGAGCTTTTGATGTTAATGTGATTGTTTAAATTAGTTGTCCTGTATTTTCAATTGTCTTATGTTCACTTTGTTAGTTCTAACAGATAGGTCTTGCCAGTTTTGGGCATGGCTGCTGTTTTGCTGGCTTTCAAAGACAAGTCAGATGATGTGAGATGTATTGCCTATATGTGTTTTTCAGTTTTACAACATTCAAGATTTCTGACATCTTGCAGCTTGGTGCATACTATTCTTCCTCCTTGTATAGACTAGTGCAACTGTAGAAGTCTTGGAGCTTTCCAATTTTTGGCTCAAATGTCTTCTGTTGTTCCTGATTAGGTGTTGGTCTGCTCTGAGCATCCCTGGCAGACCTGTCATCCACAGGTGCAAGAGCAAAGCTCTTAGTCTTGTGGTAAAGTGAGCTAACTTTGTGGTTTACCTGTGCTATATGTGTATGGCAGCTCTGTCATGTCCTAGATTCACTGGTTTCTCTGAACATATACTGCATACTGCATGAGCATGAATTTATGTCTGAAGCATCTTGATTTTTTTCTTTTAAAATTGATTTTTTCATTCTGATGTGCTTTGAATTTGAGCGTCTTGTATTATGTCATGACTTGCTGGGTCCTGTGAAGTAGTAATTCGTGTAGGAGAAGAGAACACTTTCCTCAGGTTTGCTTTCATACTTAGCTTAGAATCATTTTAAGCTTGTAGACAAATTATTCTATTGATTTTATTTTTTGTAAGCAGACTCTCAGTTTTAGTCTGTCAAATGAAATAAAAATATACTGGAAAAAAAAAAACCTTAAAATTTACCCTTCCATTAGTGTCACCGCATGTCTATGGGTAAGTTAGACAAGAAATATGTTTTTAAAAATAACAACCTTAATTGAAAAGACGATACTGTCAGGAGTCTCTAGCATAGTGAAAATCACAAAACTAAGGACAAATCTATGTCCCTAATGAAGAATACTTCCAATCACAAACCTATTAAGTGCAGCTCAGTATCATTTGGATATGCTGTCAGGCTGATTGTGGGTTCTTGTTTTGTTTTGTTTGTTTTTGCTGAACAGTTCAAGCACTGAGCTCTCAAGGAGATAAAACTCTCTTTTCTATGCATGTCATCTCCACATCAGGTTAAGGTCACTTGAAAGACAGCACCAGGGGATATTACATCATGGTTCTGTGTACAGAGAGCTGACCTATTGATAAGCAGGAGATTTTGGCTTATAGACAAACCCTTCTGTGGCGGTGCAAATATTTACTCAGAAGTGGAATTCAAAATAGGACATGAAGACCGAGCTTTTATTTCTTTTGGGACCCCTTCCCTTCCCTTCCCTTCCCTTCCCCT